>VDFB02058242.1:126485963-127085963 GCA_007258455.2 Sequoia sempervirens
GATAACCATAGATAGCCAATGCCTTGATAACCCATGTAGGATATGCATTGACACTCTCCACTAGACACCCATATGCCTTGTTCTTTGTTGTCTCTGGAATTGTATACTAATTGTTGCTTTTTATTATTGAGTTCTTTTGGAAATGATTTATGATTGTTCTTTGGTTACTTGTTTAATGGTTATTACCTTAGTTATTGTGATGAGTTTCATGGCTTTATGTTATTATGTCTCTCGATGTTGTTGTTTATGTCATTGTAATCCTTGATGTTGTATTTGAGTTATTGTACTATGTTGTTCTATTGGAGTCAATTTTGGCATTCATGGTCGTGATTACTTCCTTTTCACCTCTGAGCATAGGGGGTGGGTTATTTATAACCCACATGGTCGGGTGGAATGTGCTCCGCACCCGTTGGGTTCCCCATCAATGTTCTTCTTCTCAGCATTTCTTCAGTTGGAGCTTGTACCAGTTGTTCACTTTGTACTTCATTCATTATTTTTACTATGTATTATCCCACATGTATGGGAGATTTATTGTAATTCATTTATCAGATCATGTAATGTAATGTTTAAATGATGATGTATTATTTAGGAACCTTTGTAAACATTATTGTATGAGATTCATTATGATTGTAATATGTGATGTAATAATACTTTTACTTATGGTTCATGGATGTACTTCTATAAATGGTTATTGTAATGTTATGATGAATGTAATTTAATAAGTTATTTGGTTTCATCTTTTATCTTTTTTATGAGTTGTTATGCGATGTGACCTCGCGTGCCCCAGAGAACTAGGTGTGATAATGTTAATGTGCAATGTAAATGTGTTCAATGTTCAGTTGCATGTTTACTTTGTATTATTTATAAAAATTGGTTGCAATGTTTGTTCATTGGGTTTCATGATGGACACTCACTCTCCCTCTCTTACACACTTGTACTTTGCTACTTCAACCATTAGCCAATTTTTTGATTGTCTTTTCTTGTTGCTTAACTCCATTGACCTGCAACTACTACCTAAAGCCTTGCACCACTGTATAGATCCCCTTTTTAGGGTTTTCTAGCTGTCTTCTTTTTTATTTTATTTTCTTGTTGCTTAACTCCACTGACCTACAATTGCTGCCTCGAGCCTTGCACAACTATATAGATCCCCCTATTAGGGTTTCTAGCTATCTTCTTCAAGAAGCTATCTATTCATTGAGCCATTCTCCATCAAAATAAAATTTTGTACCAATGCCATTTTTAGTATGTAACCAATCTAGGGTTTGTTTTCATTAATGCACATTCTTTGTATCCAATCTTTTATTTGTAAGGAATGTGATCTTCTCCACCCAAAGTATCCAATCATCATTAAACATGGTAGCTAGAATGGTTATCTACATTAATTTTATGCTCTATGTCAACTACCAACTCAAAAGAGGGTTTCACTGCCATTATCTTTTCCTAGCCATTGACACACTCTTGATTTTAATTTCACCCATTAATTTCTAGTTTGACACCATGATTTGACCTTTAACAATTTTTCTTCCCATTTTAGATCTCTACCAATCGATTTAATGCCTTTGAACGATGACTATTGATTTTAAAAAATCACACCAATGTGATTCAAAAAAATGGTGTGAATCATTAATCAATTTTTTTTTCCACATATCCTATTCTTGCAAAACCATACACATCAACTCAAGTCAATGCATGAATCTTATAGAATTACTTCTCCATTTTTGGTGACTTTCCATTTCCTTCCCTTTGGTGGTGAGGATTTTTTCATCTCCCTTACTTATTTCTTGTTATGCATTGTAGAGAAGGGGTAATCAAACTCCAAAAAATCCTCAAACAAGAAAACTTTCAGTCTTTAAACATTCACATGATGGGTTTTCCTTCATTAGGCCTAAATCTCCCAATAGTACTCCAAATTGACTAAAATGGGCACAACTTCTCAAGAAGAATTGATCTCCAAAAAAAAAACCAATATTTTGATACCCTTTATGACTTTATTCAACATATGTATAAATTAGATATGGTTACTTCGAAAGGAAAGGTTAAAAACTTGACTATTCTACTCTTGACTAGGCTTGAAATGGAGCAACAAATTCATATTTTTTTGTCATAACATTCAAACTAGACTTGATACAAAAAATATAAACATAGTTATAGATAAAAATTTGGGTTTTATACAACATATTAAGAGTTGGGGTAGGGTTTTTTTGGAATACAAGACTCAAATTTGGACTGTTCTCCCTCAAATTAGGCCTACTAAGGTTTTAAACCTATTTTAGTAAAATGGACACAACTTGCTAGAAACTTGATGAAATTACATGAAACCAATGCCAATAGACACTAGATTCATATATTTACTAAAAAAAATTGATTTGAAGTCAATATGAGATCATACAGATCCATACTACATCAAAGAACAATAAAGAAACATTCAAAAATGTAGAAAATAGAGGCATTTTATTACTTCAACTTCCAAAACTTCAATCACCATGCCCTCCAACCTTGTCTTCGACCTTACAAGGCATTTTAAAACATTTAAAACATTTTTCCAATGGTTCACAACCAATGTTTTAACTTACAACCATTCAAATTCCCTCATTTACAACTTATGACTCTTCATATTCCATGTTTTTGCAACTTTTACAACATTGACAACATTTTGCAAAATTGACAACTTATGGAACATGACACTCTAACACACCTAGCGACCTAATAGGGACTCAAACACATCCAAAATGGTCTTAGAAGACCTTATTACATGAGAAAACCAACAAAATCGAAACAAAATGATACTTTTTCCTATTGAAGGCATGAAACTTGAGGGTGCCCCTGCACCAAGAGCTTAAAAGGTAAGCTCAAACTATGAAGAAAAAAGATCTATATGCCTTCCCTCCTGACATCACCATGTATGGATGTTGTTATCATCATTTTCTCGCTAGCTCTAACCCTTTTGGGTATTTTTCTTTAGGCATCCTTCTTGCTGGTTACATGCATTTCAATGAACATCAAGCCTTCCTAACATTTCACAATGCAAAAAATCATAACTCATAGCCTTTCCCTTTTTAGAGGTTGGAGGTTTCTCTTGCTCTTTACCACATTCATTCCAAACAGTTCAGGAATAAGCCTTAGGATCAACTTGTGAGTTAGTGAAACCATTTTGGGATTCCTCCATGCCTTCTCTCGTAAACATAATGTTAAGGAATAATCCTTAACTCCAAAGTTTGAAGCCCAACTTCTTTTCAAACTTCAATCATTTTTCCTTTTGTTGAACAAAAGATAATGCACAAACATGTAGTTTGAGGCCCAATGTTTGAAACCATTGTGAAATTAATTTTCTTTTTGTAATCCTCTAAGGAAAATGGTAATGTGTATGTCCAATCCATGATTCCTAATACCTTATAGACTTAGTAAAAAATGATTAACTCTTTTTCCCCTATGGCAAGCAATAAGAGGTGAGCTCAATTCCCTTTTAACATCAATCAAGCTCATTAATACAATCTACCCCTTTGAAATCTATAAGACACCATTTTGACATCAATGACAACATTATTCCAACACTTACCTCTTGTTAGAGCCCCTGATACCACTAAGCCTTTACCTTTGAACTATAATCCAAATGTCTTTTACCATTATCCCCAACAAAATGCACATGATATAGAACTATGTATGTGTCTTAAAAACATTGTGCAAGACCTCATTGATTCTATTCACATCTAGATTGGTGGTGTTAATGATCAAGGAAATAATTTTGTTTCCCCACCCAACCAAAATTTACAAATCTTTACCAATTCAATGTAAAATCATAACATCTCATTTATTAAAGCTAGTGACACCAACAATGTTGTGCTGAATGTTGATAATATAAAAGACATGAATACTAATAACATGGGTGATAATGAGGATGAAATACGAAGTATGGTCAACCTCATTGATTTTCAACCTCATAAGGTCTAAACAAAAATGTCTCTTGGAATTGTTTTCTCACAAAATGACATAATTAAACATGCACCCAATGGTCCTCTTTACATAGGCAGAAGAATCAATGATACTCCTACTATTGGGATATTATTGATCCTATGTGTGTATAGAATGTGATATCCAATAAATTATTGATTGTAGATGAACTTTATCAAGACTCTTATGAACAATTGAAAGCATGGATCAAAAACATAATGGTTTTTCTTGCCCTGTAATAGGTTTGATCACTCTTCCATTAAAAGTTGGACCAAAGCAATTAGATGTCTCATTCTACATCATCCCATCATTGGAAAAAATTTGTGTGAAGCTAGGCTATCCATGGCTATGCCCCATGGATATCGTCCCATCAGTAATTTATAAATTCTTAAAATTTCCATTTGGTAATAAAATTTTCACTATGCATCGTAGCAATTTTAATCCATTTTCCTCCTATGGGAGTTTCTTATTGGATTTATTTTGGCACAAACCTATGGAACCCATTAAGCCTGTTAGGACTAAAAAATTAAACTTAGATTTCCCACAAAAAATCCATTTTTCCATCAAATATCTCATCACCTAGCATGTCATTTGAAACCTTATCATTTAAAATAATCCATTTTACCTGCCCTATAGTCATCACCTTAATAAAATTACCTTCATCATCCTACTTGTATAAGAAGAAATTCATGTTGATGAGACTACACTTTATCGATGGAAGTCATTCTAAGGTCCCTTCGAAGGAATGATGGAGCAATAAAGTATGAACATTATCAAAGAGAGAATATCATATTGAGGGAACATGTCTTAATGTCCCTTCAATAATCTAACTGAAATATTATTGAAGACACCTCGCCATATTGAAGGGTAATTTTTTGGGGTCTCTTTGATTACCCAAGACATAGAACAATGAGAAGCATAAACATTTTAACTACTCTAGCATGAATTTCAAAGAAAATACCACCTCAACATTCAAGAAATAGAAAAATATCTCTCAGACATGACTCATCAATATATCAAAGTGACAATAAAAAGTAAAAGGAATGATGCTCGACTTATACATCTAGAGAATTGAAGAAATTATGTAATATTGGGATGAGTGATTTATGAGTCCCTTTGATATCAAGTAAGTGGAAAATTTCATCAAAGAGAAAGGTATACATCAACGGGATGAGGAAATTTTCCTCTTCGATAAAGCCATAGCATTTACTACAAAAGGGAACAGAAGAAAGTCAAAAGGGGTTCAAAAGGACTCCAAAATATTGGAGTAAAGTGGTTCTTAGTCCCCCCAAAAATAAGAAAAAGAGAAGGAATATAACAATTGGAAAGATATCTAGGGAAGGGATCTATATGGTAAGAACCAAACATTAGTCCCTTTGACAACCCCTAAAGAAAACAAGTGAATGACTAAACTAAGGATTCCATCAAATGGAATAATTCCTATCAAAAGGATGAGGACACAAGTTCCTTCGATAAAGAAATAACACTTAATGCCTTGAAAGAAGGGCTCAGTAGAATAAAATATGATTCAATAAACCTATAAATACATCAAAGTAGTAAGATAATATCAAAGTAGATACTTGCAAAGAAGGGTTCGAGAGGACAATGTAATATTGGGATAAAGCCACATAGAGTCTATTTGAGATTTCGAAGGGAAGAAAGAGGGTATACCAGTAAAACTGTATTGGGGGAAAAGGGAAATATCAGTGAGATTAAAATATTGTCATCCTCATGAAGTGAAATCATTGACAAGACAGTGGCATGATGAAGAGACAATTTGGTAGTGATGATGAAAAAATATATAGCCTATATTCAAAATAATTTATTACACTCTCGATGACATGAAATTGCCATCAAACAACATTAATGAACCAGGGCTGAAGGCATTAAAAATAAAATTTTAAAAATACTTAGAAATCATCAAGCAAATAGAGAGAGAAGAAACATAGTATAGGAGTGGATGATGACAATAGGACCAAGAAAGGAATTTCTTGTCCAAGTAAGTATCCAAATCCTGAGCTAAAAAATTTAGTATCTACAAATCAGTTCAATTAATGAAGCACAAAAGTATGGTTTTTTCTACAAAATTCATATTATATCAAGTACATCTAATAAACCTAAAAACAAAAGACAAAAATTGAAGAAAGACATTTGAATAAGGACTTGATTGATCAATGTCCTAGCTCTAGGTAGAGGTCTAGGAGGAATGCACAATTAAACCCTCAGGATGAGAAGTTGGAAGATAAAAAAAAGCAAGTGGGTAATATACATGGACCCCAACAAAGCGATATGACTTGTTTATATACCACTATAGGAAGATGCACAAACAACAACTAGTCTCCAACCCATGGAGACTCAATTTAGGAATGTTGGTGGTACCTAATGTGTTTATCAATATTGAATTGATCAAAGGAATTGGCCAACACATATAATCCTCAAACTCACATGATTGAATCAGAAGATGGATTTTCTTTCATCCTTGTCACCAAGAACTATATTTAAATGGTGTTGCAATTAGAAACTAGTACCAACATGAAATTTAGAATTAGGGAGCTCCTAAATTAATACAATAACCTAAGCACTAGTTACAAAAGATGGATATTGTCGTTACATAGGCCCCATGATGGAGGAAATTAGATCATGGTATTTTCAAGGGAGGAACACCCTCCATATTCTATGAACTTGTTTGAGGAGTACTTTCAATACACATATTACTCTATTTTCCAAGTGGTTGGTTTGGATGCCCCCATATTCATGGAAATAGAACCAATGGTCTTAACAACTGATGTGCAAAGGTAGGATTCCCTTTCCCTTGATTATGCTGAATACCTAGCCAATAATACCCATAATGCACTTGTTTCTATCAAAAATAAAAGTGAAGGTATCAGAACCATGCACTATTTGTTATTCACGCATCTCATTTTGAATGAGGGATAAAGTATAGGAATGTGGAGTGAACACTTAAGAATAAGAGACATAGATGACAATGGAGATATTAGACTAGTCCAGATGTGGACAATAATTTGGGACAGTAGGTGTGTAAGATCACTCTATCTATACTTTGAAGAGTATTTTGTGAAGCCTATATACAAAATCTTAGATCACCCATGTGAATATAGCCTATCACCGAAGATACAAAGATTCATCAGGCCAAAGGATAAGGATGAAAGAGGGAAGGTCAATCACAATTGGGGTGATTGGCATGCCTACAATGACTATACAAAAATTAAAGTATATGGATATGAATGGGCACCATTTCTGCTACCAAAAACTTTTCCAAATAGGGTTGCATATTTAGATATTTTGAAGCAATTAGCTTTCTTAGATTTCATACACCTTAAAATTCATAACAATAAATCGCTGATGCCCAAGACATTGTGCTTTGGAGAGTTTACTATGGTTTCTGAAAAGGGCTATGAGTTAAGTAACAAGAAGTTAGAACACTACAATTTTCCTATAGGAAATGCAAGGGAGAAGTTTGACCCTAAAAATATTATAAATGATGTCAAAATAAGCAAAAAATTGAAAGGGTATCATAACATACTTTTTGTGGAAGATGATCTAATAAGAAATGTTGATGAAAATTATGCAATTAAGAAGAGAAGCCTATATCATAGAGTGATGATAGCAGAATCTTGGAAGATGTTCATTAATCCCCTGTATGAAGGATCCTTTCTCAAAATTGAAGATCCTATAAAGAGGTTGGATGCACTAATCTCACATGAAGTACAGTTAACTAAATATGTGCCTCCTTGGGTGTTCACAAAGAAGAGAAATGAGGATATTGAGGAAATACAAGCTAAAAATGAAACCCCATTATGTCAATTGTCTCCTTAGCTAACACTGAATATTAGTTTGTCTGTTGACAGAGCTATTGCAGAACAAGAAGAAGTGGGGAGTGGTGATGAAGGTGTGCAAGTGGTTAAACTTGTGATTGGAAACTATGAACCCCTATTAGAAAGAAATATTGTTGTGATGGAATCCTCGAAGGAGCTTTTAGATGATGTGAGATATTGTGCCAGCCAAAATTTTATTTTTGATGATGCTTGTATTAAAACCCTTGAGTTTAATACATTTATTTATGAGTATAAAGGAAAACTAGTTAGGGTAAAGATTAAAGATATCACACTTGAAAGGGAAGCAAAAGATCTAAAAGAGCTACAAGAAGAAGTTGACAAAGAAATGAAAGATATTACCCCAAAAAAGGGAAGCGTATTGCTAGAAGAGGTATGGATTGTGCTACTCCTTGGATGGGACATGAGTTTGGCTATTATGTTTGACAGCTTCCGAAGGCATCAAAATAAAACTTTATAGTTGAGCATAGAAAGAGTAGATAAAGTATATGTTGGATAAGGTTTCAATCTTAATAATGCTGCCCACCAAACAAGAAACCTATAGTCATTGATTATCTTGATGAAGCATTTGGCCACCTCCTTGTGTGATGGGTGGAATATAGTGGTCCTCTAGAGACTATAGATTTGAATGTTAATGTTGTTAGGTTCACTAAAGCCAAAATTGAAAGGTTGGTGAAGAATAATAAAACATTTATGTCTAAAAATGAGAGCTTGAGATAGCAAATAGTTAGTTATAAAGATAGGTTTCCATCTTCCTTGAATACCTACTGCGTATTGATAAACAATGATAACATGGTATTAGAAGCCATGGATGAAACTACCTATTCAAAGCACAGGGTTGAGAGATTTCTGAAGAAAGGTGATAAATTAGATGTGGAGATAAAATCTTTCAAGCTCAATATTGTCTCTGAATTGATAAAGAATAGGTTTTGACAAAATGCTCGAGAATCTTGAAAAGGAATAGGAAGTTTGTTGAAAAACACATGTTTCTTACCAAGAGAATAAAAGACTACATCTCAGAATGATGGAAAATAAGGAAGAATTAATAGCCAAGGGAAGTGTTGACAATCAAGTGTTCAAATTCTATGATGAATTAATTGATATACATGACAAACTTTGTATTGTGCTGACACACGAGCTTGGTGATTTTGACCAACCCTTGGATATGGCTTTGCCTAATTTATTTGATGATGAAGGAGAGTTGAAAGAACAAAGCATTTGGAAGAATGTACTAGCTCAGATATTACTAGTGGATCTCGACAAAGTAAATGATGAATCAATGGTATTGAAAAATACACATTCACATTGCAACAAATGTTCACTCTAGAGTTTATTTTGAAAGATATAATCAACAATGTTGATACATATTCCAACACAAAATACATCAAGCAACATAAGGATCAAAAGTTTCATCGAAGTCACTCAGACAAGTACACTATCATGGAGAAAGGACCTTTAACAAATCTTAAGTGATTAGGGGTGTCTTATGGAGATTAACAGATTGTAGTGTATCATGTATTCTATGCAATTCATTATTTATCTTTGTTAATTGAAATTTTTAGGGTTTAGTTTATGATTAACAAAATGCAAATGAAGAGATGCCACCTTAGATATAACGGTTTGAAGCTTGTTGCTTCTTGTATATAAGGGAAACCAAGACCGAGTTATGAAAGATAATCATCAACATCATTTTTCATCTAGCCATACTTATATAATAGAATACATAAAAGACTTCTGATATGAATTATATTATCTTTTGAAGCAATATAATTGGAGAGAAAATTTAAACTGGTGGCCAAATTTTTGGTATTCAATTGTTCATTAATATCAATTCATATATATATACTTAATTTTTTAGGACACATTTACTGCCTCTGTGCAATTTTCTTGATTGGTTTCTATAAGAAGAGAATTAAAATTCCTTTTGACCCATATATTTTTGGCACCCTAGACTTTTCTTGCACTTTTAGGGTTTTGACCTAAAAGGAGAAAGTAGGGCCAAAAGTCTAGCTAGGTTCATTCAAATTATGCAATGTAGGATGTTATTTAGTCTAAATGAAATGAACTAAGTGCAATTAAGTGATCTAAATGACTGATTATGTATGCAAAACTTAAGATTTATACTATGTTTGAAAATGCAATGTGATATACAAACAAAGAGTTGTGAATGAATAAGTGCAGAATATAAAGAAATGAGTTGAATTATTGTGCACCTGAAGGTCTGATGAAAATTTTGGAATGTTCTAAATGTTGTCTAGAATCACAAAAATTCACCAGTGGGACTCATTCTCCTAGGGTGGTGAATCAGTCCTACTTTTGCTGAAAACTGTCGGGAATAGGTTTGTGAGTGTTGAGATCCAAAGTCTAACAAAACTTAGATTTCAGTCTTAAGGTGGGATTCATTTTCCACTGGTGGAGAATTAGTCCTCTCCCCAAATTCTAAAAAATTAGGAGACAACTCTGCAACACCAGATCTAAGGATGTCTACTTATCAAGTTGTCGAAGTCAATTATGCAGAAAACAGATATAATACTTTATCCAAACTTGAAATTGGGTTGATTTTACTTGAAGCACCTTGTTGACTTGTTGACCACTCTTCAAATCCTAATTTCTTGTTAAATCTGCATACAAAACTTTGCAAGCACACATGTAAGAGGGGAAAAATGGTTGAGGGTTAGGAAATAGGGGTTTTCCTTGATCAAACCCCACTTTGGTAATCAAACCCTTAATGAAATGAAAGAGAATTATAAACAAATCACATGAAAATGCTATCAACTTACCAAACCCTTGTTGAAGAAAATATGAAGTTGTGTCAATGGATGCTCCAAAATGCTTGATTTATGCTTGAATTGATGATGAAATGTGCTTGAATGCTTGAGTGAATGAGTGAATAAGTGAACTTGCTGAATTGATGTTGATGGGGGTTAAAATGGATGTAAAAACACTTATTTATACATTCTTGTGCCTTAGTAACCCGTTGAAACCTCATCATAGGCTGACATCAAGTAATTTTGAATAAAAACCTGAAAGAAAATTTGAAATTTTTTGAATTTGGAGCCAAGGGGGGCTCATTCGCCATCCATGGCGAATGGGTCCCACCTAGGACATAAAAAATGGGTGTCAGTAATTAAGTTGCATTTAATGTTATTTATTAGGTTTATATTCAAAAATACACTTAATTGAACTTTATAAGGGCATAAAGGGGTCAAATAAAACATAAGAAAGGTGTAAATAATGAAGTTATGCCTAGAAAAGCATGAAATCTTGTTACAAGACTTTACAACACTTCAAAATAAGACTTGATTAGTGATGAGAAGATTATTTTTAGGTGAATTATAATGAATAGAGTCTAGAAAAGTGTAGAAATGCTTTACAAAACTTCACAACACCTTCACAAGATGTCATTATTTGAATTTTAGTACCTAAATATGCATGTTCATGACACATTACAACATAAAATCAAAGCAAAATAGACCAAACTGTTACCTAATTTCACTGCTAGCTCAATTATTTTGACATCTTTGATTCTATGCTGAGAGAAAGGTACATTTTCTAATCTTTCCTACACTACATTCAACTACATAAACAAAACTCAAAAAGATTACAATAATAGATTATTACATTTATACAAGTGTGTGTAACATAGGAAAGATTTACACAAATCTTTTTTGAAAAAAGTAATCTTTATTGATATTAAAAGTGTATTTCGTCTCACACAAGTTGTGAGACTAACTTGTTCAATGTAAATGAAGAAAAGCATATACATTGATAGGGAAAGAAATAGAATGCACATATAAGGAAAGAGCCCATCCATTGCCTGAATGATTGGTTTAGTGTGTGTTGCCCATATTGTCTTCTGCCTTGAGCTGCTTTGTGCCCTCCTTAGCTCCATATTGCTCCTAGTTCCTGCATTTGAATGATAAAATATTGTTAGAGCAATGAAGGTCTCTCAGATTACATGTACAAGAACCCATGAACATATATAAACTTATCTCCAAAATGCATTAAACAAGCATGCAAACCTTGGATGTCCAAGAGAACAATGAAGTCATCAAACACATACAAAATATGCACTTATTTTTCTAACTTGTTTGCTTCATGTGTAGGTATAGTAAAAGTAATGTTGTTGTTTTGATTCATTTTCAGCATGTGGGTTAAAATCTGGCTCCCATGAAGGTTGAGCCCAACATGTTGAGTTTATCAAATAATTAGCTCATTCAATCTTATTTAAGAGGGAAATGCAATGTCAAATCAACATATCAACATGATTTAAAAGTGATAGTGAAGAGGCATTTATGATAGGTTCACATGTCTCACGATTCTCTATATAACTTGAAACAATGAGTGTCAAACACTTGGTCATAGAGCCAAAAGACATGATGCACATGTGAGCATTCAATGAAGACAAACATGTTACATGAAAGTGATCAAATCAAATGGTAAATAATACCATCAATCTATTCAAAGGAGAATCTTTATCATAGTGAAAGCTTCATCAAGTACAAGTGAAGGAACAACATCAACATATAAGTGATAGGTCTTGTGTCTTCATAATAATCACTTGATATTGCACATCATGAGGTTATTAACATGGCAATTTTCTTTCAAGAGGACTTCAAAAAATTGCAGATGCATCCAAGGAAAGTTCCATTGTATGAATAGCATTCATGTGCATGATCAAGACAGTGGCGGAGCTTATTATAAAGTGGCTTCAACAAAAGTAGGAAATAAGTGTGAGGACTCTAATTGCGGTAATAAAGTCACTGAAATACTTGATGATCAAGAATATATTATTGACACAAAAGAATCCACATATAAAAGATCTATTGTATTCATGCAAATCATGAGAAAAATATGAAGTCAACTATGACTGCTTTGATTAAGTTTATTGGTCACACTTCATTGCGGATTTAAGAAGAGGACTTGACTCTTCAGTGGTATTCACTAAAATTATATCACACATCAAAGAAAATAAAGCTCGAATGAAGGCAGATCCAATTTTAGAAAAGCAGATTCAGCCACATACAAGCATGTAATATGTTCTATTCACAGTGATATTCAACACTAGTAGCATGTTAGGGTATGGGAATCCATCAAAGCATAACAAAAAAAGGGATTTTGTCAAATGGTAAAGTGCAGCATCCCCGAAAGACATGTATACAAAGTGTGGAATTGTAAACAAGACACATGAGTTGCTTGAAAAAATGCCTAAAAGAGATGTAATCTCATTGAATGCCATGATTGTAGGCTATGAACAAAATGGATTTTCTAAGGAGGCTCTCAAAATATTTGAATTAATGAAGCACTTTCAAACATATCTTGATATTTTAAGCTTTGCTTGTGTTCTATTTGCATGTAGCCATGGAGGTTCATTGAATAAGGATTGCACATACTTCAATCACATGAGTAACCCTTATTGCATCACACCTAAAATTCATCATTATGTGTGCATGGTTGACCTTCTTGCCCATGCTAGCTATCTTGAGGACACCCTCAATTTTATCATTAAGATGCCAATTAAAACTATGGTGATTGTGTGGGTGTCTTTTCTAGGCACCTATAGATCACAAATGAATATAGGCATAGGAGTATTTACAACAACATTGCCCTTTTATTTGGATCCTAAAAATGCCTCAATTTGTGTTTTTCTCTCAGACATATATGCAGAAGTGAGTTGGTGGTGTGAGGTTTGAATTGTAGGGAGGTTGATGAATGATAGATGAATTAATTAGGTCCTTGGATGTAGTTGGATTGAAGGCCATAAAATAGTACATGCTTTTGTGTAGGCAACAAATCACATCCACAGAAAGAGGGAAATCTATGTCAATATTACAGACATTGTTATGGAGAAGTGAACTATTTCCATCATTTTTAAGCAAAGACATTTTTTTTACATTACAGATAAAAGGAAAATATAGAAAAGTAAAGAATCTCCTTTATTTTTCTAAATATGGAGCTTGAAAAAATAATTTTTGTTCACTGGCAATAATAAAAAGAGCAAGATTATGCTTACCCAGAATCAAGATTGAAGTATTTTGCAAAAACTTGCCATTATTGATCCACTATGCAAACGTTATGGTGGTACCCTTGAGTTTCATAGAAGAATGAAAAATGGAATGAAATGCATTGCAATCTTTTGCATTGATTTTATCTTATGGTTTCTTACCCTACCTTTGCTGATAGAAGAGAAGGCATTTTTGCCATTCTTCTAAAATAAAATGTGATGTAACTAATACTCCCATGCTAAGCACTTTATGTTTAACACTTGTGTTTCATGTTAGATTGGTATTGATGTCCCCATAGGTCAAATAAGGAATTTTTTCTTTGTTTTTTGCATTAATCTTGAAGTGTAATTATCTGACTTACGTGATATTTGTTATAAATCACTTAGTCAAATTACTATTTTAATGCAAATAACATGTAAAATGCTTTGTAAATGCCTTGAGTTGATCTAGTTGGGCTTTTATGCTTTGGAGAGCATATAGGAGATGATGTTATTATGATTTCCAACATGTGCCAAGGATATAGACATGATTGAGAATTAGCTTCCAAATATATGGAGATATAAGAGAGCTTTTACTTGCTTTTTGAGAGGTTAAGAGATGTTTGGAGGGAATTTAGGCCTTTTTGACCAAGTTTAGAGATGGTATTGCATTCTTTATGATAGATTTGGTCAAAATTGACCTTTTCAAACATATTGGAGTTGTTTTAGGGAGATTTTAGTTGCTAAAAAATAGGCTTTTTGGGGGCATCCGACCCAACTATTTCCTAGAACACTCTTTTGGTGCAACTACTTGGAGAGTTGATGGATATTGTCACTTGTGTGACTCATTTGTAATCAGTTCTAAGATGTATTTTTTCTACTTAGTGACTACTTGCAGTCCTTTGGGGATTACAATATGCTTTGTAACTCATTGTGGGTATGAAATACAATGAAATCCTTGGGTGCCATTGGTTGCAGATTGTGTCATAGAATGAAAAATAACTTTTAGCAATGGAGATATCTCCCTCCTTGAAGTTTGAAGCTTTAAGACCTACCTATGAAGTACTTATGCAAAAACATGCAATAATAGGTTGTGCAAGTTTGTTTGTTTTTCATTGCAAACAAGTGTTTATAAGCTGAGTTTCATAGTCCTATTTAGTTTGGTACATTACCATAGGAATAGTTTTTAGTTTATGTACACTCCTTATCTCTTTTCCTTAGTAAAATCAGTACTTTTAGGTGACAACATAGGAAGTCGACCTTCTCCAGAGGTTTGATCTCATATAAGGAACCCACACCTTGAAATCATTCCAATGTTTCTCTAGAGTGCTAAGTCATGTAGGTTAACTTGTTAAATCATGCAGTTTAGTTAGGGTGCAGCTCTAGTAGTTAACAATTTTGGCACACCTGATGGGACTGTTCAAATCGGGATAGTTTGAAGAATACATGTTACTGCTGGTTTTTTATATGCAACCCACGGTCGGTTTAGGCCTTTCAAGGTTAACACCAGCATATTATGGCGACTCACGAGTTTGGGAAGTAGCAAAAAGCCAGTGCATCAGCAGGGAATATCATAGTATTGAAATTTGTTTTTCTCAATATTATTAGTATGGAGGTGGTACAAATGATTCATAGCAACTCCAACCTTATAGCGAGGGGTATGTGTAGGATCATGATGGGCCAAAAGTGGCGATGAAGTGAATTGTTGTAGGGTATGTGGTGATGACTTTTTTTAACCCAAAATTAATGAATCAAAAGGTTTTAAAAGAGATTCTCAAATTTTCACCAATATAAATTATTATTTAATTTGAATTTAATAAATAGTTATTATTCATTTTCTATTTGAATTAGACTAAGATCTGATGCTAGGCTAATTGAAAATCATCTATAGTTTTCAAACTATATCATATTTTTGAATCTAAAACATGTGTCACATTCTATGCTTAAGTATACTATAGGATTAAAAAATAAAATTCAATTTCATGAAGTTTGACCAAGTTAAGGTGGTTAGACATATAAGTTTTTATATTTTTTTAAAGTTGTAATAAAAAATTCATAATTAATTGTTTACTTGGAAAAAAATTGCAAAAAAATATGCATCACATGGGACATGAGTCCTCTACTTATATCTAAAATATTATCAAAAATATTATCATTTTATTGTGGTTAGGGTGGTCAGGGCCGGACACCTACTTATTTTTCCTAAAATTTAAGTACTCTTTGAAATTTCAAATTTTCACCAAATAGATTTATTTTTAAATAAACCTCATAGTTTAGAAATTACATTCAATTTTCTATAGATTCTATTCTTACATATTTTTGAAATAATATAGATAACTTATTCAAATTTTTACATCAAGTTGCCTAAGTCTAATTTTTTTGAATTTTTTGCCACTTAAGGGCCTTTTTTTTCCATGATGATCCTGCACATACCCAACAATTGGTTTCAGTAGTCTAGATACCTACAATTAGATGAGGTTTGTTGTCTAGGCTTGCTTTTGCTTCATGTTTAAGCATTGCATTGTATAGTTGTTAGCATTATAATAGATTTTCACCTCCATTCCATGAAAATCATGTATATATGCCTTCTTACCAATCATATTACATAGAACAGATCACTTGTTTTATTCCAAGCGACCCTACAACTACATATTACCAGAATTCTCATCATGTTTCCTACCCTCCCACTCTTGCTCAATCTCAATATCAGCCTACATATGCCCAAAATCAGCCCCAACAAGAGTATGATTATTCATATAACCGGCCACAAGAGCACCCTTACCAAAATGTGTTGGATCTAATCAAACAGTTTGACAGCACGTTGTGGGATTTGAGCCAAAGTCTTGACTATATGAAGATTAATGATATTGGTAAGGTGTTTTCACACATGAATGGGATGTTGGTTGACATCAAGAAGTAGAAAAGGATCATTATGTAGCAGCAAGAAATGGCTAAACGAGCCTATTTTTATGATCAAGAGAGAGTGACAAAAATAATTTAGTTTGAGGAAGGTCTTGAAAGAGAGCTAGCTGCTAAAGAGGGGGAAATGAAGTTTTTGTTTGCTTGGGTGCAAAGTAGTCAGGTTTACTCAGAGTATCAATGTAGATTACATGAGGAGAGTTTTGAAAAGTAGAGAGTTGTTGCAAAAGAAGAACAAATTCAAACAGCTCCTACTATATTCTAGAGTAGCCTATTCAAGAAAAGCACATTAATCATGATAGCTCACTCAACATGGAGGAGACTAGAAACATAAAATTGTTGCATTTAGCTATGGAGCAATATATATTAGAACAAAAAAAGGTTTGAACAAGAGAAGACCTCTCAAGATGGATCTTCTTTTGTTTTAGCTAATGATCCTCCTACTTCTATTGGAATTAATCCAAATGTTTCAATGGTTCAGTGTGGACAATAGAAGGAGAAAGTGAAAGTGGTTGATCAAAAGGAGCATTCTATAGCTTGGATAGGTGAACTACCTTCTTTCATTAAGTATGGAAAAGAGGGTGTGAGTCTGATAATATCAACAACTATTTTAGAACAACAAGAGGATAGAAAACAATCTAAGGAGTTGTCAGTTGATAACAATCAGTGTGACAATAGAACCCTAGACCATGAAGAAGAAAATAAAACTAAACCTGACATCATTGTCCAGGATATGAGTTTTGATATCTTTGAGCATGTTATGGATGAAAAGGCTAATATTGAGCTTTATTAAGAGGTTTGCACTGATATAATCAAACATTTTTGTTCATAATTGGATGATCAGGAATCAGATCTGTTAGAGGAGTCTGACACTTATGCTGAAATTCAATAGCAGGTTCACAAGTTTGAACAAGAAACTTCTCATGAATCTTATTTTCAATGTTTTATCTGGTCAGATGAGCTTCCCTTATGTTGTATAGAAGAGCTAGAGATTGATATACTATTTGAAAGTCTACTTCAAGAATCTGCCTCATTGTCTGAACACTTGCCTTCCTTCATTGAAGAAGAAAGGTATGGTTTGGAGTGTATCTCTTTGAGTGATAATGAGGAGTTTAAAGTTAAACAAGCTAATTTTAAAAGCCTTTCAAGAGTTGATAGCTTTGATGAGTTATTAGCTACCCTAGTGGAAGAGGATTTTCCACTCACTGTGGAGGAGTCAATATGGTAGGTTATTATGCAAGGTGAAGGTAATGTTGTTGTTTCTAAGCATTCATATTGTTTTCTTTCTAGTCCAATGTGTGGAACAATAGTGAATGTGCAAGCAACCAACAATGAAAGCTCAAGCTTTTTCCTTTCAAGGGGCTATCTGGTTAGATATTTAGCCCAAATGGAGTCCAATAAAGTACCAATAGCTGATCTTTCACCCATGCATGAAGGTACAACTGAAGATAGTATCAAGGATGTGTTGGAATTTGGACAAGAATATGTTCAACTCACTTATCCTCCTTTGAACAACAATTCATATGATTAGTTTGATGAGTTAAGCGAACTTTTTTACCTCTTTCAAGGGGCAGTGTATAATCTTGTTGAACTTTCCTCAGTGTCCCATCTATACTTTGTTGTCCTTAATCAATAAATTCATTGTATTTTAAGAAGGGTAGCTACTTTAGTTTTCCTGTAAATGGTTTTTTCTTACTATTAGTGTAGGGTAGGTTTCTAGATGTAGGTTTCCAATTCCCTAAGTGATTTTAGCATAGTTAGATAGTTTCCCTACTATAGTTTTGTTTTCAATAGGTTTCCAAGGTTTCTTGAGTTGTTTCTATTGAGTTAGAACATTGAATATAATTGCTTTCAGATCTTTTTGAGTTTCTGAGTGACCCTGTGCCCAATGAATAGCCTAGGCAACTAGTTTTCATGTTTAGCAAGAAAATATATAGTAGATGTCACCAAAAATGTTACCTAATTTCACTACTAGCTCCATTAGTTTGAGCTCTTTTATTCTACACAGAGAGAAAGGTACATTTCCTAATCTTTCCTACATTACATTCAAGTGCATAAGCATAAATAAAAAAATTACATTAATAGATTATTACATTTATGCAAGTGCATGTAACATAGGAAATATTTACAAATATATTTTCTGAAAAAGTAATCTTTATTGATATTAAAAGTGTATATCATCTCACACAATCCATGAGATTAACTTAATCAATGTAAATGAAGAAAATCATATACATTGATAGGTAAAGAAATAGAATGCACATATAAGGAAAGAGGCTAGTCATTGCCTAAACGACTAGTTTAGTGTGTGTTTCCTTGCTTTGTCTTCTTCCTTGAGCTGCTTTGTGTCCTCAGCTCCATATTACTCCTAGTTCCTGCATCTGAGTTATAAAATGTTGTTAGATCAATGAAGGTCTCTCACATTACATCTACAAGCACCCATGAACATATAAACTGATCTCCAAAATCCATTAAACAAGAATGCAAACCTTGGATGTCCAAGAGAACAATGAAGTCATCAAACACATCTAAAATATCAATTGATTTTTCAAACTTGTTTGCTTCATGTGCAGGTATAGGAAAAGTAATGTTGTTTTGATTCATTTTCAGCATGTGGGTTAAATTGTGGCTCCCATGAGGGTTGAGCCCAACATGCTAAGTTTATAAAATAATGAGCTTTTTTTAGCTTATTTAAGAGGGAAATGTAATGTCAAATCAGCATATCAACATGATTTAAAAGTGATTGTGAATAGGCATTTATGATTTGTTCACATGTCTCAGAATTCTCTATATAACTTGAAACAATGAGTGTCAAACACTTGGTCATAGAGCCAAAATACATGATGCACATGTGAGCATTCAATGAAGATAACCATGTTACATGAAAGTGATCAAATCAAATGGTAAATAATATCATCAATCTATTCAAAGGAGAATATTTATCACAGTGATAGCTTCATCAGGTACAAGTGAAGGAACATCATCAACGTATAAGTGATAGGCCTTGTGTCTTCATAACAGTCACTTGATATTATGCATCACGAGGTTATTAACATGGCAGTTATCTTTCAAGAGGACTTCCAAAAATTTTAGATGCATCCAAGGATAGTGCCATTGTATGAATATAAGCCATATGCATGATCAAGACAGTGGTAGAGCTTATTAGAAAGTGGCTTCAACAAAATCAGGAAACAAGTGTGAGGACTCTAATTGTGGTAATAATGTCACTAAAATACTTGATGATCAAGAATATTTTATTGATGGAAAAGAATCTAAATATATAAGATCTATTGCATTCTTGCAAATCATGGGAGAAAAATTAAGTCAACTATGAATGATTTGATTCAGTTTATTGGTCACATTTCAATGCATATTTAAGAAGAAGGCTTGACTCTTCAGTAGTATTCACTGAAATTGTATCACAAATCAAAGAAAATAAATCTTGAATGAAGATAAATCCAATTTTAGAAAGGAAGATTCAACCACATACAAGCATGTAATATTTTCTATTCATAGTGATAGTCAACACCATTAGTATGTCAGGGTATGGGAATCCATCAAAGTAGAACAAATAAAGGGATTTTGTTAGATGGTAAAGTGCAACATCCCTAGAAGACATGTATGCAAAGTGTGGAATTGTAAACAAGAAACATGAGTTGTTTGATAGAATTCCTAAAAGAGATGTAATCTCATGGAATGCCATGATTATAGGATATTCACAAAATTGATTTTCTAAGGATGCTCTCAAAATCATTGAATTAATGAAGCACTTTGGAACATATCCTGATATTTTAAGCTTTGCTTGTGTTCTATTTTCATGCAACCAAGGAGGTTCATTGAATGAGGGTTACACATACTTCAATCACATGAGTAACCCTTATTGCATCACACCTACAATTGATCATTATGTGTGCATGGTTGACCTTCTTTCCCATGCTGGCTATCTTGAGGACACCCACAATTTTGTCATTAAGATGCCAATTAAAACTGTGGTGATTGTGTGGGTGTCTTTTCTTGGTGCTTGTAGATCACAAATGAATATAGGCTTAGGAGTATTTACAACAACATTGCCTTTTTGTTTGGATCATAAAAATGTTGCTATTTATGTTTTTCTCTCAAACATATATGTAGAAGTGAGTTGGTGGTGTGAGGTTTGAATGGTAGGGAGGCTGATGAATGATAGAGGAATTAATTAGGTCCCTCGATGTAGTTGGATTGAAGGCCATAAAATAGTACATGCTTTTGTGTAGGAAACAAATCACATCCATAGAAATAGGGAAATCTATGTCAATATTAAATAGAAGCTATTATGGAGAAGTGAATTGTTTCCATCATTTTTAAGCAAAGGCATTTTTAAGATTACAAATAAAAGGAAAATGCATAAAAGAAAAACATATCCTTTATTTTTCTGAATATGGAGCTCAAAAAAAGAATTTTTATTCATAAGCAATAATAAAAAGAGCAATATTATTCTTACCCAGAATCAAGCTCAAAGTATTTTTGCAAAATCTTGCCATTATTGATCCACTATGCAAACTTTATGGCGGTGCCCTTGATTTTCAGAGAAGAATGCAAAATGGAATGAAATGCATTGCAATCTTTTGGATCGATTTTGTCTTAGGGTTTCTTACCCTAGCTTTTTCGACAGAAGAGAAGGCATTTTTTCCTTTCTTCTAAAATAAAATGTGATGTAACTAATACTCCCATGGTAAGCACTTGAAGTTTAACACTTGTGTTTCATGTTAGATTGTTATTGATGTCCCCGTAGGTCAAATTAGGAATTTTTTGTTTATTTCTTGCATTAATCTTGAAGTGTAAAGTATCTAACTTAAGTGATATTTGTATAAATCACTTAGTCAAACTACTATTTGAATGCAAAGAACATGTAAATTGCTTTGTAAATTCCTTGAGTTGATCTACTTAGGATTTTATGCTTTGGAGAGCATATAGGAGATGATGTTCTTTAGTTTTCCAAAATGTGCCAAGGATATAGGCATGGTTGAGAATCAGTTTCCAAATATATGGAGGAGATATAGGAGAGCTTTTACTTGTTTTTTGAGAGGTTGAGAGATGTATGGAGGGAATTTAGGCCTTTTTGACCAATTCTGGAGATGGTTTTGCATGCTTATGACCTCTTTTGGTGCAACTACTTGGAGAGTTGATGGATATAGTCACTTGTGTGACTCATTTGTAATCAGTTATGAGATGTATTTATTCTGCTTAGTGACTACTTATAGTCCTTTGGAGATTACAGCATGCTTTGTAACTCATTTAGGGTATGAAATACAGTGAAAGCCTTGGGTTCCATTGATTGTAGATTGTGTCATAGAATGCAAAATAAATTTTAGCAGTGGAGATATCTCCCTCCTTGAATTTTAAAGCTTTAATACCTTTCTGTGAAGTACTTGTGCAAAAACATGCAATAATAGGTTGTGCAAGTTTTTTTCTTTGTCAGTGCAAACAAGTGTTTATAAATTGAGTTTCATAGTATTGTTTAGTTTGGTGCATCAGGATATGAGTAGTTTTTAGTTTATGTACACTCCTTATCCCTTTTCCTCAGTAAAATCATTAGTTTTAGGTGACACCATAGGAAGTCGGCCTTCTCCATAGGTTTGATCTCATGTAAGGAATCCACACCTTGAGATCATTCCAATGTTTCTCTAGAGTGCTAAGTCCTACAACTTAGCTTGTTAAATCCTATAGCTTAGTTAGGGTACAACTCTAGTAGATAACACAAATATCATGAAACAAGACCTAAAAGGCCATGAAAATGACAAGAGGTCATTTCTCTATGGCACATTTAGCCCCCACTTTAGTGAGAGGATGAAATTCCTTCAAAATCACACTAAAGTAGCCATGCACATTGAGAAGAGGGTTCAAATGCACTTACATTAGCAAGTTGGAATGACAATGATCAAGAGGGCTGATCAAGCCCCCTGGATGAAGATCCCATGGAAAACTAAGCATAAGGACAAAGGAACATGCAAGTGTTGAAATAAGAGAATCAGATGAAGCTTTGATCATCTGTCTAACTAGTTGTGGATTAGATCTAGGCTGATTGTTTGGAAAAGTCAAAGTATACTCACTCTGGGGTGATACAACTCATGGCAGTTCACCAGGTGAGAATTCCCAAAAGGTGAAGTACATACGCTAGTTGGCATGCACTCACAAACACAAAGGTGGCTATGGGGAAAGTCGTGCCATTGGATGGGCTTCCCGGTCAACCATATGCAATTTATACCTCCTGATAACTTTAACAAGGTGCCACAAAGGAAAATGTCAGTTCGTGCTTCATGAGACAAGCAAAGCTTCATATGCTTAGAAATCATGAACAAAGAGGAAAGTACCATAGGCATGCAAGTTGCATTATACAAGGTGGAAAAATTGCAAAATATAAAATGTAAAAATGCAAAATGTAAAAGTGTAAAAGATGTTCAAAGGAGTCTTGTTAGGTTTGTGCAAGGTCTATCACTTAGGGGACTTTGTGTCTAATGTCTCCAAGAGAGGACTGATCAAAGAATAAAATATTCACAACTTAGGGGATGTAGTGCATCACATTAGGCCACCAAGAGGAATGTAATATGCTAAGATAGATCTCACGTATGAAGGAAATCACCCCCAATGTCATCCACAAAAGTGACAAATGCATCGTATGAATGACAAGGCTACACTAAGAACCAAGAATGAAAATGAAACTATGGTAATGTATTCCCCCACTTTAAAGGAATTTCTATACACTGTTCTATGAGTAATTACTTTAAAGTAGTGAAGGAAAGAAAGTACAAAAAGGAAACAAGACATGAGAGCCAACTTGGAAAGCCCTATGCCAAGTCATATGTTTCTAAGTTAGGCTGCGCCATGTGAATGAAAAAAAGAAAAGAAAAACAAAGGGAGTTTCCCCCAAAAGAACCACTTGAGGCATGGGGATCTATGGATTTGGGGGTCAATATATTCATTGCTGGAACCTTTTTGTGAAAAAGGCTTCCAGGCCATCATCATTCCCCAAAGCATACAAAACTAGAAGAATAGCCTAGGAAGTCGGTCAGTTCTTCTCGGAACAATGGCGGGCTCGCAGCTATCTTATCAAAGAGCATCAGAAGTCATCAAAAGGTCTTTCCTCGGCGAACAATTCCAGCCCTCAGTATTCTTAATCATTCAAAAAGGCGCTCTTTCAGGTTTCATTGAGATCCTTCCCGGAAAGATCCTCGAGAATCTCACTGTTCATCAGGATCTTCCGGGAGATCTTTATGGGTATGGTTTTCTCTAACTAAGGAAAAACAAAAGAAAAAGATAAGGAAAAGGGACAGCGGGTCAACATGGAAGAGACATAGGGCATCTCTACACTTTGTGTCATCCCCAAAAGGAGAACACAAAAAAAAAATGAAAGAGACAATGCACAACATGTAGAAGAATAGAGGTACAAATAGAAGAAGTGTACAAAGAGAGGGAACATTGAACACACATTATAGGGGAACACAATACACACATAAAATTGCAAAAGAAAGATCCAATAAAAGAAAGATGCAAAAGGAGAGAAATGTTAATGTAAGTCAACCATCTAACAATTCATCTACCTCCCAATTATGATTAGTGTATTGTGAGGGCAGTTGACTATCTAAAGGAAGAATTGCAAATGCCAAACTAGGAGATGTACAGGGTTCTTCACTTGGTTGATATGATTTATCATTTAAGCTCATGGTAGATGAAAATAAAGAGTTTAGATCATTATGCACTTCATCTATTTTTTTGATTTCCACATCATTATCATCATCATCAAGATTGATGATGATGGGAGGACGAAGGGTGATTTCCAAGGAAGGATGTATCAAAAGTTGTGGCTATTGGATTGGTTCATTTTGTTGTGAAGGTTGGACTAGAATATCTTGTGGCGGGTCAAGAGAGGGAGGGTGATCATATATTACTTCTTTCAGAGATGGAGGTTGGTCTTCTTTGTTTTCTTCCATTCGTGACTGACGAGTGAGGAGACGACAATGATTCCTACATTCCCTAGCACCATGGTTTCGTTTAATTATTTTTTGAATTTGTTGAGGTGTAAGATCAGATTGAGTCATCATGGGTTCTTCTGCTTCTAAAGGGGGGGGAACAAAAGAAACTAAAGAAGATGGGTCAATCGCTTTCTCTTTAGCCTTATATACTTGTTTAATGTGAGGAGGCATGACAAGACTAGTTTCATTTTCTCTTGGTCATTTAAACAATGGAGGGGAAGTGTGTAAGGGTGGTTGTATGGTTTGCTCAATGTCAGACTCAGGATGAAGCATGGTTTCATCTATGATAGGAGGAGTGGAAGTGGATGGGGATGTGTTACAAAGAGATAATTTAGCTATTTGTTTGGCTTTGAAATTTTCATAGGCTATGAAAAAGAAACCCTTTCCAGGGGTGATGGGTTCCATAGGTTAAGGCCAAAAGGCTTCTAAATAAAAATTACCTTTAGAGGATAATGGATTAAAGCCACTATGGTGTATGGTAAATATTTCATTGCCATGTAGAAAATTCAAACATTTGTGAACCATTGATGAGACTGCTTTCATTGAGCAAAGCCAAGGGTGGCCTAACTGCAAATGAAATTGATCTGATTGTGGAATAATAGAAAATGTTACATCCAAAGTTTTGGGTCCTATTTGTAATGGGAGTATGTTCAATCTAATCGTAGAGCACACAAAACCAATATGTTTTTTAATCCATGTAATTGGTTTATTATAATAATCTTGATATAGATCGTGTAATACTAAAAAATATTTTGTAATCACATTCTCACCATAGGCAGAATCTATTAATATCCCATTAGTGGGCTTATCATATATTTTGTCGGCTATGTAAAGAGGACCATCAGGAAGTTTTTGAAGTATATCTTTAGCAGAAAAAGTGATATCAAGAGATTTATTGGTTTGTCCCTTATGAGGGATAATGTTTATCGCACCCACAAGTTCATCCATAGGATTAACTTGGATAACATTTGGAGTTATATCATGTTGTTCACTAGCCTTTAAAAATGAAATATTGTGTTTAGGCATGTGGTTGGTGAATATTTGTAAATTTTGGTTAGGTGGTGCGATGGACTTATTTCCTTGATCATTAACACCCACAATGGATAAACAACCCGAATCAATGAGGTCTTGAATTAAATGTTTTAGATGCTTACATTGTTTAGTGTCATGTTCATTTTGGAAATGAAAATGATAATAAGAATTATGTTTGAAGGTGGGTGGTAGGGTCTTGGTGGTATCAAGTGGTTTAACAGTAGGAAAAGTGATCATTTGTTGTTGAAGCAATTGGTTTATTGTATTATGGAGAGTATCGGGTAATGGGGTGAATTGTGTCTTTGGGTCCCCATAGGTATAAGGAACCACTACTTTAACAACTGCCACTTGATTTGGAACTGGTTGGGTTGGTTGTGGTTGAGGAGGTGGATTTAACTATAAAAATCCTCTATTTATTTTTGCAAAAAAATTATGTGTTCTTTTGGTGTTGTGGGTCAGTTTTCTCAGCTCGATTAGAAGTGGACTTTGAATCACAACTAGAAATTGAGTTGTGATAGTCACATAAGGTTGTACATAAATGCATAAATGAACAGAATTTCATCATAGTTAATTTATCTTGAAGGTTTTTGTGCAAGTTTTCAATAAACATCTTTTGCAGATGTGCATCAAGAATCTTGACATCAATTTGAGCATACAATGACTAGTATCATGAGATGAAATTAGTTACTTTTTCGTCTGTGTTTTTTCTACATCTCATTAAGTCAACCATCATATTTTTAGGAGTCACGTGAACTTGAAAGTGACTTATAAAGGCATCCACCAATTCAATAAATGATTAGATGTAATTATTGAGTAAGTTGGAAAACCACTCTAATGCAGTATCTTTCAAGGTCCTTGGAAAAAATTTGGCTAAGATTTTATCATCAAGGACAAAATCACTTCATAAAGTTGTATAAGCATTGACATGGTTGATAGGGTCTCCTTTTACTCTGTACTTCTCAAATCTAGGCATTTCTATCCCTTGTTGCATCAGGGTAAATAAGATTTCTAAGGATAAGGGGCTACTACGAACATGATATGTGGGTGGAACGTTTTGACCTTGGCTAATGGTGGAAATTTGTTCTTGCATTGATGAGATTGTGTTAAGGAGCTGTGTAATGATAGGGTTGGGGTAACTAGTTTGAGGTGGAAGAGAAAATGGTGATGGAGTGTAGGAAATGTGAGGGGAAGTGAAAGGAACACTAAGAGGGATGAAGGTAGTGGTTGGGACTTGCGATGCCGTGAGAGAATTGGGAATGCTAGTTGGAATTGCAAAAGAAGGAACCACATGACTAACCTATTGCATAGTTGTTGTGACTTAATGAGTGGTATAAGTTGGTATGGATGCTATGGTTGAAGGGGAAGGAATATGAGGTCTTCCTTAGCTTACAAGAATGTTTATAGATTGGGAAGTGGAAGAGGCATGTTTATTGTAAATCTTAGCAATTTTCTTCATAACTTGCAAGCCATCATCACTTTCAATCAAACAATGAAGGTTTTCTATTATGAGTATGGTGGCCGTGGAAATGTTTTCAAGGGACAATTCTTGTTGTAAGTGTGCAAAATACTCATGAATATTAATGACCTTTTCTTGCGTGATGGAGTTTTTTTGTGTGTCAACATTAATTGGATGGAAAGGTGAAGGCATAGAAGTGGTATTATCAATGCCTAATGCACCATTGTCCATACTAGGAGTAGGAGCTCTTGAGATCCCAATGTCCACAATGAAAGTGTTATCGTAGGAAGCCATGAGTCTAGAACTTCAT
Organism: Sequoia sempervirens; assembly: GCA_007258455.2. NCBI lineage: Eukaryota > Viridiplantae > Streptophyta > Pinopsida > Cupressales > Cupressaceae > Sequoia > Sequoia sempervirens. Next base: position 126,513,472 of record VDFB02058242.1, read on the forward strand.
CTCACTAAATTATTATCAATGGGGGCACCAAAAACTCATACAAGTACCACAAAGAATGGGGTGAATGTAAATGTAATGTAATCTAGGAGTTCTAAATGCAAATAACAAAAATTTTGCTAACTGAAACAAAAATGCAGAAAAATGTGAGAAAATGCCTGAAAATGTTGTTTAAAAAGTGCAGGTGGACTGATTCGCCCAGGGTGGCGAATGAGTCCCAATATGAGATTTTTTTGTGTTTCTCTAAAAAATTTTAATGTGATTCTAATGCTTTTCAAATTGCAATGAAGGATACAAATGTAGATTTTTAGTTTTTTAAATGATATGCAATACAAAAATGAAATCTAAATGAATTATTCACTAATGCAATTTGAGAAACCCTAAGATAAAAGAACAAAACAACACCGTAATTGAATGTTGATGCAAGTGTAATAAAGGATGCAAGATGCAATTGCAATTAGAAATGTAAAGTTTTCAATAATGCAGGTTCACCAAAATGAACTGTAGATTTTTGGCACCCTATATTTTTCTTGCACTTCTAGGGCTTTTCACTTAAAAGGAGAAAGTAGGGCCAAAATTCAAGCTAGGTTCATTCAAATTATGCAATGTAGGATGTTATTTAGTCTAAATGAAATGAACTAAGTGCAATTAAGTGATCTAAATGACTGATTGTGTATGAAAAACTTAAGATTTATGCTATGTTGGAAAACAAAATGTGATATACAAACAAAGAGCTATGAATGAATAAGTGCATAACATAAAGAAATGAGTTGAATCAGTGTGCACCTAGAGGTCTGATGAAGATTTTGGAATATTTGAATGTTGTCTAGAATAAAAAAAATTCACGAGTGGGACTCATTTGCCTAGGGTGGAAAATCAGTCCAGCTTCTGATGAAAACTATCAAGAATAGGTTTCTGATTGTCGGGATCTAGAATCTGACAAAAAATAGATTTTGAGCCTTAAGGTGGGACTCATTCGCCACTGGTGGTGAATCATTCCTCTCCCAAGATTCTAAAAAATCAAGAGACAACTCTGCAACACCAAATTTGAGGATGTCTGCTTGTCAGGTTGCCGAAGTCAGTTCTATAAGAAATTGACATCATACCTTATCCAAACTTGAAATGAGGTTAATTTGAATTGAAGCACCTTGTTGACTTGTTGACCACTCTTCAACACCTAATTTCTTGTTAAATCTACATACAAAAGTCTGCAAGAACACATGCATAGGGGGGAATTGGTTGAGGGTTAGAAAATAGGGGTTTGCCTTGGTCAAACCCCACTTTGGTAATCAAACCCTTAATGAAATAATTAAATGAAAGAGAATGATAAACAAATAACAAGAAAATTCTATCAACTTACCAAACTCTTGTTGAAGAAAATATAAATTTGTGTCAATGGATGCTTCAAAATGCTTGATTTATGCTTGAATTGATGATGTGATGTGCTTGAATGCTTGAGTGAATGAGTGAACTTGATGAATTGATGTTAATGGGGGTTAAAATGGATGTAAAAACACTTATTTATACATTCTTGTGCCTTAGTAACCCGTTGATACCTCATCAAAGGATGACATTAAGTAATTTTGAATAAAAATCCAAAAGAAAATTTGAAATTTTTTGAGTTTGGAGCCAAGGGGGACTGATTCACCACCCCTGGCGAATGGGTCCCACCTAGGACTTGAAAATGGGTGTCAATAATTAAGTCACATTTAATGTTATTTATCGGGTTTACATTCAAAAATACACTTAATTGAGCTTTATGAGGGCATAAAGGGGTCGAATAAAGCATAAGAAAGGTGCAAATAGTGAATTTATACCTAGAAAAGCATGAAATCTTGTTACAAGACTTTACAACACTTAAAAATAAGACTTGATTAGTGATGAAAAGGTGAATTTTGGGCGAATTTTAGTGAATAGAGTCTAGAAGAGTGTAGAAATGCTTTATAACACTTAACAACACCTTCACAAGACGTCATTATTTGAATTTTAGTACTTAAATATGCATGTTCATGCCACATTACAACTTAAAATTAGAGCAAAATAGGCCAAACATTGTGAAGCAAGACCTAAAAGCCCGTGAAAATGACAAGGGGCCATTTTTCTATGACACACCTTTTAAAAGAGATTCTTTTTAATTGGTTTTTGTGCAAAATTAAAATCCTTTTAAATTAATCATCTTAATTGGTTTCCTTCAAACAAGAATCAAAATCCTTTCAAAAGTCATAGTAACCTGAGGGAATATCAAGAGGATGTTTAAGAAGAGCATGATAATTGACAACCTTGCACATTTATACAATGTATAAACTTCTAAAAGTATCGAACAATTAGAGTTAAACTAAGAAGGAGGATCCACATACCATACACATCTTGAATCCATTTTCCCAATAGGATTAGGCACTGATCACACTCATTTCACAACAATAATTCATAAAAAGCTTATTCACACCTTCAAATTTCAAGCATTGGGAATAGAAAAAACTATTAATTTTGCATCTATTTCCCATTTATATGCCATTCTAGAATAGATTTCCATAGTTAAAAGTACATACAAAACTTAATCTGCCTTATTGTCAAAGGTACACCCACCTAGGTCTAGTAGAAGCTAAAGTGCATGGAGTTCTAAACTATATTGGTTGACTCCGTTTGTTGGCTAAAACATTGCAAGACTGACCATAGAGCTTTTCATCCTCTTAGGGTTTGCAATTTGCAATTTTCAGAACCAAAAAAGCCTTGTGAGGACATATTTTTAAAATCTTACCAAAAGTTAAAGGCAAAGAGCATAGTAGAATTATCTCTTAGCAATATACCACAATCTATGATCGAGCCTCGTATGATTGATGAAACCATGATTGAACAAAATCCCTTTTGAGTAACAAAGAAAAATCTATGACAAATCCTCCACCTGCTTCCTATAAGAGACCAAGATATAACCATAAAATTCTCATTGTTCCTCCTAAAATCAAAAGAGTTTATAAACCCAAAGAGAAAGTGGTTGAACAACCCATGATGGTTCCTTGCGTTCCTCCCTTGATGGAAGAAAATAAACCTATGGTTGATAAACCTACTCCTACAAAATCACAACTTGAAAATCATGAAAAATGAAATCAAAATGTTAAAGAGCATAGGCATATATTTCATACTATTTCTTGTAAGTTAAAAGAAGAGAACAAACCAACAAACCAAGATCAAAGTCTAAATCAAATGAAGCATGATGATTCTCCACCTTCGCAACAACCAAAAAATGAAACCTCTATGGACATTATCATTTGGCCTCCTACTATGATTAACATGGATAATGATGATGAGATTAGTAAGATTGATGAAGAAGTGCATAATGAGCTGAATTTGTTATTTTCCTCTTCCATGAGCTTAGATGAGAACAATTGTGATGATCCTCCTAGCAAGAGTGCATCACCACATGTTGAACTTGGTGATTGTCCTAGTACAACACTCATTGTTTCCTCTTTGTCTAGTCATATACTTGTATATGATGAACAAGATTGGGATGTAGATGAATTTCTTTAGGTTAGCTTGCATGTGTCATAATAGCTTTATTTTTTACATTTTTTTTTGTGATTTCATGTGCATAATGTGATACCTTGTACTGTGTTGCCTGGTGTATCCTTATATTTCTGAGCCTACTTTGGATGACCCTTGTCATTCCGTTGGTGTAAGGACACAAAAAAAGTGAATCCATTGTGACATTCTTCTATTTGTATCTACATTCTTCTCTATGTTGTAACCATTATCTTTTCATTTGTCTTTTTTTTCCTTTTGGGGATGATGCAAATTTTCAAGACATTTAGGTCTCTTCCATGTTGACCCAAAAGGTTTCTCCTTTTCTTTCACTCTCTATGTGTCATTCTTCCTTTGTGTTCATTGTTCCATGAGTTATTTTGGGAATGATGGCGACTCCAAGCTTGATTATATCACTATACCAAATATACATTCACCCCAATTATTTTGATCTCTTATGTGTTACCTTAGGATTGTATATTGGGGGAACCTCCTTTCCATGGTGTAGCTTTAATTGGAAACATATATTTGGTATAGGTATTTCCAAATAAGCTTGCATGTCTCTTTTATCAATTGGCATTCATCATCTTCTACTTTAAATTAATTGCTCACAATATGGTGTTTAGAAATTTATTGAAAGTGGGGGGCATTATGCCTACCACTTGTTGTTTTCTTGATGACATGACCTTCATTCAAAGTGTGGTCTTCTTATTTCATGTGATGTATCTTCTTATTGGTGACATTGGGATTGATTCCCTTCAAGAGAATGACCTTTCTTAGAATATGACATCCCTCTAAGTAGTGGTAATGCTATGGATTACATTCCCTAAGGTGTGAATATTTTATCTCTCGACTAGTCCTCTCTTGATGGTGTTATTGAGTGTGATGTTCCCTAAAGTGATACCTTTAACGAAGGAAGCAAAACCACTTTGAATATCATAAACAAAATTCTTGGCCACCAAGAATAACAAAACTTGCTTTGTGGTGACTTTATTTCATGACTATCTAGCATAATGCAACTTGCTAGCCTTGTGATTATCGTGTGTGGAACATTCTAAAAGTTATTATGGTGTATAAATTTTGATATGGTTATGGGTACACACCTGGTGTATATTGGACTGCACTAGACCATTATGTGTTTCCCATATTGCCTTGGGGCTCACCTAGTGTATATTAGATTGCACTAGCCCATGTGAGCATATTTCTAGACAAATATCCTAGCCTTGATCCATATCGTTTGGAAAAATAGTCAAATCTTGATCCATTTCCATTTTTATCTTTGCATTCATTTTGACATTATACGATGGTGTATCTTGTTTCGTTGTTGTATTTGTATGCCTCTTTATGCCTTTGTTGGTTTTCTATAAGATATTTGATCTTGGGGGTTTTGTCATCTTCCTTGATCTTTTTCATCTCATCTTTCTAACAATGGTAAAATTATACCTCTCTTGACTTATTTGTCTACTTTAGTGTGAGTTTGAGTCTGGGCTCATATACTCACTAAAGTGGAGACTAAATGTAGTGTAGAAAATAATAATCCTTTACAATTTCACACTATGTTTACATCTGTTAATTAATTGGACTTAATTAAGCTTCTAATTTCCTAAATTATACATTCCAAAGCCTTATTATCTTGTTTTGTGAAAGGGAAACATATATTAAAAAATTGCCAACATTAATTTAAACACCTTGGAAATTCTGTGTTGTGGATTTAGGTCATAGGACCCATACACCCAAGGGTGAATAGGTCCTCCTTAAGTGCTAAGACCCAATTTTTAGTATGTTTTTGGTGGCATTTTAATTATTTAAATTAAAGTTTTAAATGTTGTTTTGTGAAATCAATTTTTTTGGAAATTATATAAATACCTATAAATACATAGTTATTTTATCAATTCAAACTTAACATGCATAATAACAAGACCATTTGAGATAATATTATTGTCAAGAGCATTGAAGAGTAGATTTATCAGTCATCTACAATAAAAATATAGATCATATCATCATGTCAAGATTCATGTGTGTTCATATCATGTTTTGGAGCTAACTTTATGATGTAGGTTTCAAGCATTCAAGCATAAAATCAAGAATTCATTGAAAGCCAATCTAAGAAAGATCTAATCCTTAAAGAAATGTGTTAGAATTTAGTACTCTAAGGGAAGCCATTAAGGGTTTCATGAGTTGTGACATAGCATTGTTCATTCATCAAATTCCTTTCATCATTACTTCATCATTAAGGTTTAATTACCAAACTAGGGGTTGACCAAGGAAAACCCCTATTCACCCAAAAAAAACATTGTTTCTCTCTTTGTATGTGTAGATTTGTAGGTGAAGAAGGATTGAAAATAAATCAAAAGAGAAATTTTTCATAGTTATCATCAAAGTTGTCAAGCCATAGAAACTCACCTACAAAATTTATTTTTGACTTTCTAATAATGGAACCTGGAGAAATCAGAAGCCTAGAACAAGGATCTAAGAACTATAAAAGTAGATTTTGGACCCATGTACATAGAGCCATTCACCCTAGGGTAAATCTATCCTTCAACAATGTTTAAACCCACTTTTGTTGCCAGGTGTGTACCATTATTCCCTTCTCATATTTGTGTGAGAGTCACTATTTTTGTTTGTGCTATCATTGTACTCTATGATACAAGTTTTAGGTCACATAATTGAGTTTATTAAGAAATTTAATTTTATCTCCCAAAAGTACATTTCAGTCATTTTTTCGTAAGAAAATAGCAAATCCTCCTAATAGGCTTGACTCACCTCAAGGTTGAAATTCCATTCTATCCTTGGTTTATCTCTTTTTCTAATGAAATTATGGAAAAGGTTCATTTTAGGTTTTCCATTTTGGTGACCCCCTTCAATAATCATCATCTACAACATTATCCATCTCCCTTCATGATTTTCCCTATCATTTCAAGAAAAGTATTTCTCTTCTTAGTGGAAAAATATATACAATAATGATTGTAGAATTCATTCACATAATTTGAATGAATAGGTTTAATCCAAATCCAAATTTGTTTCTTTGAATGCAACTCTAGTGTCCTCATTTTGGAAAAACATATCTCCTCCAAAATAAGAACTAAATTCCCAATCAAAGAAGTTGAACCAATATATGAAATCATTTGTGCTTCATCTAGAAATACTAAAGCAATGATAGAATCACTACCATCAAAGAGGGAATGTGATTTACCCCTAATGAGTCCTCCACATTATGAATGTGAGAATCCATAAACAAGGATGATATTCCTATTAGATAGGAAACCTAAGTAGCTATATTTAGATGATGATGAGTGTCCTATTGCACTAAATAAACTGGGGCCATGGATATAGTAATAATAGTCTCATATTAAGAAATGGAAGATAAAGATGTGAACTCAATAAGAGAAGAAAAACAAGAAGATAATTTTATGTACCATCAAAGCATGCAAGATCTGCAATATACTCTATCTCCTTTAAATTATCACCATCAAAGGGTATATTATTTATATCATCAAGTAGAAAGGAAAATTTTGTAGCAAGATAATTTTGAAAAAGAGAGATATGATAGTCTTCAAGGATCTCCCAAATTCTAGTCCAAAGTGTGTTAGGACAATCAAGGTCTTATATAATACATATAGTTTCATGATTAACACTAGAATAAAATAATCCTTCAACACAATAAATATTTTGTTCTCATGTCAATTTATTCCTAGGTCTATTGATTTTAGGTATGAACCCAAAAATATAAGAAAAACTATTAATCCACCAAAGATGTGTCACAATATCATTTTGTCAATGCTAATAATTATGCTTACTTACAATAAAAATAAACAAATGAATAGAAAAATCCATGACACCACCTCAATTAATAAAATTAGAGACAAATAATATCAATATAAATCAATAGATTGAAATGATTTAATACCATAAAATAAAAAAATTCCAAGTACCAAAATATCTAAGTAATCAAATAAAATGTAATTATGCAATTATTAGAATAAAAATCTAGTTTAGGAGTATATTACATTTTTTAGTTAGAAATGTTTAGTTATAGAACCATTTCCTAAAATTGTTTCCTTCTTGCATAAAGGTTTCTCTAGATCATCAAATATGATATTAATCATTTTAACTCTTCATATGTTATTAGAGAATACAACATTCCTATGCTCGTAAATTTTGATGAAAGGAGGAGCACAAAAAGAGGTGAGAATGGAGGTGTAAAGATTGGGTGTGATCCTACCTTGAAATTTGTAGAGGAATTGTTGATTTCCAACAAACAAAGGTGCTATGATTTCATTTTTTCTTGCCATGAAAGCCATGTGAGATTGATTAATTTTACAGTAAGAAAGGAATCCAAAATATGTGCAAATAAAGAGAATAAAGATGTTTATATATGTACCATAATAAACTCAATCATAGTGAAAGGTTTGAATGGCTAGTGAAGGAATCCTTTGAAAAAAGGCATGGTGGAAAAGTAGATGGTGATTTCTAGTCCAACAATATTTGAAGTTTCATTTTCTTCTACATCTATGAATGAGAAATGAGTCCTAGTCTTCTTGAATATTGATGAATATTGCAAGAAGATTATTGTCACAGGAGTGTTGCAAAAGCCATGTATTGAATGCACTTAGTGTAATTGAATATTAATCAGTTTGATGTATTCTTGACTTGTTTGGTTTGAGAATTATTATTTTGGTGCTTAATTTTATTAGAATAATAAATATCACTAATAAATTTGATAAGAATTTATTGTACTATAGTCTATAAGTGTCACGATGATAAAAATTGCATAAGATACTACATGTAGACTACCAAAATATTGCATTATTTTCAATTCATAAAGAATAATCACGTTGTCAAATTTGATGAATGTTAAATTTGTTAGAAAATAACAACAATGATGCAAAAAAACATGAAAAAGGGCACAAAATAAGAGGTTGAGATAAAATTTGAGATACCACTGACTTTTATTTTTCTCTTCTAGATGCTCTCCAAACTTCGATAATCTACAACTAGATGAGTTGCTTAGATAAGGTGTATTGGAGCATTTTATTTTCATGTGTGATGCCAAGCAAGGAGAATCTATACCAAGCTCAAAGAATTCTATGATGGAGATGATGAATATGAGGTAGAACACCCACAGAAGCATCCCTATTTCACTTCAAAAGCATATCAAGCTCATCTCCAAGTTTCTCTTCATCCTTAAAAATATGTGTATGTCAACCTAAATAATAAAATTTCTTTTCGAGGAATAATTGTTTTGTTTTTTTTTGGTGTCATCATGTCTACACCAAAGTTTCTTCTCTTATATTCTTATCTCCTTAAGGGGCCTAACTATTCTATGTGGAAGATGAAGATGTGTATAATTATCAACTTTTAAGAACTATGGGTGATAGGTACTCGTGTAGTGTAGTGTCCAAATAATGCAAATGAACTAGAAAATTTTGAAAAGTAATGTAAAGGCCTTGATGTTGATCATCCTCAACATCTCCAATGAGGTTCAACCACATGTTCAGGATACAACAACATCAAAGGAGGCCTAGGAAACTCCATCCACCATCTACAAGGAAAAGAACTAGACCAAGATCCTCCATCTCAATTCCAAGCTTCATACACTCAAGATGAAATTGGAGAGAAAGTAGAGGATTTATTACATCGAGTCTTATTACTCAAGATGAAATTTGAGAGAAAGTAGAAAATATTATTGCACTCAAAGAGAAAATGTAGGAAAAATTTCTCATCCCAATCACTTTGAGAAATCTTCCTTCCCAGTTCAAATTTTCTTTTACAATGTTAAACATCACAAAGAAAAAGGTGTGATTTGAGGAATAGGTGAATTTTTTCCACTAAGAATAAGCCATCCAATTAGTGTAGTATGAGTTTGAAGACAAAACACTAACCTCAAGACAACAACATGGTTATAATTTTTAAAAGTGAAAACCACAAAAGCTATCAAAGAATCCACCAAAACAAAAATTAAAACCTTAGAAGGAAAATTGATGTGTTACATCTGTAGTACCCACATGCATGACATTGATTGTTTTTGGTATAATGGCCTAGTTGAAGGAAATTTGAATCAAGAGGACACATCTGGTGGAGGTAATTTTCACTCAAAATGATGTCCTCTCTAAAGGAAGCATAGAGGACATATCACAACTCAAAAAGATGATGCAACTAATGTGGACATACCAAATACAACCAATTGGAAAATCAATCAAAACATTGCTCTTCTTTCCCAAACCTCACAACCCTCGAGAGATGTTTGGCTAATTGACTTTGGTGCCAGTAATAATATGATAGGAAATATAGAACTCTTTTATATACTGACTTGTCAACCCACTAAAGATCGAGTTTAGATTGTAGATAGTAAGGAGTAATCTATTGAAGGAATTTGAAATGACACCATTCCTCTTGGGACTAGAAGTTGTACCCTCATGAAGGTGATTTATGTTCCAAGTTTGATCATGAATAGACCTTGTTTGTTAGTTAGGTTTTAAATCAAAACCTTAAGGTGGAGTTTTATTTTAAGGAAGGTTTCAAATCGTGCTTAATGTCTAGATAATGTACTATAATTTATAAAAAAATTATGAAGGATCACTTATTTGCACTAGATGTAGTTTCCCCTACAATTACTCTATATTCCTCTACAACTAAATATAATATTCTTTGGAATTATTGATATGGGAACCTTTTTTTAAATAGGCGTAGGACAATTGAGAGGGGGGGTGAATCAATTATTACATAATTCCAACTTAAAACTTTAACACTTATCAATTCCACAACCACACTATTCTATTATTAATTATGAGCATGAAACACAAATAATAGAAAGTAAATCAACACAATGAACACCATATTCTTACATGGAAAACCCAATGAGGGAAAAACCACGATGAGGGTTAACTCCCAATATAAAGAGATTATGAAATGGAATATAAAGGCTCACTGCTAAGGGCTCACTGCCTAGAAGAGGACTAACTATCCAAATACAAAGGCTCACTGCCTATAGAAATGACTCATTGTCCACTAGGGAGGCTCACTTCCTATAGATACAAAAGAGAACAAAGATCCACCACAACAATTATCACACATTTGTAGCCTTGAATAAAGGATTGCAAAAACCTTTAGCTAACTGCCTTCAAGAATCTGACACAATGAAGAACTATTTCCTCAACACACTTTCTCACACTTCTTCTCTTATGATTTGTGGTTTACTTAGTCACTTTGCATCACACTGTCATACAACTCTTCACAATTCAAATTGCATTTATACCATCTTCAACCTTAGAACCTTCCTCCAAGGTCGGCCATAAAGACCTCATTTCATAAATTCAAATTAGGTCAGCAACTCAACATTCATGTGGTGGAAAGGAATGAGAGTGGACCAAAGAAACATTTATCTAAGACCAAAATATAATGTCTCAAATTAACCACACACTTCCTTAATTAATTTTCATTCTTCAAATGAAGTGTAAACACTAGTTCGGCTAAACATAATGAAAACACAAATGATCATTGATGTACATGCTTCCCAACAAGAAGATGACATGCAGATGCCATAGTGAGCTTCATTATGAATGAGAATACATCTCAAATTCCTTCAGATACATCTACAGCAAGAGCAACAAACTTCAAACACTGAACACCTTCCACTAGTCCATCTGTACTATACAAATGCACACAACACTAAAACATGACTTTTGGACCACCAACCCTCAACCTTCTTTGCCATAGCTCTTAAACCACCTTCACAAGAATTATCCCATGTTTGCAAGAGCTGAAACAAAACAACAGAGGACTGCGAAGCATAAACATTTCTCCCAGTCCACAAAAGACCAATTCTGGTAGAACAATTCACATACCAGTGAACGTAAATTCCATATACCATGACAACTAGAAGCTAAAACTCAAGAGATATCACCACTAGAAAATCATTATCAAACCTTCAGATCCACACAAGCATAGGATCAACACAGGAGAAACGTGGAGTAGATACTAGAGCACATTATGAACAAATTCAACATTCTGACTTCTCTTCTTTATTAATTTTATCAAAAACACTTGGAAACACACTAATTCATGACATATGCAACATCATAAATATAGCTCCATGTACTCACAAAATCTTAGTAGTATCTCAACTATACATGTACAATCTGCAACATACTGAACTATGTTAACATCAATGACAATATTAATGACAACACTACTGAACTAGCTCATACTTGCAACAATCTCCCCCTTTGTCATTGATGGCAACACATGATGTGAAAAACCATCAAATACAATGCCTTACACAATATCCTAGGAGAAAACCTCTTCATCTACAACTATTTTTCACATTAATTTCTCCCCCCCTTTGACATCAATGGAAAAGATCAAATATTGTGATCACTCTCCCTTAGGAGTGCACCCATTCAACTCATACTGCAACAATGAAAACATTTTCTACTCCCCTTGTAGGGTAGACCTATTCATTAGTCAAGATAAATGAAGAATATGTGAATTCATTGGACTGATGCACCTTCATGTGCACCTAGTTTAGAGGGATAATGACCCCCAACCTCTCACTAAGATGCTCAAAAGTATCCTTCAGAAGAGCCTTAGTAAATATATCTACTATTTGTTCCTTTGTTGTCATATACTCTAGTCTGACTTAATTCTCCAACACCTTTTCTCTCAATAAATGATATTTGATAGATATGTGTTTTGTTCTCGAATGTGTAATTGGATTCTTTGAAATATTTATAGCACTCATGTTGTCACAGAAAATAGGAATGGGATCATCACATATTACTCTAATGTATTTTAGAGTTTGCTTCATCCACAAAACCTGTGTGTAGGAGGATGTTGCAAAAATATATTTTTCCTCTACAGTGGATAAATAAATCGAGTCTTATTTATTACTCAACCAAGAAACCAATCTTTCATCAAGAAATAAATCACCTCCACTAGTATTCTTCCAGTCGTCCACACAACCAGCCCAATCTGCATTAGTATAAGCACTCAGGATGAAATCAATACCCTTAAGATACCATAAGCCATAATCTGGTGTACCTTTAAGATATCTAAATTTATCCTCTTTACAACTATAATGTGTGCCTCTATAGGATTTGCTTGAAATTTGGCAACTAGACATTCTGCATACATAATATCTGGTTTGGTAGTAGTAAGATACAATAGTCCACCAATCATAGATCTATATTTTCTCTGATCAATTTTAGAAGATTCTTCATATTTTCTTAGTTTACATCCAGTTATCATAGGAGTACTAACCAGTTTGGAATCATCCATCCCAAACTTCTTCAACAACTCTTTTACATACTTATATTATGGAATGAATATCACTTTATAAGTTTGATTCACTTGTAGACCAAGGAATAAATTCAATTCACCAATCATGGACATCTCAAATTCTTTTTGCATCTCTTTAGCAAACCTTTTACACATGCCTTTATTTCCACCAAAAATGATGTCATCAACTTATACGACTACTATCAACATTTCATTACCTGGCACTTTGAAGTAGAGATTGTTGTCAGTGGAGCCTTTGTTGAATCCTTTCTTTGTGAGGTATCTATCCAATCTTGCATACCAAGCTCTAGGAGCTTGCTTCAATCCATACAACACCTTCTTCAACTTACAAACCATGTCTAGTTTGTTAGATAACTAAAACCATTCAGGTTTTTCCATGTACACTTCTTCCTCCAATTCGCCATTTAGACATGTTGACTTTACATCCATCTGATACACTTTAAAATCCTTGTGGGTAGATAATTCCAAAAACATCCTAATAGCTTCCATTCTAGCCACAGGGGAAAATGTTTCGTCAAAATGTATACCTTCAACTTGTGAATATCCCTTGCATACAAGTCTTGCCTTATTCCTTACAACTTCCCCACTTCCATTCAACTTATTCTAGAACACCCATTTTGAACCAATTACATTCTTATTCACAGGTCTAGGGACTAGTTCCCATGTCTAATTCTTTTCTATCTACTGCAACTCTTCTTTCATAGCTTTCATCCAACTCTCATCTTTGCATGCTTCACTCATAGAATTAGGTTCAAGTTTAGAAAGTAAACACAAATTTACCTCAGCTGCTACTTTACTTCTTGTCCTCACACCTTCACTCTTATCTCCAATTATCTATTCCTTTGGATGATTCTTCTGTACATACTTAGGAGTCTTAATAGCAGGTTCCAGATCATTCTCTTCTTCTTCTTCAATCTATTCTTCTTTCTCTTCTTCTTCCTTATCCCTATTCTCCTCAGGTACATGTCCATAGATAGGATCATCAGGTTCAACTTCACTTATCTCAATAGGTCTACGTATGTCTTCATCAACTTTCACATTAGAAATTTCAACAATCTTTCTCAATATTTTATTAAAACATCTATATGCTTTGGTAGTAGTAGAGTATCCAAGAAAAATTCCTTCATCACACCTAGCATCAAACTTTCCAAGATTTTCATCATCTCTTTTAATGTAACATCCTCTTCCAAATACCTTGAAGTACTTCACAGTAGGAGTCTTACCAGTTGATAACTCAAAAGGATTCTTTGTGTTGTTGCTTCTAATTTGAACACTATTAAGAACATAAACAATAGTGTGTATTGCGTCTCTCCAATGCACATCCAATACATTTGATTCTTTCATCATGGTTCTTGAAAATTTCTATACTATCCTATTTTTCCTCTCAACTACCCCATTCTACTGAGGGGTTCTTAGAGCAAAAACTATCTCTTTATGCCATGCTATTCATAGAATGTATTAAACTCACTAGAAGTGAATTCTCCACCTCTATCAAATCTCAAACATTTTATTCTAAAAATTAATTTTCCATTCTTTCTTTGAATACCTTAAACCTATCTAGAGCCTAAGTCTTTTCTCTAAGAAAAGCAACCCATGTCATTTGAGTATAATCATCAATAAGAAGCATGAGATACATGTCACCATTCAAGCTTCCTATTCTAGTCGGACCATAGAAATCGGTCTGAACTAACTCTAGCATTTTGGTAGTTTAGTTCCTTTTTCCCTTACTATTGCATCTTTTTTGTTTCCCCAATTGACAGCCTCTGAATATAGTATTAGTAGGTGTTGTGATTCTGGGTAGCCCTTGAACAATTTCTTTTGAACTAATTTTCACTAGATTATCAAAATTTACATGTCCCCTTCTATGGTGCCATAACCAACTTTCACTAACTTGAGATACAAGGCATTGAACATAAACTCCCTTAAGTTGATAGAAGTTTCCATGAGTTCTCCTTCCAATAGCAACCATATCTCCATTTTCAAATCCTTTTCTAATTTCAGATGTATTATTCTAAAATGCAAGTTTAAAACCATTGCTTCACATATGACCAACACTCAAAATGTTATGCCTAAAACCCTTCACATAATATACATCATCAGTGTTGTGCACTCCATTAAAAATAATTGAACATTTCCCACAAATCTTAGCTCTTGAATCATCACCAAACATGACTAAACCACCATCATACTTTTCAAGTTTAGTGAACTTACTCTTATCTTTGGTCATGTGATTAGAACACTCGGCACTATCAATTACCCAGTAGTCTTCATCCTATCTTGCATGAAAAGTGGTAACCAAAGTACCTTCCATCTATTCCTCTTATTCTCTGAAGCCTTCTTGCTTACATTATTTCTAGGGTTTCAGATACAGTTTTACTTTCCAAAGCTAAGAATAAGCATTCACTATCATTAGCCTCATTTTCAAATTCATCATTAGAGATTCTAGCTTCTTCTTTAACATAGTACAACTTCTTGTATTTCTTGTCCTTCCTATCCTTATCTTTATAATCCTTGTTCTTCTTATATACAACTCTATTCAGACATATTGAAGCATAAAGACCAATATCACCACAACTGAAATATTTAAAGGGCAACATACCTTTATACTTTTTGGTACCTTTCTTCAACTTCCTAGTGAAGTACGCTTCCAACTCATCTGAACCATCACTCTCTGGATAATCTTCAATCTTCATTGCCTTAAATTTTTTCTCTTTCTTTTCTTCTTTCTTGTCTTCTTTCCTAAACTTTCTCATCTCAAATGCTTGCAAAGTGTCGAATAATTGTTCTTTAGTATACTTTGTAGGATCATACATCTCTTCAATAACTGAGATCTTATCACTGTAGCAATCTAGTACGGTGATTAGGATCTTCTCAATAATATCTTCATTGGTCAGCTTTCCCCCTTGATTCTTAACTTCATTTGCTATCATCTCAACCCTTTGGAAATAGCTTGTAAACTCTTCACCTTCTTCCATTTTCAAATTCTCAAATTTTTGCTTTGTTGCCAACTTCTTTGTCAATTTTACTCTTTCATTTCCTTCATACAGTTCTTCCAACTTCTTCTAGACATCATAAGCAGTATCTAAAGAAAGAACCTTAGTTCACTCAGTTTTAGATAAAGAACTGTAAATAACATACCTCACTCATTCTCCTCATAAGCAGAAACCTCATTTGTAGAAGTAGGACCATTCACCAAAGGAGTATACTTCGTCTCAACAACCTTCTAGGTCTTGTAACCAAGAGAAACAATATATCCTCTCATCTACACTTTCCAATTATTGTAATCAGATCCATTGAACATAGAGATTTCCAAATTATGCGCCATCATATCTTCCTTAAGCAGTCGAGCTCTACACCAAGGAACAAAATCTATGATACCAATTGTTAAATAGGCGTAGTACAACTGAGAGGGGGGTTGAATCAATTCTCACAAAATTCCAACTTAAAACTTTAACACTTATCAATTCCACAACCACACTATTTTGTTATTAAGTATGAGCATGAAACACAAATAACAAAAAGTAAATCAACATAATGAACACCAAATTTTTACGTGGAAAACTCAATGAGGGAAAAACCATGGTGAGGGTTAACTCACAATATAAAGAGATTATAAAATAGAATACAAAGGCTCACTACCCAGAAGAGGACTCACTGTCCAAATACAAAGGCTCACTATCCAACAGGGAGGCTCACTTCCTACAGATACAAAAGAGAACAAAGATCCACCAAAACAATTAACACATATTCATAGCCTTGAATAAAGGATTACAAAACCCTTTAGCTCACTGCCTTTAGGCATCCAACACAATGAAGAACTACTACCTCGACACGCTTTCACACACTTCTGCTCTTATGATTTGTGCTTTACTTCGTCACTTTGCATCACACTGTCATACAACTCTTCACAATTCGACTTGAATTTACACCATCTTCAACCTTAGAACCTTTCTCCAAGGTCGGCCACAAAGACCTCATTTCATAAATTCAAATTAGGTTAGAAAATCAACATTCCCACAGTGGAAAGGAATGAGAGTGGACCAAAAAATCATTTATCCAAGACCAAAAGATAATGTCTCAAATCAACCACATGCTTCCTTAATTAATTTTAATTTTGCAAATGAAGTGTAAACACCGGGTCAGCCAAACCTAATGAAAACACAAATGATCATTGATGTGCATGCTTCCCAACAAGAAGATGAGATGCGGACACCACAACATGCTTCATTATGCATGAGAATGCATCTCAAATTCCTTTAGATACATCCAAAACAAGTGCAACAAACTTCAAACACTGAACACCTTCCACCAGTCCATCCAGACTGTGCAAATGTACACAACACTAAAACATGACTTTCAAAGCCTCAACCCTCAACCTTCTTTGCTAGAGCCTAGAAACCACCTTCACAAGACATATTCCAGATTCGTAAGATCTAAAACAAAATAGCAGAGGACTACAGAGCAAAAACATTTCTCCCAGTCCATAAAAGACCAATTCCGCTAAAACAATTCACATATCAGTGAACATAACTTCCACATACCATCAAACTAGAGGCTAAAACTTAGGAGATATCACCACTAGACCATTATTATCAAACCTTCAAATCCACACAAGCATAGGATCAACATAGGAGAAACACAGAGCACATACCAGAGCACATTCTACAAAAACTCAACATCGTGACTTTTGTTTTTTATTGATTTTCTCAAAAGCACTTGGAAACACCCCAATTCAGCACATCTACAATGTCATAAAGATAGCTCCATGTACTCACAACATCTCAACAACATCTCAACTATACATGTACAATCTACAACATACTGAACTGTGTTGACATTAATGACAACATTAATGACAACACCACCAAACTAGCTCATACTTGCAACAACTTTTACCTGACTCTCTCTATCAACTCAACTGTAAAGAGATGGTATGAGGAATTCCTCATATTTCCAATTATTTTCCTATATGTCTTAGATGTCTTGTAAGAAAACAACATCAGGGTTCATTCAAGCTGAGTACCTTCCATTCTAAAGACCATACTGAGGTTGTAGATACCAATCTATGTGAATTCGTTCTCGATTCCTTTGAAGGATGCAAGTACTTCCTATTGTTCATGGATGTATTATCTCATAATACTTGGGTGTACTTTCTTAGAAAGAAGAGTGAAGCCTTTGCACACTTTCAAGACTTGTACTAGTGAGTTGTACAGGAGAAATGAAAGCCTCTTCTTCTCCTTTTCTCAAATCAAGGGGGAATTCAAATTGAAGGAATTATTGGAATTCCCAAAGTGTCATGGCATCAAGAAACACTTGAATTCCCCCTATACACCCCAGAAAATTGTCATTGTAGAGAATTGCAATCAAACTACCATGGAGATGGCCCAATGCATGCTTTCCTTAGCTCAATTGGAGGATAAATTTTGGGTAGTAGTCCAAACAATTGTGTATCTTCTCAATAGGGCTTTTAAAAAGAATTGATAAACAAGACAATATAAGAGGTATGGATTGGTTATAATCCTTTAATCTCTCATCTTATATTATTTTGTTTTATTGCATATATGGATTTTCCAGCTGATAGAAGGAAGAAGGTCGAGCCCAAGAAACTCTAGTAATTTTTTTAGGGTACAATACTACTTCAAATTCTTATCATATCATGGATACTAAAACATAGAATATTTATGAGAGTCAATATGTTGTATGTGATGAGTTATTATTTGAATTATTAGGTCATAAGGACAATTAAACAACCTCTCATAGATTTATCTCATAATTTGATGATGAGAATGAAGAATCCTCTCATTAAGAAGATGAGATGTAAGGAAAAATTGTTTGTTGATCTGGGCAATCTAGAAAATCATTCTTCATATCAATAGCAACATTAGTGTTTGAAATGGTTTAAAGCACAATAAAGGACTCCCATCTAGATTATCTTCTAGATCTCCCATCAAAAGTTAAAACAATAAGATAGACAACAAATTAGGTGAATATTATATTGATGTGTTTACTTGTTGATAGCACTAAACCTAATATAATTCAAGAGATCTTAATTCAGCCACAATGGAAGAAGGGAATGGATGTTGAGTATGATTCCCTAATAAAAAATTAGACATGGTCACTTTGTTACACCTTGTTTCCTAATTACTAGGTTACTTTTACTTTTATGAGTAAATATGATATTAAATGAAAATCATGAATTTGATATGTTATGTACTTCATTGTGGGATTACCAATTTTTTTAATGCATGATTATGTTTTGTGTATCAAAAATGTGACGAATGAATATGTTTTGCAATATGATTTCTTTAATAATTTTATGATGCAAATGATATATGATGCAAATAAATTTCATGTTGTTAGCTAACTATCTTTGTGATGCATAAGTTGGATGCAGGAAATAATTGCTCCCTCGAGTAAGAGAGGGCCAGTATCACTGAGGAGAGGAACTTGGTTTGGTAAACCCTGATGTGCTTATTTAAGCTATCACACACTCTCACCCTAGTTTGGTCAAATTAAATTGAGTTGAGTTAGTCTAGGAATTGGTAAGTGAACCTTCGGTCATAGTTTGAGGAATGGTTTGAATGATTTTGGTATTAGTCTTTGATTTCTTGATTGATCTTATGTTTGAATTATGTAATTAAATATTATTGAGTTTGAGTTTTTTTTTTTGTATTTATATATTAATCGATGATTATATACAAAGAATGTATATATGTATATAAATGTGAAAATGATAACTCGTGCATGTGAATGTATATGTGCATGCATATACGTAAAGATAAATACTTATGCATACCCATGTATGGATATATCATATGAATGAAGATATCGATTGGACATAAAGGATATATATATATACCTTTTGTATATATACACCAATCGATTAATATATAAATACATGTGATTATGATGAATATTAAAATGATAATATATATATATATATATATGCATATTAATAAAGTGTACATACATATATATATATATATGGATGGAAATTAATGGTTTCAATGTAAATATACATATATATATACATTGATATATATATGTATGTATGTTTTTTTATTAAATTACATATATATACTCACATACGTATATATTGATATATAAATATATGTATATATATATGTTAAAATTGGCAAGTGATTTATAATATTATATATATATATATATACCTATTGCATATATTAAAGTGATCGAATATACAAATGTATTAAGCTAAAGTGTATTGTATCATATAAAGCGCTATATGAAAGTAATATAATGTGTTGTTTATATTGCATAATCCACAAGGATACAATATTGAACTGCACAACGTATGAATAATGCGTTCGAATAAGTCATAGGTAAGCTGGTGATAGACGGTGCAAAGGAAGGAGTTATAATATAATTCAAACTCTTGCTTGAGACACTGTAGGCAATGAGAATTATCGTTATTATGGCATATGGAACAGAGTTTCAAATAATTTAAATGCTAATAGAAGCACGTAAGTATATAATGTATCGCTTACAAAGAGAATGGTATTAAATGAATCTACGCTATGCAGAAGAAAGGAAATTCATTTTATTAAGTTCTTGATTATACTAAAACCAATGCACAATAATAGGGAGGGGTTAGTATTATGTAATATAGTTTGAATGCCAATAAGAGTCTTTAAAAAACTACACACAACCTTGAATAAATCTTGAGAATTACTCAATAGCCACGAGTTGGCTTAAGCTTGGAAGAAGTCAACTTAGTCTGCAATATGAAACCTGTAGATAAAAATTTATTTTCTTTGACTCAGTAAATAGCAGATACTGTTAGTTATAAAGGGAAAATCATCTATAATAGAGAAGTTGGAAATGAAGGGACTATATATGTTTTTACACATTAACTGTTTGAGCAGCCACATTTCATTTCTTCAGGCTTAGTGGATGCATTAAGAGAGGAATTTATTTATTTTCTATTGAAAGGTGGCAGTTCGAAGAGGAAAGGTGGTGGTATGTAGAGCTTGTTTGTAGTAATGAGTTTCTCAAATTTTAGTATAAATAGAGGCAACTTATTTACCTTTTGGTCATTTTTATTATTTTGTATTTCTTTTATTTGTTCTTTGAAGTTAACTACTGCAGTTTTCTATGCAAATAAGTTCCTGAGTACATTAGTGAGAAAAGAGAGATTGCTTGGGAATTTATAGTTGCTAAGAGTTTTGAGAGAGGATAGGAATGGAGATAGGTTGAACATAGAAGGATAAAAAATCACGACTGTGGGAACTAAGCTTAGGAACTAGTATCTTTGTGGGAGCTATTATTATAGGCATGTTAATTTTATTTCTATATTCTTTTTTATGTTGAGATCGTATTTTTTATGACTGCAATTGCTTGAGAAAGTTAGAATTATTTACTATAGTTATTAACCAAGCTTGCGCAAATGGCTAGTTTGGAAATAACATTGTTAGTATGATACCTTGATGCAGGAGCATCCGGGTCCACAGGCAATCAACATCACCCAAAAATATATTTTTTAGTGGTTTTATTTCATTTTGGCTTGTTTTGGTTGTTCATGGCATCTCTCAAATCAGAAATTCAAATATTTGGTCAAAATTACAAAATTCCAGTTTTTGCCAAATTGTTGTTTCGAGGCTTTGCAGGCAGTTTTCAAAAATTTATTCCCAAAAATCCATAAGAGCTGGAGAAAAATCCTTTGGCAGGTATATTTTTTGAGGTACTATTTAAAATATGCAAAAAGAATCAGAGTAAAATATTTCATGGTGTGAGAGATTTTAATGCTCAAAGTTTGAAAAAAAATGTGTTGACAATTTATGGAAAATTTAAAATCTTGAGTTTTATGAAGGTTGGAGCGAAATGGTTTTGTGGAAAGATTTGGAATGACATTATATGCATCTTGGCAAGTTTTCAGGTGAATATGAACTTTTAATGAAAAGTTATGCAAAAATTAAATTTTATGTAAGTATTGGCAGCCGGTGGTAACTTGCATAAAATGAATTTTAATATTCATTGGAATACTCCTTTAGGAATTTATTATTGGACTTATTCTTAATGAATTTTTAATTGAAATTCAATTAAAAAAAGTCATTGATTATGGTTCCAAAATGGGAAAAGGAATCCATGATAGTTTGTAACAGAAAAAACATTGATTGAAATATCTTTTTTTTTAGGAGAAATTATTACTCTCATGTCCAAAAAAAGAATGGGATGTTACAACAGTGAGAACAGCTTTAAAATATCAATTTGTAAGAGAAAAAGGCAGCCATAATGGAGTAGATGGCCCAGGCAGCAAGTTTTTAACAAATAGAAGCAAAAATATTGAAGAAAAAGAGGGTTTTTGATGCCTGCAAGAAAAAAAATGTTCAGCACAAAATTTGAAGAATTGTAAAAGAATTTTGGGTTCCAGATTTGAGAGTGAGGAATGTGGGAATGATAATGTGTGTGAGAAGCCATGGATGGCTAATGTAATAAGTTTAATTTGCTGGTTTATGTAATTGTTTTCATTATTGAAAATAAAATGAATTTTATGAGTTTTATTGTGTTAGATTTGTTGTATTGCATTTTGTGTTGTGTTAAGAGAATGCATATTTGAGTTATGCTTGGAGGTGGGAGGTCCCTCCTTCATCAGTGGTATCAGAGCAGGAGTTTCCGAGTTTGTAGTAGAGTGCCGAATGTGAGGCAGTTGCAGTAGGACCTGTGAGTGTGGGTTGAAGCCGAAAGATTTTGAGTGCAGAGTTTGCACCAAGACCTGAGGGTGGACTAGTGAGGAAGAAGTCCCTGACCGTGTAAATAAATCGCCGAATGTGAGGCAATTTACACCAAGACTTATGGACAAATAGATCATCGGATAGTGAGGCAGTTTGTACGTTGAGATAGTGGATTTGAAAGTGGAAGTAGAATCGCCGATTTGAGGCAACTTCGAAGAAAAAGAAATGTGGAAGGTTGCAATAGAAACTGAGATGAGGGACTTTGAAGGTCCTACATTTGATGAAGAATTTGGTGAAGATGAAGAAAATCTCCTGTTGAAAGAGGAGATGAAAATGATAGAAATTTTATTTCAAGGAAAAATGATGGATGAACAAGAAGATGCGACAATGTGTGAGAATGAGATCCTCATGCAAGAGGATGAAAAGGAAAAGACAGAGACTGTAGTAGTGTCTCTTGTTGAAGACATGAAACAAGAAGGAAAAAGAGGAGTTGCAATGTTTAAAAGGGAAGAAGATATGAGCAGTGAAGCAGCTAGGGAGATTGAAATGGCATGGATAAGGCTTGAGGATGTTGTAGTAGATGAAGATGATAAAGATGATTTATTATCACAGAGTTTGGCAGTGGAAAAAGAGTAGTTTGACAAGCTTGTTGATGCAGGAAAGAAGATGAATGCAGCAAATGACAAAGAGGACGATGTTGGAACAATGAAGAAGGATGAGGTAAATTTTGATTTTGAATATGATGATTATTATTTTCCTTCTAAGGAAGAGGTTGTAGTAGTAGAAGATAAAGTTGTAGTTGAAAATGGGTATGTGAAGATTGCATATTTGTGGATAGAGGTTGTAAAAGATGGTGCAGGTGAAACTTGGTGGAGGTGGTCGGTTTGTGGTGGGTTGAACCTCACCGAGGAGGAGAGGAGAGGAGAGATAATTTGGCAGAGGAGGATGACACATAGTGGATACAAGTCCATGAAAAAATAAAAGAATGAAATGCAGATTTGTTGGAGAAGAGTAAAGCTTGTTCTCGCAAGATGCTAGAAAAAGAGGAAAAAAAATAACTTGTTGTTGCACATATTTTAGCGATGGAGTTCATTATAGATTGCTTGCAATCTAAAAGGATGATCTGACCATTCAACTCCACATTTGTGAGTGTATGCTCACAAACTTCTTACCCAGCGTGTCTGATGCAGGAGCATCTGGGTCCACAGGGAATCAGCATCACCCAAAAATAAATTTTTTAGTGGTTTTATTTCATTTTGGCTTGTTTTGGTTGTTCATGGCATCTCTCAAATAAGAAATTCAAATAGAGCAGAATACTTCGGTAGGTATATTCTTTGAGGTACCATTTAAAATATGCAAAAAGAATTAGAGTAAAATATTTCATGGTGTGAGAGATTTTAATGCTCAAAGTTTGAAAAAAAAATGTGCTGACAATTTATGGAAAAATTAAAATCTTGAGTTTTATGAAGGCTGGAGCGAAACAGTTTTGTGAAAAGATTTGGAATGACATTATATGCATCTTGGCAAGTTTTCAGGTGAATATGAGCTTTTAATGAAAAGTTATGCAAAAATTAAATTTTATGTAAGTATTGGCAGCCGGTGGTAACTTGCATAAAATGAATTTTAATATTCATTGGAATACTCCTTTAGGAATTTATTATTGGACTTATTCTTAATGAATTTTTAATTGAAATTCAATAAGAAAAGTCATTGATTATGGTTCCAAATTGGGAAAAGGAATCCATGACAGTTTGTAACAGAAAATGCATTGATTGAAATATCTTTTTTTTGAGGAGAAATCATTACTCGCACGTCCAAAAAAAGAATGGGCCGTTACAACAGTGAGAACAGCTTTAAAATATCAATTTGTAAGAGAAAAAGGAAGCCATAATGGAGTAGATGGCCTAGGCAGCAAGTTTTTAGCAAATAGAAGCAAAAATATTGAAGAAAAAGAGGGTTTTTGATGCCTGCAAGAAGAAAAACGTCCAGCACAAAGTTTGAAGAATTGTAAAAGAATTTTGGGTTGCAGATTTGAGAGTGAGGAATGTGGGAATGATAATGTGTGTGAGAAGCCATGGATGGCTAATGTAATAAGTTCAATTTGCTAGTTTATGTAATTGTTTTCATTGTTGAAAATAAAATGAATTTTATGAGTTTTATTGTGTTAGATTTGTTGTATTGCATTTTGTGTTGTGTTAAGAGTATGTAGATTTGAGTTATGCTTGGAGGTGGGAGGTCCCTCCATCATACATATATATAATTATCATGATTTTCATGAATGTATCACATAGTTATATTAAAGTATCTAGAAGCTTCATGCATATGATACTGAGATGATTACATGTTGCCTATTTTCTTGCATAAATTATGATGCTAGTAATACATGAAAATTATAGAAAGATGGACAAATTATGTCTTCATTGATAAGATATGTTGGTGTGCAAACCATGTTGGTATCCTATCCTTGAATGGTTACTCATATTCTCTTGAAAGTAGGAAGAGAGTCTTTTCCCTAAGATTGGGATGTATACTTAATTGTCATACCTTTATTCAACAATAGGGTTCAAAAATAAATTTCTTAATTCTACTATAATCTTATACCTGACTAAGAGTCTATTCCTATTCACGTAATTCTAGAAGATGACTTACATTCTAGAAACCCAAAGCCATAATATGAAGAGGAATTTTTATTGCAGAAGCACAAACTCTTCTCAATATGATAAATTCCTCAAGATTAGATATAAATATAGTGAACATTGTAAGCATGTGAATATTTGAGTTGTATTGAAAGAGATGTTTTATGCTTGTTTATGTTCACTTGATTGTTGCATTACTTTTTGATTGAAGCCATAAGTTGGAATTAACCTATTGAATTGATCACTTGATTGTTGATTATAATTTGAATGAAGTCATTTAATGTTGATCTTATACTTTTATGGATCATGAGTTATGGGAAATGTCATTACTTTGAAGTGTTATATTGAAATTTTCCATTTTTAATGTTATGAATATGTGTAGTTAACTTGGTTATTCCTAGGGTTAGGATAATCCATGGATAGGAGTAACCTAGTAGGTCACTTATTAAGGATTCAAGTTATTATAACCAAAAAATTTAGCCTCAAATTTTCACTAGTCCTTGCCACCTCAGTATGACCATTTAATTTTACACCATGATCACCATTCCTCAAAAACTATCATTTTTTCCTAATAAGTCTAGAATTACTATTATAATAATCTCCCTAAACATGTTCCACTAAAATATTATTAAAAAATCACCTTCCCCATAGTCACTACCTTAACACATACATCCCCTTAAGTTAGTCACTAGAAACACATTTCGATGAAACAATGGCATTTTGGGAAGAGCTACACTGTAGTCTCTTTGATAAGCCGATAGAACAAGTAACATGAAATGTCAAAGAGAGTATCATGTTTCAAAGGGGCGTATTCTGAAGTCTCTTCGACAACCTGAAAAGGATATTTTGAAAACACTTGAGCTTTTGAAAGGGAAATGATATCTTGTCTCTTCGATAAACTGAAATGCAAGATGCCAAAGAAATCTTAATATTTTAAATGTGCTAAATTACTTTGGCATTCAATAAATTAAAAAATCCCTTAGAAATAACTGATTGCTATGCAATAATTAATGGACAACTATCAAATCCAAGACCTAGCTAATGGAGTGAAATTTTCAAAGAGGCACTAGACTATAGGACTGAGTAATATATAAGTCCCTTTCACACTATAAAAATAGCCAAAAATAAAATATCAAATAGACAAGCTGATATCAGGAGGACATTTATAAAAGTCTCTTCGATTACTCTGATAACAAGAGAAAAAATATAAAGAATGTGGTAGAGTAACACTAATGGTATATTATTTAGGATATTATAGGATATCAAAGAGAAGTAATAGCATGTCTCTTCAAAAATTTGAAATAAAAAATAAAGGAAAGAAACATTGAAGAGAGAAGCTCATATCGGGGAGACACAAGGAAAAGCCTCTCTAAAACTCTGATAACAAAAGAAGAGGATTTTCTAAGGGAAAATGACATATCAAAGGGAGATGGTTGCAAGTCTCTTTGAAAATTCAATAACAAAGAAAGAAGATCTTAGAATATAAGGAAAGTGGTAAATAAAGTAATACCCAGGATAAAGTTTTTGAAGATACAATATGATATTGAAGAGTTCAAGTAATCGCATGTCTCTTTGAAATTCTAAAAAGGAAACAAGGGAAGAAACATGTTGAAGGGAGAATGCAATAACGGTGAGAGTAGAATCATAGTCTCTTTGACATAGTGAAAAAGTACTTCTCACCAAGCTGACATGACTGACTAGTGAGGCTTTCGAAGAGACAACTATCGTTAATGCCAACATTGATTAGAAAGTTGGGAGGAATGGAATTTATGAACTAGAGTCGATAGAAGCATGCCAAATCTTGATTATATCTAGCCCATAACTTATCTCAAAGTTTTAATGAGTTACAACTAAAAAATATGAAAATTGAAGGATGTGAGATCACTTGATAGTAAGGAGATCAAAATAGGTGACACTGGTTCAAGTAATTACCCAAGGCTCAGCTGAAGATTCTATCATAATTTGATTGAATTACAAAAGAACTAGGGTTTTACAGAATGGAAGGAACATCAGAAAAACCAAAAGACAAAAGACAAAAAATGGAAACAAGGTCATTAAAACAATATTTAATTGAACAATGTCCCAACTCTGGACTAAAGTCCAAATGAACATCCCAATTAAATCCTTTAGCTGAGAAATTAGATGATAAACACAAGAATCTAGGAGATGTATGGACTCCAGAATATGGATATGACATATTCATGTATCATTATAGAAAGAAGTATAGGCATAAGCCTGTGTCAAATCCATGGAATATGAATTTGGGAAAGCTTGTAATGTCGAATGTGTTTATCAATGTGGAGTTGATCAAAGTGTTGTCCAAAATGTATAACCCCAAAATGAGGATTATTCATTCACATGATGGGTCACATTTTCTCCCCATCACCAAATATTATATTTCTATGGTTTTTCAATTGGATACATCTATGAAATTTCCACTAAGAATTAGAGAACTTTTGGAAGAATACCACACAATGTACATGAGTTACAAAAGATGGAAATTTTCTTTGCATAGACCCCAAGGCATAGGGAATCAGCTTAGAAGACTCTCCAGTTATGAACGACCTCCTTTCTCTATATATTTGTTTGAAGAATGTTATTAATATACCTATTACTCTGCTAGAAAATTCCTAGGAATAGATGTCCGAGCTGAGATGACTATAGCTCCTATGGTCTTAGTTGCATACATTCAAAACCAAGATGCTAGACCTTTCAACTATGTGAAATACTTGGTAGAGGTTATAAACATATCACTTGCTTCAATAAAAGATAACTATAATGAAATTAGTTTTAGACAATATTTTTTACTTATGCATATGATCCTATATGAGGGATAATCCATGGGGATTTAGGGATAAGAATTTAAAAGAATTAAGGACCTAGACGAGGATGAAAACATAAGACCAGTACAAATGTGGACTTCAATTTGGGATAGTAGATGTAGGAGGTCTCATTACTTGTACTTCAAAGAATACTTTGTTAATCCCTTGTACAAACTATTTGGTCATCATTGTGATTACAACTTGTCAACAAAGATACAAAGATTCTTTAGACCCAAGGGGAAAAACCCAAAACGAAAGGTAAACCACAACTGGGGAGACTGGTATACATATGAGGATTATACCATGATAAGGGTATATGGGTTTGAGGCAGCTCCATTCCTTCTGCCCAAAATAGTCTCTAACATAGTTTCTTACTTGGAAATGATAAGGCAATTCACTTATTTTGATTACATGCATCCTAAAAGTTATGGAAAAAAATCCCTCATGCTTGGAACGTTGTGTTTTGGTGAGTTTACTATTGTTTCTAAAAAGGGATATGATTCTATTAGTAGCAAGTTAGACTATTATAGTGTGCTACAATGAAATAAGAGGGAAAATTTTGATCCTGAACACTTCATTCACAATGCTAAAATGAAAAAACATTGAATAAAAATGAAGATGAATTCTCTTTCGATGATTTGATTAGAAATTGTGATGAAACTCAAGCTACAAAAAGGAGAGTTACATACAATAGGGCGGTTATGGAAGAGGAATGGAAGAAGAATCACAGTTCATCATATATAGCTCAGCCTTTCATGAAACATAGGACCCTCTAGAGAGAATTGATTAATTGATCCTCATGAAGATGACTTGACAAAGGATGTGCCTCTCATAGCCTTTGAGAAGAGGAGAGACATTTGTTCTAAAAGATACTTGGTGATCCCACAATAATGAGTTACAATTTTTGGCCAAACTTGACATTAAAATCAGGATTTTTCACCAAACATTCACTTTCTTACACCTATAGCAGCTAAACCATTAAGGTTTTGAAGATGAATCAAACTAGTTATTTGTTGGATATTTTGTGTAGATTATAATTATATTTTTTTAAAAAATTAAAAATAAATTGTGAATCATTTTATGTAATTTTTATCAACTTATTTTTTCTACTAATCAACATTTTTAAAAAGTGATGTTCACTTCGGCACACATAAATTTTTTTATAGATAGATACAATTTTTTAAAATGCAAAATTTTCACACTATCTAGGGGATGGATATTTTTCCATAATTTTTGTTACATATATATTTTTTAATTAATTTTCCAAGTAATTATAATTTGGACAGAGGTGTACTTCGCGCGCCTTTTTTGTATTCATTTGAATTAACTTATTCTTTTTTTGTTGGAATAAGGACATCAATACCTAGGGCACATGTATTTTTTAGAATTTTTTTTCTCTATTTTTCTATTTTTTCGTATGTGTGAAATAAAGAACTTGATGTTCATTGAAAATCCTACATTGACAAGAAATAAAAAATAAATATAATAATCAAATTAAACATATTTAAAATTATACTTTTTAGGAAGCTTATAATAAGGCTACAGGCTCACAAAGCATAAATTTTAAATGAATTCATTTGATCACCCAAAAGGTAAATCAAAAGTGGTTTTTTATCAGCATTTTGATTGGTGTAGAGGAGACTCGATTATAGGTATAGTTTAAATCTAACAAGGTTCTATCCAAGGGGGTTTGATCTAAGGAGGTTTGATCAATCCCTCTTTAATTAAAATAATTTAAATGGAACCTTTAAAGTCATAAATCATTGTATTTTCTAAAAATATGTGATTTCAAGCAAAAATCAGGATGTCCCAAAAAGTGTAACCCATTATTGTGGCAGCAAGTTGTCAAGAATATAATGCTTCTAAGTCATTTGACTCCATAGTCCACTTCAGGTGTAAGCTTCTTAGTAGATACTCCCATCACCTTGGAAGATGAAATGGAAGAGGAGGATGTAGTTTCATAGGGAAAGCAATAAGAGAAAGGATGAATGAAATTAGTCTAGAGAAGGAGGTTAATGCTCTAAAAGAATTACAAAAGGAAGTTGACAAGGAGATGAAAAATATCACCCCTAAAAGAGGATGGGAGCTACTACAGGAGGTTGGAGTCATGCTTCTCCTAGGATGGAACATTAGTTCAACTATAGTCTTTGACAGTTTCATGAGAAGGGAAAATAAAACCTTGCAACTAACAAATGAAGCTAGTGAAAATATTTATATTGGCTCGGGATATAATCCACATAATTACACTCTACAAATCTGGGCTCTATAACCACCAAGGAAGAGGACCACAATTATTGATGAGCCAAATCAAATCTTTGGCCACCTTTTGGTACAACGAGTAAGAGATACAAATCCTCATGAGATATCTGAATTGAATGTTATTGTTGCTAAGTTCACCAAAGCACAAATTGAAAACTAATAAGAGACAATCAAAGCCTTACTTCTGAGAACGAGAGGTTAAAGAAAGAGGTGACCAATTATAGTGATAAATTACCATCTTCCTCAGAACTCTTTTCTCCATTGGTGGACTAAAAGAGAAAGGTACTCAAAGCCATGTTTGAAACCACATACTAGAAGCAAAATAATGAAATAATTTAACATAAATATGAGGAATTGGAAAAGAAGTTAAAGACTACTAAATTTGAAATGGCTTCATAGTTGATAAGGAATAGATTTGACAAGGTGCTCGAGAAAACTGAGAAGGTTTGGGTGATCCAAAGCAAGACATTTGCAGCATACCAAGAACATAATATATTACACCATAGAATGAAAGAAATAAAAGAACAAATAGAAGCCAAAGAGAATATTGGTGAGCAAGTGTTCCAGGAGTACAAAGAATTGATGAAGATGCATGACAATTTCAAGACTATATTGATGCAAGAACTTAGTGATTTCAACCAATCTTTGATTATGGCTTTACCAAATTTATTTGATGATGAAGGGGAGTTGAAGGAACAAGATGTATGGAAGGATGAAATCACTCAATATTTACTAGTTGCCCTTGATGAAATCAACGATAAAGAATGGGTGATGGGGAAGGCACATATACAATTGGAATGGATTTTTGCTCTCGAATATGCCATGAAAGATATCATTAGGAATTTTGATACTTATGCTAAAATAGAATATCAAGCACTTGTCTAAGGTTATTTTGTTTATCCCTTGAACAAAGTGAGAGGCAGGGTTCATCAAAGTCTCACAATTATCTGATGCCTTATCATGGACTATGGACCTTGAATAGATCTTCAGTGATCATGGGTACCTGATGAAGACTAATGAATTATTGTGCATCATATATTTTTGCTAACTTCACAATTATTTCTTGTTTTTAGTACACAATTGTTAAGGTTTTTGTTAAGAAACAACACAAATTTTTGTAAAGGCCTGAACCTTGAAGCTTCCCATATATAAGGGAAACCAAGGCCATATTAAAAACTATATTAGATTAGGATCATCATTATAGTAGAATCATTATTAGCATAAGTATTTCATAGTAGAGAAGACTTATGATATATAATGTAAAATCTTCTGAAGTAATATAAATGAAGAAGAAGGATTAACTAGTGTTTCAATTCTAGTGTCAATTTCTTGTTGAATTAATTGATAAATATTATTTGGTTATCTCCAAGGTTTATGTTTACTTATTTTTTAAATTGATGTATCAAGTATGGGTATGTGCAGGATCATCATGGAAAAAACAAGCCCTTAAGTGGCAAAAAATTTAGGAAAATCAGAGTTAGGCAACTTGACGTAAAAATTTGAATAAATTATCTATATTATTTAAAAAATGTGTAAGAGTAGAATCTATAGAAAATTGAACGTAGTTTCTTAAATACTAAGTTTTTTTAAAAAAATAAAAATCTAAAATGGTGAAAATTTGAAATTTCAATGCAATGGTACTTAAATTTCAGGGAAAAATAAGAAGTAGGTGTCTGTCTGACCACCCTAACCACAATAAAATGATAATATTTTTTTATAATATTTTAGATATAAGTAGAGGACTCGTGCCCTGATGTGATGCATATTTTTTTGTAATTTTTTTCCAAGTAAATAATTAATTATGAAATTTTTATTACAACATTTTAAAAAATATAAAAATTTGTATGTCTGACCACCTTAACTTGGTCAAAAATTCATGAAATTCATATAGTATATGAAGCATAGAATGTGATGCATGTTTTGGATTCAAAAAATGTGATACCATTTGAAAGCTATAGATGTTTTTTAATCAACCTATCAATCAGGACTTTAGTCATAATTTGAATAGAAAATAAATAATAATTGATTATTAAATTCAAAGTAAAGCATAATTTATATTGGTGGAAAGCTGGGAATGTCCTTTAAAAACACTTTTCATTTCATCAATTTTGGTTAAAAAAATAGTTGTCAGCCACATACCCATCAAATTGCCACTTTTTGGCACATCATGATCCTACACATACCCTTATATATTCAATTTATCAAGGAAAATTTTCTATTCTTATGTGATTTAGTTAATTGGCTCCTTCAAGTAAGGAATAAATTCTCTTAATTAATCACAATAATCTAGAAAAGGTCATTTGGATCTATAAGAAGAACCTAATAATTGCATCCTTGCATGTTTATGCTAGTCATAAACTTCTAAAAGTGTCAAGAAGTTTGAACTATATATGTAGGAATAATACACACATATCATACAAATATTGACTCCAATTAACAGTAGAATTAGGCACTGGTCTTACCCATTTCATTTAAAAACTCCATAAAATCTTATTCATACATTCACATTTCAAACTCCAGCACTAGGAGTAGTAGTTATTAAGTTTCCATCTATTCCACATTTTACGCCATTGTGGGTAGATCCCTAAAGTCAATTAAATTACACAAATCTTAAATTTGTATTAGTCATTAATGTTCACCCACCTAGTTTTAGTAGATCCTGAAGTGTAGGGAGTCATCAAGCACATAGGTTAACTCTGTTTGTTAGCCAAAAACATTACCAAAGAGCTTGGCATCCTCTCAAGGTTTATAACCTACGTTTTTGAGACCTAATAGATTGGAGAATCTACTGGGGGCCAATCTAGCCACTCTTGAATCTAGACCTTTCATTATAGAGTCGTAAACATTTACATTTTTGTAATTACACATCCACCTAACTAAGTGAGAGAATCCATTGGGATAAAACAAAACCAACCTCACTCAAACCTTACTACCAAAATTTTCCTACTCTTGAAAAGGTAGGTGGTGACTCTGTCAAAATCCTTGTATGAATGATAAACTAAACATCAGATCAAAAAGATTAGATGATAGACACAAAATAATTACCATATCACCTAACATAGATGGTAGAAGATCTTTTCACAAAGGGAGTCCAAAGAAGAAGAATGGTAAGTGGAAAAACACACATTGATCTCCTCCTTCGAAAGCATGCATAACTAATAATGAAGTAGTATCAAATCAATCATATACCATATACAATGATAAGGTAAACACATCAAAATATCCTTTTATAGTGCATAATAGTCTTTTACATGAACTAGAGTCTCATAATGATATGGGATATGAACCAGTAAACATGTATACATCATATACGAGATAAAAAACTTAAGTAATGTTGTTCTTCATTTCAAGGATGATCCCCAAAAATGAGTGAATTCAATGCATGTGTGAAAGAGGAAAGAATATAAAACTAAAGGGAGTAAGACTATAGAATTACATTACAATAGGGAGAAGAAAACCAATGTCCGGACTTATAGATCACACTGCCCCCACTGAAACTCATGTTGGTCATGCTGCAATAGGCAAGATGACCAATCAAGAATTACAATAAGATATAAAAAGAATGAGGGTAGAGCTTAAGGTGCAACAATTAATGAAAGAAAGAGAGGAATTAGCTCAACAACTACTCTAGATTAATCTCCAACTAGCAACAAAGTGAGCAAAGTATGTACAACCTCACAAGCAGGGAGGGAATACTAATCCAACCAATTCACATGGATCATATCAAAATATATGTTTCCCAAAAGTCCCAAAGACACCTTACAATACAATAGGAAATCCAAATAACACGAACTACATGTCCCACCACAAACCTTACAATCAAAAAATGCCAATGTTATTTCCAAACTTATGATCAACTCTTATGCACCTCTTGGCCAACAATATGTCCCACCCCACTAACATCAAGTATCGTAGGATATCCAAGGCAATACAAACCATTACCAGAATGTACAACAATATATGCCTTATTATCAAGGACCCCAGTACCAGCCCAACCAACCTAACAAAAACCCCTACTTACAATGGGGCCCAAACATAAATAGATACAGAAAACTAGATCTAACCGAACAC
This sequence comes from Sequoia sempervirens, assembly GCA_007258455.2. NCBI lineage: Eukaryota > Viridiplantae > Streptophyta > Pinopsida > Cupressales > Cupressaceae > Sequoia > Sequoia sempervirens. Next base: position 126,547,762 of record VDFB02058242.1, read on the forward strand.
CTGATATTCCCATATCCAATTGACAATGATTTAAGAAGTGCAATCCTAATTTTTTTTGGAAACAATGCTATGACAACTGTAGAACATATAAGGAATTTCAATGCATTTGTAGATGAATTTGGTATAGAATATGAAGATGTTCTCATGAGGCTATTCATGATGTCTTTGGTTGAAGAGGCCAAGGACTAGTTTAACAACTTTCTTGATGCTTCAATTACTTCCTCAGTAGATTTGAAGAATGAATTTAGAGAACAATATGAAAATAATGTGCCCCAAATTTTTCCATACATGAATTAATGAGAATCCAAAAATATCAAAATGATTTTTTTGTTTATTTCAACCAAAGACTTTCCAAAATATACCACAAAATATCACTTGGATTGAATCCCACTGATTCTATGGTTCTATCCATTTATTTAAAAGCATTTGATCCTAAAAACAGATATGAGCTTAGAAAGAGATTCTCGAATAGCCTTGCAGAAGCCCATAAAGTTGCAATACACATTGAGAATAATAAAAAATCCATAGGTAAGATTGGCAAGAGAGATAACATCAGAATTCCACAAAATCCCAACAACTACCAAAATAGGTAGGAAAACCAATATAGTAATGAAAGATGGAGACTGTACGACATGCCTTATCACACCAATTGGAAAGATGGTAGACTGGTGGAAGGTAATCAAAGACAAAAATTTAATAAGGACACCCCTGACCTTTGAAGAAACATGGAATACATGTGGTGGAGAATGGTCCATGGTGTTTGGCATGCAACCTGCCACATGCACTAGAATATTGCATAGTATCCCAATCCATACAAGATAATGAATGGTCTCATGAGCAAGATAGAGATGATCAAACCATCAATATTCAAGGTTAGGGACCTCATCAAATTGATGATGAATACTAATCTTTTGAAGAAGGGTTCGAGTATGATGTTAATAACTACAGATACAATGTTAACATGGTTCAACAAGAAGTTTTCTCTCATCATGAGGATGGTGAGGAAGAGACTTCCTATGCATCTAACACCACACCACAATTCAAGTTAAGGACACTTAAGAATAAAAGAGGGCCCTCACATTGGATATTGTGGCTAGGGAAAAAAGTGGTGGCTACAATTTGAGGAGAAGACCTATAGAGGTAGAGCAAGGAACACCTAGAGGTTTGTTTATAAAAGAATAAAGGAACAAAGAAAATGCATCATGTGACTAGAAGAAAGGGGAGAAAGAATTTTTTTAGAAAAATATACCAAAAGAAACCACAAAAATCAAATTGGAGAAAGTAAAGGATGAAGTTAAAACTGAAACTGAGGATAAGAAAGCTACTAGAATAGAGAAAATAGAGCAAGTGGTAACTTCTCCCTCATTTTATATTGCACATGAGTTGAATCAAATCAAGATGAGGGTTTCGTTAATGAAGATTATGAGAATAGAAGCATACAAAGATACTACCCTTAAACTAATTTCCAACATACCCCACAAACAACATAATCAAAACAAAGATAAGAGAAATAAAGTAAACAATGTTGAACAAGGAACCACAAAAATGCCAAAAGTTTATCTTGGTGATACCTTAACAAAAAATCCCTCTCAAGTGGACCCATTTTACACCAAACTATTGATTAACAACAAGTTGGTAAAAAACTACATGATTGACTCGGGGGAAACAATCAACAACATGTTGATGGCAGTTATGAAAGAACTAGGCTTATGGGTGAACACTACATATGGAAAGTGTTGCGTAATGGATAATATGTCTCTCATAGTGGTTGGAGTCATCTGGTATGTAGAATTGAAGCTGGAAACAAACCTTGAGGAAATTTACAAAACTAATATTACTATAGTGGATACACCTCCCTATTATGGTATGTTATTATCCATACAGTGGACAACTATAGTATCGGGAAATGTCCAACTAGACCTATCATTTTCTACCATACCAGTAAATGGAAAATAATTCAATTTGTATAGGGAAATTAGATCAAAACATGTTATAGAGAATTTTGACCCCAACCAAATCAATTTCTTCTGTGACATGGATCTTGGAAACTTTAGGATTGAAAAGTCACAACCCGAATTGCAAAATATAAAACTAATTGATAAAGAAGCTCAACTTGATGATAAGGGTGTATGGTAAATGTATTTTGATGGGGCATGCAGTAAAAATGGAAATAGAGTTGTGATAGTATTTATTTCACCTTTTGATAAGAAATTCAAAGATTCATTCTTGTTAAAATTTGAATACATACCATTAATAGCAATCTTGATAGCAATATCATAAGATTCATTCTTGTTAAAATTTGAATACATACCAGTAATATAGTTGAATATGAAGCATTTCTATTAGGCTTGAACATTGCTACAAGATATGGGATTAGGTTGTTGGTAGTATATGTAGATTCTGAACTAACTGTCTCTCAAGTTAGGGACAAGTACTTATCAAAGAAGAAAATACTAAAACCATACAAGAATGTAGTTTGGGATACCAATGAATGGTTTGATGCATTCTTAATAGATTCGATAGAAAGATCTAAGAACATAATGGTAGATTTCTTGGATAATATGGCTCTTAAAAAAGATGATATTATAGTAGTAGGAATCAAAAAATTTGAACTCAAGACAAAGCCTATTGTCCCAAATAACATATACAACTGGCAGGTATTCAATGATGATGAAGATTTGATCAAGTTCCTCCATTATACTGATCAATATGAATCTCAACGAATAGACTTCAATGCCTTTGTAGAGAAAGTGGATGGAAAAGAAACCTTATTTGGGTAAGAAGTAGTACAACTTAAGAAAAGAAAATAATCTTGAAAGGACTTGTGGGTATGTGCAAGATCATGATGGAAAAAATAGGCCCTTAAGTGGCAAAAAATTTAGAAAAATTAGAGTTAGGAAACTTGGCATAAAAATTTGAATAAGTTATCAATATTATTTCAAAAATATGTAAGAATAGAATCTATATCAAATTAAATGTAGTTTCTAAACTACTAGGTTTATTCAAAAAAAAATCTATTTAGTGAAAATTTGAAATTTCAATGCAGTGATACTTAAATTTCAGGGGAAAAATAAGAAGTAGGTGTCTGTCTAACCACCCTAACCACAATAAAATGATAATATTTTAGATATAAGTAGAGGACTCATTTCTTGATGTGATGCACAGTTTTTTGTAATTTTTTTCCAAGTAAATAATTAATTATGTATTTTTTATTACAAATTTTAAAAAATATAAAAAACTCGTATGTCTGACCACCTTAACTTGGTCAAAAATTCATGAAATTCATTTATTTTTCTTTTAATCCTATAGTATGTGAAGCATAGAATGTGATACATGTTTTTGATTCAAAAAATGTGATACCATTTGAAAGTTATAAATGTTTTTCAATTAGCCTATCAATCAGGACTTTAGTCATAATTGAAATAGAAAATGAGTAATAATAATTTATTAAATTCAAAGTAAAGCATAATTTATATTGGTGGAAATATGAGAATCTCCTTTAAAAACCCTTTTCATTTCATCAATTTTGGGTTAAAAAAAAGTCATCAGCCACATACCCATCATATCATCACTTTTTGCTCCATCATGATCCTGCACATACCCTTGTAGTATTAGAAAAAGTATTCAATGGACATGAAAGATTCAATCTAAAGCCTACACCCATTAAATAGGAAGATGTTGAAGAGATTAACCTTGGAATAAGACATGCTCCTAAGAAAGTATACATTGGCAAAAAGATCAGTCCCAAAGTTAGAGAGATGCTTATAATCCTTCTCTGAAACTATAAACATATTTTCTGTTAGTCATATGATGACCTCAAGGAATATAGAGAAGATCTCTTTCCACATGAAATTCCATTAAAACTTGATGCTAAGCCATTTATACAAAAGCAATGACCCATAAATCCTACATTAACACAAAAAATGTAGGAGGAACTTATGAAGTTAAGAGATGGAGAGATTATCAAACCAATCAAGCATTCCTCCTAGGTATCAAATTTGGTACCTATGAGAAATAAAAATGGAGATATAAGGTTATGTGTAGATTTCAAGAATTTGAATATGGCATCGCTTAAAGATAACTACCCCCTTCCAAATATGGAGGTAATGTTGTATAAAATCATTGGCTGTGAGCTATTGTCTATGATGGATAGATTTTTAGGACATAACCAAGTGAAAGTCAAGGAGTCTGAGTAGTACAAAATTGCTTTCACTACACCCTGGGGTGCATACGTGTATGTGAGAATACCTTTTGGTCTTTCCAATGCTAGAGTGACATTCCAAAGGGATATGGATGTGGCCTTTTATAACTTGATTAATGCTATAATGGTGGTATATCAGGATGATCGGACAACATATTCCAAGAAGGAAGTTTAGATCATTGTGTACATCTAGAGAAAAATTGCATTAGAGTGCTTGAGTATGTATTTCTCTAAACATGAAGAAATGTCCCTTTGTTTTCATAAAAGGTAAATTATTGGGGCATATTTTCTCAATGGATGAAGTACAAATTGATCCAGAACAAGTGGAATCCATTGACAAAATCACCATCCCAAATACTGTGAAATCCATCCAATCTTTCTTTGGACAAATTAAAATTGTTTGGTGATTTATCTCAAATTTTGTAGAGATTGTAAGACAAACCTTAAAATTTTTAAAAAAGGGTGCAAAGATTGATTGGATGGAAGAATCTATTGATTCCTTTTTTTTAATCAAAAGATCTATCAAAGAAGGACCTGTATTAAAATCCCCATAATTTGACAAACCCTTCTAGATATTTTTCTTTGCATTATTCCACACAAAGCATCTATGATATTACAAAAGAATAGTGATGGCTATGAACAACCTATTTTGTTCTTCAGTAAATCATTATAGGGGGCTGAATTGAAGTATGGAATTATTGAGAAACAAGCTTACACACTAGTAAAATCAGTTAAGGCATTCAAGCCTTACTTAGTAGGAGCAGAAGTCATCGCTTATGTACCAAATGCTATAGTAAGGATGTTTCTTCATAAAAAAAGGTAACTAGAAGAAGGTGTTGTTGGATTAACCATATCCAAGAGTTTAACATCAATATCCATATAACTAAATTAGTAAGAGGGAAAGGGCTAGTAAAGTTGATGATTGAGTCCAATCTGGAAGCTGAACAAATTTGCATCATTGTAGGGGAAGAAAATTCGGTGTCAAGCATAGAAAACACATAATGGCACACTAACATTGCATACTACCTTAAATATATGAAATGTCCAAAAGGATTAAATGACAACCAAAGAAGAACCTTAAAGCTTCATGCATCAAAATATGTCTTCATGGATGGAGATATGTACTAGAAGAATAGGGATCGTGTGTTGTTATTGTGCTTGGATGAAATATAGGAAAAAAAAATTATGAAAGAAACGCATGAGGGTGTATGTGAAGAATAGTTTTCAACAAATAACACTATGCACAAGATACTAAGAGAAGGTTATTATTGACCTAAAGTTTTTAATGATTCTTACAACTATGTAAGAAAGTGTGAAGCATGCTAAAAATTCTCTAGCAAGATGAAATATTAGGGAGCATTACCACTAAGACCTATGAAGGTGGAGGCCCCATTCCATCAATGGGTAATCAATTTTATAGGTGAGATTACAAAAAATCTAGTGGTGGGCATAAGTGGATCCTAGTAGCCACTAATTACTTCACAAGGTGGATAGAAGCTATACAACAAAATAGGATACAGTAGCAAGGTTGTGATAAACTTCCTATTAGAAAATATCATCACAAGATTTGGAGTCCCTGTAAGGCTAATAACAAACAATGGTATGTGTTTTAGATCAAAGAAATTCAAAAGGTTATGTGAATAATATGGAATAAAAATCTCATATGCTTCACCATATCACCCCAAAGAAAATGGATAAGCTGAATCCAACAATAAGAGCATTAAAAAGATAATCAAAAGAACACTGGATAGTAATAAAAAGGCATGAGATTCTAAGTTGAGATTAGTTGTTTGGACAAATAAGATCACAACAAAGAAGGGCACTGGAAAGTCCCCTTTCAAATTAGTGTATGGAAGCAAAGCCAGGATGCCCCTGCAAAATCTCCTACCAATTTATAAATTTATATTACAAGAGGATTTAGACATTCCCGATCCCATGAAAGATAGAATAGAAAAATTAGTAGAGTTGGATGAATTCCAACACCTATCACAAAAGCATAATCAAGATTTGTAGTCATAGATGAAGTACTTATTTGATAAGAAAACAAAAGAAAGGAAATTTCAAATAGGAGATATGGTCTTGATGTGGAATGCTAGAAGTCAACAAAACAAAAAATATAGGAAATTTGAAGCCTTATGGCTCAGACCTTTTGTTATCACTAAAAAGTATGGGGAAGACTCATATTATCTACAAAACATGATAGGAGAAATTCAAGAATTTCCAGTACATGGACAATTCTTGAAGATTTTCTTTTCTTAAAAGGAAATATTATTCCATCCGCAGTAGTTTTAGGATTCCTTTTCTTTTTCTTTTTATCATTTCATCTATGGTATGCATCCCAAAATAGCTCTAAATTCTTGCAATGACCTCACAACCATTCAACCCCAATCAGAGCCACTATTAGAAGCAAAAAAAATAACCTCAAATTTTCACTAGTCCTTACCACCTCAGTATGACCATTTAATTTTACACCATGAGCACAATCCCTCAAAAACCATCATTTTTGCCTAAAAATTCAAGAATTACCATAATAATAATCTCCCTAAACATGTTCCACTAAAATATTATTCAAAAATCAACATCCCCATAGCCACTACCTTAACACATACATCCCCTTAAATCCATCACTAGAAACACATTTTGATGAGACAATGCCATTTCAAGGAGAGCTACACTGCAATCTCTTCGATAAGCCGATAGAACAAGCTAACATGAAATGTCAAAGAGAGTTCCATGTTTTGAACATACATATTCTGAAGTCTCTTTGACAACCCAAAAATGATATTTCAAAGACATGAAATTTTCAAAGGGAAATGATATCTTGTCTCTCTAATAAACCAGAATGCAAGATGTTGAAGAAATAATAATATTTTAAATGTGCTAAACTATTTTGGCATTTAGGAAGTTCATAAAAACATCTCTTAGACATAACTGATTATTATGCAATAATTAATGGAAAACTATCAAATCCAAGACCTAGCCAACAGAGTGACATTTTTGAAGAGACATTAGACTATTAGACTGAGTAATGTATAAGTCCCTTCGACAATCTAAAAATAATTTAAAATAAAATATCAAAGAGACAAGGTTATATCGGGAGGACATTGATGAAAGTAGCTTCGATCACTCTGATAATGAGAGAAGAATATAAAGAAAGTGGTAAAGTAACAATTAGGAAATGTTTTGGAGGAGACTATAGGATATTGAAGAGAAATAATAGAATGTCTATTCAAAACTTCAAAATAAAGACTAAAGGCAAGAAACATCGAAGAGAGAAGCTCATATCAGGGAGACAAAAATAAAAGTCTCTTTGAAACTTCAATAACAAGAGAAGATGATTTTCAAAGGGACATTAACATATCGAAGGTAGATGGTTCCAAGTCTCTTCGAAACTTTGATAACAAAGAAAGAATATCTTAGAATATAAGGAAACTAGTAAATAAAGTAATATCTAGGATAAATTTTTAGAGAGACCATATGATATCGAAGAGAAGTAATCACATGTATCTTTGAAACTCCAAAAAGGAAACAAGAGCACAAGCATGTCAAAGGGAGAATGAGATATTAGTGAGAGTAGAATCATAGTCTCTTCGACATAGTGAAAAAGTACTTCTCACCAAGCTGACATGACTAGTGAGGTTTTCAAAGAGACAACTAACATTAACACCACCATTGATTACCAAGTTGGAAGGAATGACATTTATGAACTAGAGTGAATAGAAGTGTGTCAAATCTTGATTATTTATGGCCCATAAGATCTCAGAGTGTTAATGAGTTGGAGCTGAAAATTAGAGGATGTGGGATCACTCGATAGTAAGGAGCTCATAAGAGGTACACAGGTTCAAGTAAGTACCCAAGGCTGAGCTAAAGATTCTATCATAATTTGATTGAACTATAAAAGAACTAGGGTTTTAAAGAATGGAAGGAACATTAGAAAAACCAAAAGCCAAAATACATAAAATATAAATTAGGCCATTAAACCAATATTTAATTGAACAATTTCCTGTCTTTAGACCAAAGTCCTTATGAACAACCCAATTAAATCCTTCAGCTGAGAAATTATATGATAAACACAAGAGTCTAGGAGATGTATGGACTCCACAACGAGGATATGAAATATTCATTTATCATTATAGAAAGAAGTATATGCATAAGCCTGTGTCAAATCTGTGGAATATGAATTTGGCAAAGCTTGTAATGCCAAATGTGTATATTAATATGGAGTAGATCAAAGTGTTGACCAAAATGTATAACCCAAAAACAACGATGATTCATTCACATGATGGGTCACATTTTCTCCCCATCACTAGAGATTATATTTCTATGGTTTTTCAATTGGATACATCCATGAAAATACCACTGATAATTAGAGATATTTGGAAGAATACCGCACTATGGACATGAGTTACAAAGATGGAATTTTCCTTTGCATAGACCCCGAGACATAAGGAATTAGCTCAATAGATTCTCCAGTAATGAATGGCCTCCTCTTTTATGGATTTTATTGATAATATTATCAATATACCTATTACTCAACTGGAAAAGTCCTAGGAATAGATGTCCCAGTCGAGATGGCTATGGCTCCTATGATCTTATCTATAGAAATTTCGAACCAAGATGCTAGACCTTTTGAATATGCAGAATACTTGGTAGAGGTCATAAACATGTCACTTGCTTCCATTAAAAATAATAGTGATGCAATTGATTTCAGACAATATTCTTTACTTATGCATATGATCCTATATGAGGGAAAATCTATGGGGATTTTGGGATAAAAATTAATAATTAAGGACCTCGATGAGGAAGAAAACATAAGACTAGTAAAAATGTGGACTTCAATTTGGGATAGTAGGTGTAGGAGTTCTCATTACCTGTACTTCAAAGAATGCTTTGTGAAGCCCTTGTACAAACTGTTTGGTCATCATTGTGATTACAACTTGTCCCTAGAGATATAGAGATTCCTTAGACCCAAGGAGAAAAACCCAAAAGGGAAGGTAAACCACAATTGGGGAGACTGGTATACATATGAGGATTGTACCATGATAAGGTCATATGTGTTTCAGGCAGCTCCATTCCTTTTGCCCAAAATAGTCCCTGACAGAGTTTCTCACCTAGAAATAATAAGGAAGTTGGCTTAATCTAATTACATGCATCTTTAAAGTTATGGAAAACAATCACTCATGCTCGACACCTTATGTTTTGGTGATTTTACTATTGTTTCTAAAAAATGATATGATTCTATTGGTAGCAAGTTAGACTATTATAGTATGCCATAGGGAAATAAGAGGGAAAATTTTGATCCTGGACACTTGATTCATATTGCTAAAATGACACATAAATTGAAGAAATATGAACATGAATTCTCTGTTGATGATGTGATTAGAGATTATGATGAAACTCAAGCTATAAAAAGTAGAGTTGTATACAATAGGGTAGTGATGGAAGAGGTATGGAAGAAGAATCATAGTTAATCATATATAGAGGCCTTTCATGAAATACAGGACCCTCTAGAGAGAATTGATCAATTGATCCTCCATGAAGATGACTTGACAAAGGATGTGCCTCTCATAGCCTTTGATAAGGTGAGAGACATCTTCTCTACCAGACAACCTAAGAATATAATGCCTCTACATCTTTCATCTCCACAGTCCACTCTAGATGTAAGCTTCTCAGTAGATACTCCCATCACATGTGAAGATGACATTGAAGAGGAGGATGAAGTTTTTTAGGGAAAGTAATAAGAGAAAGAATGAAAGAAATTAGTCTAGAGTAGGAGGCTGACGCTTTAAAATAATTATAAAAGAAAGTTGACAAGGAGATAGAAAATATCACTCCTAAAAGAGGACGAAAGCTACTACAGGAGGTTGGGGTCATGCTTCTCCCAAGATGGGATATTAGTTTAGCTATAGTCTTTGACAATTTCATGAGAAGGGAAAATAAAACCTTGCAACTAAATTATGAGTCTAGAGACAAGATTTATGCTGGCTCAGGATATAATCCAGATAATGCCACTCTACAAATCTAGGCTCTATACCCACTAGGGAAGAGGCCCGCACTTATTAATGAGCCTAATCAAATCCTTTGCCACCTTTTGGTATAGAGAGTAGGAGATACAAATCCTATTGAGATAGCTAAATTGAATGTTAATGTTGCTAAGTTCACCAAAGCACAAATTGAAAAACTAGTATGAGACAATAAGCTCACCTTACTTATAAGAATGAGAGGTTAAATCAAGAGGTGACCAATTATAGAGATAAATTGTCATCTTCCTTGAAACTCTTTTCTCCATTGGTGGACTGTGAAAGAAAGGTACTTGAAGCCATGTATGAAACCTCATATTGGAAGTGAAAGAATGAAATAATTTTATAGAAATATGAGGATTTGGGAAATAAGTTAAAGAATACTAAATTTGAAATTGATTCAAATTTGATAAGGAAGAGATTTGAAAAGGTGCTCAAGAGAAAAGATAAGGTTTGCATGATCCATAGAAAGACATTTGTAGCCTACCAATAACATAAAAGATTACACCACATAATGAAAGAAATAAAAGAACAAATAGAAGTAAAAGAGAATATTGGTGACCAAGTGTTCTAGGAGTGCAAAGAATTGATGAAGATGCATGACAATTTCCACACCATAATAATGCAAGAACTTAGTGATTCAACCAATCTTTGAGTATGGCTTTACCAAATTTTTTAGATGATGAAGGGGAGTTGAAGGAGCAAGATGTATGGAAGGGTGAAATTGCTCAATATTTACCAGTGGCCCTTGATGAAATCAATGATGAAGAAATGGTGACGGAGAAGGCAAATATACAATTGGAATGGATTTTTTCTCTCAAATATGCCATGAAAGATATCATTAGCAATGTCGTTACTTATTCTAAAACAAGATATATTGAGCACTTGTCTAAAGTTAATTTGTTTATCGCTTGAACAAAGTGAGAAGCGGGGGTCATCGAAGTCTCACAAATATCTGATGCCTTACATGGAGTATGGACCTTCAACAAATCTTCAGTGATTACATGTACTTGATGAAGACTAACGAATTATGGTGCATCACAAATTGTTGCAAACTTCTCAATTATTTCTTATTTCTAAGGTATAGTTGTTAAGGTTCTAGTTAAGAAACAACACAACATTTTGTAAAGGCTTGAAGCTTATAGCTTCCTATATATAAGGGAAGCCAAGGCCATATTGACAGATATATTAGATTAGAACCATCATTAGAGTAGAAAAATTATTAGAATAAGTATTTCATAGTAGAGAAGACTTCTAATATATAATGTACAATCTTTTGAAGTAATATAAATGAAGTAGGATTAACTGGTGTTTCAACTTTGGTGTAAATTTCTTGTTGAATTAATTGATAAATGTTATCTAGTTGTCTCCAAGGTTGATGTTTTCTTATTATTTAAATTAATTACATATCAAGTATATATATAATTTATCAAGTCACATTTGTTTTTCTTGTGTGATTCAGTTAATTGGCTCCTTCAAGTAAGGACTAAATTCTCTTAATTAATCACAGGGTGCTGTCATAATAGTGGTTTACAATTCCTGAGAGGAACTGATTTTAGCTGAAATCACATATTTTTAGAAAATATAATGATTTAAGCCTTAAAAATTTCTATTTTAAGGATTCCAATTGAAGAGGGTTCGATCAAATCACCTTAGATCAAACCCCCTTGGATAGAACCTCGCTAGTTTTAAACCATACCTATAAATGCGTCTCCTTTACACCTATCAAAATGCTGATAAAAAATCACTTTTGATTTAGCTTTTGGGGGATCAAATGAATTCATTTAAAATTTATTTCAAATGATTATGGTATTCCTCAGAACAAGCTATCCAATGAATATAATTTTAATATGTTTTGGTTTTGTTATGTATTTGTTTTTTAAGTTTTATTAAACATAGGTTTTTCATCGAAAATGAATTTCTTTATTCTTCACATGTGGAAAAATAGAAGATTATCAAAAAATTTGAAAAAATGAGTGCACCAGATATTGAAGTCCTTAATCCAACAAAAAATTAAATTAAATTTTGACATATACAAAAAATTACGTGTTTACAGATATTGTCGAATTGTAATTATTTTGACTTTGAAAATTGATTAAGGAAAAATATTCAATAAAAAACTATCTAACCAAGTGAAAGAACTAGATATCAGAGTTACAAATCTAAATTTGAAAGAATTAGAATTTTATCCTTCATGGAAAAAAAGTTATGTGTTATACGGTGTGCGTCACTTTTTTAAAATGTTGTTTTCTGAAAAAAATTAATTTTCGTGGGAGATGGAAAAAGAAGTGCAATTTGATTCCAAAAATTTTGAAAAAAATATTTTTAGAATCTATAGAAAGAATTTGATGAGACTCCAGTTTGCACCATCTTCAAATTCCTCACGGTTTAGCCGCTATAGGTGCCTGAATGTGAAGATTTACTTAAAAACAATAATTTCAGTGTCCAGTTTGGCCAAAAATTGTAAACCACAATCATGGGATTGCCCCACAGTAATCTAGAAAAGGTCATTTGGATCGATAAGAACCTAATATTTTTATCCTTGCATGTTTATGATAGTCTTAAACTTATAAAAGTGCCAAGAAATTTGAACTGTATCTAGGAATAAGACACACATATCATACAAATCTTGACTCCAATTAACCCAGTATAATTAGACATTGGTCCTACCTATTTCATCTTAAAACTCCATAAAATATTATTCATACATTCACATTTCAAAATTCAACACTAGGAGCAGGAGTAGCTATTAATTTTCTCTCTATTTCAAATTTTATGTCCCTATGGGTAGATCCCTAAATTCAACTAAATCACACAACTTTTAAATTTTCATCAATCATTAAGGTTCACTCACCTATGTTTAGTAGAGCTTGAAGTGCAGGGAGTCATCAACCACATATGTTAACTTCATTCATTATCCAAAACCATTACCAAAGAGCTTGGGATCCTCTCAAGTTTTATAACCTATGTTTTTTAGACATAACACTAGTTTTGAATATGTGTGGTTAACTTGGTTATTCTTGGGGTTATGATAATTTGTGGAAGGTAGTAGCCTAGTTGGTCAATTGTTATGCCATCTCCTTTTAGGTTGGAATTAAATTATGACTGAAAAGATATGAATGGTCAAATACCAAATCTAGCTAAGGGGTTAGTGAATATACGATGTACACTTGAAGAACTAGGTGTTGAATTCTTTGTCAAAAGTGGTGTAAGTAGCCACTATTTACACTTTCGATTCATTGTGGTCCAAGTTTACATAATAGGAAGGGACCATCATACATGTAGGTTTTATCCAATGTATGGTAGCTCTAGATATGTAGGAAACAACACCATGATCAAGAATGCTAGTATTTTTTCAGGTTACCAGAACAATCTCTTTGTCGAAGGGTAGGTCCATCTCACCAATTAGGTTGATGTGCAGGGAACTGCAATAAGTTCGTAGTTGGTAGAAAAGTGCTTGATTCATACTCTCCCTTATACAATTGGTAGCCAAAATTTAAGGATGTATGCCCATGAAGGGACATCTAGACCATTTGTATCTCTATTACATTAAGCTCTTGGAAGCTCTCTATGTATACCTGTATCTCTAACTTTATGGAAAATGTATTTGCAAAAATGTTATCATTACATGGTGTATATAATATGAAATCATTACTTGGGATTTTGTAATATTTCTTTGTAAATGCAATGGAATTTTGAAATGAGATTATCTCAAATTTCCATCTTGCTATTGATATAGAAAACAAAAAATGTATTGTTATATGTTGGTAAACATAAATTGTTCGTGTGTGGCTTAAAACATAGGTAAAATCAATGGGTAAAATGGTGGGCTTGTTATATGTGGTATCAGAGCTACCAGGTTCATCTATGGAATCTATGAGCTCATTATGTAAGTGATGAAAACATTATTAATAGATCTTGTATGAAAGGATCTTATGGTAGGATGCAAAGGGAAAGAAGAACAAGGGAAACAATAAGACCAATTTCCTAAAACTTGTCTAAATTTGGGACTAGGAAAGAATCATCCCTGGAGGTTGAAACTCCTAAACCAACAACTCATTGTGAGACACCCTTGGATTGTGAAAGTTATGCAACAGGGTTTAGTTGAAAAGGTTATGGAGGATTATTGATGACTACCTCCACCCTACAAAATCATTTAAATGACTCTAAGGGTGAGAAAGTAATGAATTGAACCTTCTTTCTCATAGCAACCTATAGTTGCAAAGAGTCAAAGATTGAGGATTAAATAAGGATACTATGAATCCATGAATATAGTTTATGTCTATTCGTAGAAATCCTTGAATTGTTAGCATAAATTGAAACTTCAGTCAAAGTAGAAAATTCAACATATTTTGAACCCAAATCGAGTAGAGAGGTATCTAGGAGCCAAGATAATGTTCTAACAATATTGATTCAAACAAGATTAAAATCTTAAAGTGATAATAAAAATAAAGAGTGAAAGTTTATACCTTAGAGTAAAGGTTAGAGACCTAAATGGGTTAGAAAAGAAACAAATCACAAAGATGAAGACACATTTGACATGGGGATCCTCAAGCAAGCTCATTTCATAATTCAACAAATGGGGCTTTGTAGATGTGGTATATTCCTCTAGTATGGTTAAAAAGGCTATTAGTGTAAATGGAAAAGAGAATGGGAATGAAACACTGGAGTATATTTTATCTTGTAAATTTGTTGATTATTCATTAGATCTCGTTATTGTGGATCCAATTATTAATTCAAATAGATTAGAGGGCAATAATTAATCCAATTTTGAAATATATTTAAGGTATACTATGGAGGGTAAGAAAGGAAAGTAATAGTCATTGAAATATCAAAAACCAATGAGGAAAATGTAAAATATTTCAATCAAATTAGAGGAATTAGAAGATTCCATGAAGTCTAAAGATGATACAATGATATATAAGTCTTGGAAATACCAAGTTGGGAAAGAAAAAAGTTTATGGATCTAGAAAAGATTGGATATGGATTCAACAAAGTTTATCAATGTATTTTAAATCTTAGAGAACGTTTGACTTCTCCATAAGACATGGTTCAAAAAACCTATATTTGAAGTGTCATACTCAATTACCATAACAAGGTTGTTGAAGTTAAATGTTAAGGTATCAGAATGATTAGTGAAAGATAGGTAATGGTCAAGAAAAGTTAGAGGCTTTTGACCAATGAGATCAAAATATCTACAAAACAATTTATTTGTTTGGAAGATAATTTTTTTTATTATCGTTGAACCTTTGGAAAAGGTTACTAAGAATTTTTTATCATGTAAAGAAATATTATCACCTATGAAATAGGAAATGGATGATTTATGAATAAAACTATTCTCCACATAATTTTGAGCTATAAAAATATATTCATGCTTGGTGACTATGCACACATTAATTGTTTGGACATCTTTTGGGAGATAATATCAAACTAGAATGATCTAAAAACAATTGTTACTCAACCAGTATAATGCTCATCTAAAGAAATAGATTGACTTAAATCAGAATATGACTTTAGAAATGATTAAATAGAGAAAGAAAATTGAAGATGGATATCCTTAGATGGAGTTATATCTCCTCAATAATATATAATCATTATATTTCAAATTTTATATTCTCATGAAATTCAAAATAGGAATAGAAAATCATTAGAATAATTATAATTTTTCTATATCAATAGGTTTTGGTGTATTCTTATGGTGGGTAGACCCACCAAGGTAACCAATTTCTTATTGGAAATTTTGATTTGTATGGTACCAATCATAACTATAAATTTGTGTAAGTGTTTATTGCTTGGTGACCTTAAGAAGGTTATCTTAGTTGGAGACACATAAGTAGCATTAAGGTTTTGAGTAAGCAATAATTTCTATCATTGAAACTTGATCCATTTGAAACATTATTCAGAAGGAAGGGTTGAATTGCTATAAGCTGGGAAAAGCTAGGAAATAGGATTAGCCTTAGACTAGAAATATTGTTATAAATAGAAGAATAGATAGAAATGATCAAGGAATTTTTTTTTGATACAAAGCTTTAATTAAGAAATAGATATATTATGCTTGAAATGGACAATATTCAAGAGGTAGCATTATCATGTAAGAGATGAACGCAAGTGTTAGTGATAGACATTCTCAACTTTTGATTTGTCTTATGGTGTAAAGACTAGAGGAAAGCATGGGGCCCATGATGTAGTGTGTAGTACAATGACATTCCTTTTCTATTTGGATTACACTAAGGTTAATTATGTGTTAGCCAATGATAACATGTTTTTCCTTTCATTTTGCTAGAGGTGTCATATAAGATATAGCCACTATTGCACTTATGATGTATATATTAAGTTTTTACAAATATAATTATGTTGTATAGTTCTTTGGAGAGAAAGTATGTTTGAAGAACATAATTTCTTCCAAAGTATTAACAGATTCACTCAGTGCAAGGTCTAGTAAGGACAAGATTATAGAGGGTAGCATTACAAGGGAAGATTGTTTTGTTATTAATAAAGTTTACCTATTTCTGGTATGGTTTAGAAAGTTAAAATTAAAACCTTTATTTGACTTTATCTATGTTTTTAAGTACTTTAAATCATTGAGGATGATGATTCACAAGGGGGGGCATATGTTACACCCTATTTCTGAATTACAAGGTTACTTTTACCTTTATGAGTAAATATGATATTAAATGAAAATCATGACTTTGATATGTTAAACTTCATTGTGGGATTACCAAATGTTTTAATGAATAATTATGTTTTGTATATACTGATGGAAAATGTGATGAATGAATATGTTTTGCAATATGATTTTTTGAATACATTCATTATGCAAATGATATATGATGAAAATGAATTTCATGTTGTCAACTAACTACCTTTGTGATGCATAAGCTAGCTGCGGGAAAAAATTGAGCCCTCAAGTAAGAGAGGGTGAGTATCACTCAAGAGATGAGCTTGGTTTGGTAACCCCTGATGTGCCTATTTGAGCTATCACACACTCATACCCTAGTTTGGCCAATTTGAGTTGAGTTAGTTTGATAATTGGTAAGTGAAACCTTAACCATAGTTTGAGGAATGGTTTGAATGATTTTGGTATTAGTCTTTGAATTCTTGATTGATATTATGTTTGAATTACATGACTAAATATTTGTATTGATTTTGAGTTATTATTCATATTTTTATATATTAATTAATGATTATATGCATAGAATGTATATATGTATGTGAAAAAGATAACTCGACCATGTGAACATATATGTGCATGCATATATGTATACAAAAAATACTTACATGTACTGATGCATGGATATATCATAGGCATGAGGAAATCCATTGGACATAAAGGATATATATTATATATATATATACCAATCAATCAATATATAAATACAGGTGATTATAATGGATATTAAACTAATAATAAATATATATATGTAGGTATATATGTACGTATTAATAAAGTGTACATACTTACGTATATGTATATGTGGATATTTTTGAACAATACAAATGAGAGGGGGTGAATCAGTTGTCAAAAAATTTAGTTTCATAATATTCATTAGAACATAGATCAATCACAATTATTAACTTTGCTAAAATGATTAAACATTAAGTGTAAGTGCAGAAATTGAAAACCATCACACAAACACAATAACACTAGATTTATGTGGAAAACCAAATGAGGAAAAAACCATTGTGAGTATTAACTCACACTATAGAGAATATCAAAATTGATTACAAAAGGCTCACTGCTTGAGAAAAGGGCTCACTTCCAAAACAAGGACTCACTATCTGGATTAGGACTCACTGTTTAGAACAAGACTAACCACTCAGAGGGCTCACTGCCATAGAGATACAAAGAAGATACAAGAGATATGTTACAAAGATAATACAATATCAATGCAATAGATTAATCCACCACAACTTGCTTAACCACTTGCAGATATGCATGAATGAGAGAATCCACCTTCATCTTAGTGCATCCAAAAAATTAGCCTTTAAACTTCACACTAATCTGCCAATCTCACATTACATTCATCCACTTGATTCACACATATTTCACTTCTATCTACTCTATTTATTTGCACTTATCTCTTTGTCCTTGTTCTCACCACTAACTCATCCTATATTTATACCATCTTCAACTTTGAAACATATCCAAAGTTAGTCATCCATCATTAAATTCAAATTTGGTCAGTGCCAAAACATCCTAGGGTGGAATTAGAATGATGGAAACCAAAACACGTGCTTGATGAGGACCCAAATAGGTCCCAACATGCTTCATCAATTTTGAAGGTAGTGTTTAACACAAGGTCAGCCAAACAAGTGTAAAACAAATAGAACAATTAACCACAATCCTTCCAAATGCCAAAATTTAGTATTATCATAACAACTTAACTCTAGAAGCACAAGTGATGAGACTTAACCAAATAAAAATCCATACCAACAACATCTATCTTGGACCTCAACAAGATACACACAAAATCATAGTTCACAACTGGTGAATATAACTCGCATTGTACAATGAATTAGAAAAAAAATTCTAGATATAGCAGCTTCCAATGACCATGATCAACATATTTGAACTGAACACACATAGAAGAAAATCCCAAACTGAAACCTGAAGCAACCACTGAACACCTGCAATCTTCCTTCAATACAATTTTCTCAATATCCTTGACATATACAGCCACTAACTTGCATCCATGACATTAATGACAACAACAAAAACCAATTGATAACCAATTGACCAGTTGAAATCAATGAAAACACCTTGCAACAACTTCTTCATACTTGCAACAATCTCCCCTTTTGTCATTGATGGCAATAGATGATGTGAAAAACCATCAAAGACAACATGCTAGCTTTGAACACTCATCTCATGATTTTTCTTTTTGTTTCTCCCCCCTAGAAGATAATATTTTTCTTGTCACATCTCTCTCATCTCCCCCTTTAACATCAATGGCAAAGGAAAAATATATTTTACATTGATTTCTCCTTTGACATTAAGAAAAAAATACACATACAATGACAACTAATGAAACTACCCACTCCCCCTAAGAGGTAGCCACCAAAACATAAATCGAGAATAAAGATATATCCATATATCCACTAGACTAATGCATCTTCATATGCATCTAGTTCAAGAAAGGAGGGGAAATGACCCCAAACTTCTCCCAGAGATACTCAAAAGTGTCTTTAGGAAGAGCCTTCATAAATATATCAACAATTTGATCCTTCATAGGGACATACTAAGGCTTTACTTCATTCTAAAAACCTTCTCTCTCAAGAAATGATACCTAATAGATATATGATATATCCTTGAGAACATCACTAGATTCTTTGAAATATTAATTGCACTTGTGTTATCACAAAAGATAGAAATAGGATCATCATACACAACTGTGATATCTTTCAATGTTTGTTTCATCCATAGAACTTGTGTACAACAAGAAGCAAAAAAAATATACTCAACTTCAATGGTAGATAGGGAAACTAAATATTGATTTTTACTCAACCATGCCACCAATATTCAACCAAGATATAATGCATGATCACTTGTACTTTTCCTTTCTTCTACACATCCAACCCAATCTGCATTTGTATAAGCACTTAGTGTAAAGTCAATACCTCTAGGACACCACAAGCCATAATCCATAGTGTCATTCAAATATTTGAATATCCTTTTAACAATAGAAACATGTGTTTCTTTAGGATCTTCTTGAAATCTAGGCACAAGATAGACAACATGTATAATATTCAATCTAGTAGCAGGTCAAATACAATAGTCCACCAATCATAGATCTATACTTGCTCAAACAATCTTAGGTGAATCATTATATTTACCTAATTTGCAACTAGTAACCATAGGAGTGCATACTAGCTTGGAACCATCCATCTTGAAATTGTTCAACATCTCTCTCACATACTTAGACTCTGAAATAAATATTCCTTTTCTTGTTTGATTAATTTGCAGCCTATGAAAGAAATTCATCTCTTTGAACATAGATATTTCAAACTCTTTTTGCATCTCTTCCACAAACATTTTACACATAGTTTCATTTCCTCCAAAAATAATGTCATCAATAAATACAACCACAATCAATATTTTGTCATTTTCAACTTTAAAGTATAGGTTACTATCTATCGTACCTTTTTTGAAACCTTGATGAATCAAATTCATGTCTAATCTTGCATACCAAGCTCTAGGATCTTGCTTTGAACCATATAAAGATTTCTTCAATTTGTAGAACATATCAAGTTGATCTGAAAAATGAAATCCTTTTGGTTGTTCCATGTAGACTTCTTCTTCTAGCTCACTATTCAAACATGTAGACTTGACATCTATCTAATAGACTTTGAAATTTGTATGAGTAGAAAACACTAAGAACATTTTGATAGCTTTCATTATTTCCACTAGAGTAAAAGTCTCATGAATATCTATGCCTTCTACTTGTGAGTAACCCTTGCACACAAGCCATGTTTTGTTTCTGACCACATCTCCATTCTCATTCAACTTATTTCTAAATACCCACTTTGATCCAATAATTATTTTTTTGCTGGTCTAGGGACCAATTTCCAAGTTTGATTCTTCTCAATCTGCATAAGTTCTTCCTTCATAGCTTCCATCCAATGCTCATCTTCACATGCTTCACTTACAGTCTTCAATTCAATCTCTAAAAGTAAACATAGATTTACTTCACTAGCAACAACTTTGCTTCATTTCAATACTCCTTTTGTCTTCTCTAATGATCTAATTTTCTATTTAATGATTCTTCCACATATATCTAGATGTATTAGGTGACACTACTGGACCTTCTTCTTTTTCTCCTTCATTTTTCTTCTCTTGCTCATCCATTTCCTTTTCTTCCATAATTTCTTCAAGTCTTACGCAATCAGGCTCATCAAATACATATCCATAAATATCAATTGAATTCTTCATTGTTTCATCAACTTTGACAGTTGAGCTTTCTACAATATTCCTTAGTCTTTTGTTGAAATATCTATAAGCTTTTCTTCTAGTATAATATCTAAGAAAATTCCTTCATCACTTCTTGCATCAAACTTTCCTAAGTTTTCTTCATCCATCTTGATATAACATTTGTTTCAAAATACCTTGAAATATTTAATAAAAATAGGAATTCTTCCATACCATAGCTCATAGGGGGTCTGCGTACCATTTTCTCTTGTTTAAACTCAATTGAATACATAAACAACAGTGTGAATAGCTTCTCTCTAGTAAACTTTTGGTAAACCCACCTTAGTAATCATTGATCTAGCAGCCTCTTGAACTGTTATATTCTTCCTTTCAACAACTCCATTATGCTGAGGAGTTCTCAGAGCATATAACTATCTTCTTATTCCATGCACTTCACAAAACATATTAAACTCATGGGAAGTGAAATCACCACTTCTATCAGACCTTAAGCATTTTATACTCAAATTTACTTCATTTTCAACCATAACTTTGAATGTCTTGAATCTATCTAATGCATCTGATTTCTCTCTAAGAAATGTAACCCATGTATATCTATAATAATCATCAATCAAAAGCATAAATTACCTTTCACCTTGTAGGATTGTCACTCTTGTAGGAAAATAAATTTATATATATATATATATATATATATATATATATATATATATATATATATATATATATATATATATATATATATATATATATATATATATATATATATATATATATATATATATGTGTGTGTGAATTAAATCTAGTAGTCTAATAGTAGATTGTTCCTTTTATCTATAATGATTTCTTGTTGGCTTCCCAAACTAACAATTCCTGCAAATAGCATTAAAAGGCTTTGTAATCCTTGGTAAATCTCTCATAGCCTAAATTGCACTAATCCTTTCCAAGTTATCAAAATTCATATGATACATTCTTTGATGCCACAACCAACTATCATTAATTTGAGTCATAAAGCATCATCAATCAACATCCTTAAGTTGATAGATATTCCCTTCAAATTTCTTTCCTATAGCAATCACTATTCTAGATCCTTTCTTGATCACACATATTTCATCCTCAAATATAGGGTTATATCCTTTACTATGCATCTGTCCAACACACAAAATATTATGCATTAAACCCTTAACATAATAGACACCATCAATATTATGCTTGCCATCAAAACTTATTGAACGTATCCTACAAATTTTAGCACTAGTATCATCTCTAAACATAACTAAGCCTCCATCATAATTTTCAAGTTTAACAAACTTACTCTTATCACCAGCCATGTGATTTCAAAAATTATTGTTAACAACCCAATAGTTATTTTCCTATTTAGCACATAGGGAAGAGATTACAGTACCTTCATTTTTCTCCTTCTTCGGAGGGAATTCCTTCACCTTTTTTTATAATTAGCAGAAGTAGGTTCATATTTTATAGCCAAGAAAAAGAATTCATTTTCATCACAATCTCCATAGTCATATTCTTCATCAGATATACTAGCATCCTCATTCACATAATATCCTCTATTGATTTTCTTACCTTACCTTTCTTTCTCATATCTTTTTTTTATTCCTCTTAGCTCTTTCCAGACACCTTACAACATAATGACCTATTCCTCCACAACTAAAGCATTTAAAGGGATTTTCTTACCTTACCTTTCTTTCTCATATCTTTTTTTATTCCTCTTAGCTCTTTCCAAACACCTTACAACATAATGACCTATTCCTACACAACTAAAGCATTTAAAGGGTAACTTACCTACATAATTTATATAGCCTTTCTTCATCTTTCTCACAAAATTAGCTTCTTCTTCATCAAGATTTTCTTCATCTAGATCTTCAGTTTTTGTAGCCTTAAAAGTAGTCTCTTATTTGGACCCATTTCATCAAATTTTCTTTCTCATCTCATAAGATGTCAAATTTCCCAATAACTAATCTTTAGTGTAATTATTGTAATCTATATGTTCCTCAATAGCACATACCTTTTCAATGTAAGCATCAGGGAGAGTTCTAAGGATCTTCTTTACAATTCTAGATTCATCTATTGTAGCACCAAGTCCTCGTGTTCTAGATACTACCTCATCCAATCTCTATACATAAGCTTTAATATTCTCACCTTTAGACATGTAGGAGCTCAAAGTATTTCTCAAAATTATATAACTTTTCCTCTTTGATCCTTTCATCACCTTCATGTGCCCTTTTCCAAAGCATCCAAAAATTCATTAGTAGTCTTCAAATTTTGAACTTTAATCAACTCAAAATGTACAAGACTATTCTTCAAAATGTACTTTGCCTTATTGTTCACTTCATGTGCCTTGATCTCATTAGTTGCACTCTAGTCATTAGCAAGAGGAGTGTAAGGATTCTTGTAATATTTCTCCACATCATATCAACAATACTCTAGATACTCTTCCATCAAAATTTTCCATATAGCATAATTAGTTACATTGAACCTTAGATAATCATGAGTGATTTTTCTAGCCATCTCAGACCTTCCTTAAGTGGTAAATCTCTTCTCCAAGGAACCATGCTATGATACCAATTGTTGAACAAGACAACTAAGAGGGGGGGTGAATCATTTGTCATAAATTTCACTTTTATGATATTCACTGGAACATAGGTCAATCACAATTCTTAACTCTACTAAAATGATTAAATATTAAGTGCAAGTGTAGAAACTAAAAACCATCACACAAAAAAAGTAACACCAAATTTACGTGGAGACCCCAATGAGAGAAAAACCACAATTAGGATTAACTCACACTATAGAGAAGATCAAAACTTATTACAAAAGGCTCACTTCCTAAACACAAACTCACTGTCCAAATCAAGACTCATTATCCAATAGGGCTAACCACCTAAATGGCTCACTACCACAAAGATACAAAGAAGAAAGAAGAGATATGTTATAGAGAGAAGACAATCTCAATGCAACAAAGGAATCCACCACAATTTTATCAACCACTTGTAGACATGCATGAATGATAGAGTCCACCTTCAGCTCACTACATCCTGAAAATCCGCATTTAAACTTCTCACTAATCTACCACATTCACATTACATTTATCCACTTGATTTGCACCTGCTTCACATCTATTTTCTCTATTTCTTTGCAGTTATCTCTTAGTCCTAATTTTCACCACTAACTCATCCTATATTTATACCATCTTCAACTTTGAAACATATCCAAAGTTGGTTATCCATCATTAAATTCAAATTAGGTCAATGCCAAAACATCCTAGGGTGGAATTAGAATGAGGGTGATCCAAGCACATGCTTGATGAGGACCCAAATAGGTCCCAACATGCTTCATTAATTTCAAAGGTAGTGTTTAATACAAGGTTGGTCAAACCAATGTAAAACGATAGAATAATTAAGCACGATCCTTCTAGATTTTGAAATTATCTTCAATATGACCATAACAACTTAACTCTAGAAATACAAGTCATAAGACTTAAGTTCCAAAGAAAAATTTGGACCAACAAGATTTCTCCCTAACCTCAGTCATATACACACAAAACCATAGTTCACAACTAGTGAACATAACTGACATTGTACAATAAATCAAAAACCAAAAATCTGGATATAGCAGCTTCCAATAACTATGATCAACATATCTAAACCACACACACATAGAAGCAAATCCTAGACCAAAACCTGGAGCAACCATTGAACACCTGTAATCTCCCTTCAACACAATTTTCTCAATATCCTCGATATATACATCCAATAACCTGTATCCATGACATTAATGACAACAAAAACCAATTGATAACCAATTGACCAGTTGACATCAATGACAACACCTTGCAACAACTTCTTCATACTTGCAACATATATGTATATATTATCTATATTTTTTAATATATATGAATGGTAAATAATGGTTTCAATGTACATATACGTATATATATATATATATATATATACATTAATATATATGAATATTTTTTATTAAATTACATATATATACTAACATACATATATATTGATATATACATATATATATGTAAATATATATTTTAAAATTGGAAAATGAACAATTTATAATATTAATACATATATATTATAATAATAGATATTATAATATATAGTAATGTTTATTAAATGATACAATACCTTTCACATATATTAAAAAGATGGAATATACAAATGTATTAAGCTAAAGTGTATTGTATAATATAAAGAACTATGGAAATAATATAATGTGATGTATATATAGCATAATGCATAGAGGATACAATAATATCACATTTATTAAGTGAAAAAAAGTGGAGTTAAAAGGTGGAACTCCACAACACATGAATAATACATTGGAATAAGTCAAAGATAAGGTGGCAATAGACAATGCAAAGGAAGGAGTTATAATATAATTCAAACTCTTGCTTGAGATACTATAGGCAATGAGAAGTATCACCATTGTGGAATATGGGGCAGAGTTTCAAATAATTTAAATGCTAATAAAAGTGCATTAGTATATAATGTATTGCTTGCAAAGAGAATGGTATTAAATTAAGTTTATGTAGCACTTGAATCTGTGCTATGTAGAAGCAAGGAAATTCATTTTATTAAGTTTTTTATTATAATAAAACCAATACACAACAATAGGGTATGAGTAGGATCATGATGGGCCAAAAAGTGGCGATATGATGGGTATGTGGCTAGCGAATTTTTTTAACCCAAAATTTATGAAACGAAAAGGGTTTTAAAAGAGATTCTCAACTTTCCAGCAATATAATTTATGCTTTACTTTGAATTTAATAAATAATTATTATTCATTTTCTATTTGAATTATGACTAAAGTCCTGATTGATAGGCTGATTGAAAAACATCTATAGCTTTCAAACAGTGTCACATTTTTTGAATTCAAAACATGTGTCACATTCTATGCTTCACACACTATAGGATTTTTAAAAAAATATTGAATTTCATGAAGTTTTGACCAAGTTAAGGTGGTCAAACATACACATTTTTATGTTTTTAAAAAGTTGTAATATAAAATTCATAATTAATTATTTACTTGGAAAAAAATTACAAAAAAAAATGCGTCACATCAGGACATGAGTTCTCTACTTATATATGGAATCTTATAAAAAAATATTGTGATTTTATTGTGGTTAGGGTGGTTAGACAGACACCTAATTCTTATTTTTTCCCCAAAATTTAAGTACTACTGCATTGAAATTTCAAAATTTCACCAAATAGATTTTATTTATTTTTAAATAAACCTAACTTAGTTTAGAAACTACATTCAATTTGCTACAGATTTTATTCTTACATATTTTTGAAATAATATAGATAACTTATTCAAATTTTTATGTCAAGTTGCCTAACTCTAATTTTTCTAAATTTTTTGCCACTTAAGGGCCTATTTTTTCCATGATGATCCTGCACATACGTAATATTGAGGGGTGAGTATTATGTAACATACTATGCCATGTAAGAGTTATAATGTAAATAATAGTCTTGGTGTTATACTGAAAAAACTATGTAAATCCTTGAATGAAGCTTGAGACTTAGTCAATAGTCATGAGCTAGCTTAAGCTTGGAAGAAGTTGAATTAGTCTAGAATATGAAACCTCTAGGTAAAAATTTCCATGCTTGCACTTAGTAAATAGCAATTGCTAGTACTTATAAACTGTGACTCATCCATAATAGAGAAACTAGAAATGAAGGGACTATATATTTGTTTGTACATTAACTATTTGAGCAACCACATTTCATTTCTTTAGGCTTAGTTAATGCATTTAGAGAGGAAGTTAACTTTTTATTGTTGAAAGGTGGCAGTTGGAAGAGGAAAAGTGTTGGTTTGAATATCTTGTTTGTAGCAATAAGTTTCTTAGATCTAAGTATAAATAGAGGTAGCTTCTTTACCTTTTCATCATTCTTATTCGTGTTGGAAAAACAAGGACAGACAACTGAGAGGGGGGGTGAATCAGTTGTCACAAAATATTTAAATTTTTTAACTTAACTTAATCTCAGATCTGATGAAAGAATAATAAACCATAAAGAATCAACACATCAAAAACATAGAGAACACCAATATTTTTACATGGAAACACTATTAGGGGAAAAAACATGGTGGATGTTAGTCCACAATATTATACCCTGTTAAAAGTACAATGAAAAATAATGGGGATGCACATGCATTTAGGAACACTTCCTAGATCTCACTACCCAAAAATACAAAGCAATTTGGATTAGATCCGTAGGGTATGAACTAAGAAAATAGCTTCTACAAAAGCCTGATTACAGTTCCAATTAAGTACAGAAACACTCCTTCACACTTTGCTCAAAATTCTTCACACTCAACTCTTCAATCAAATGAATAGATCAATATTCGCACACTTTCTCTTCTCTATATTTCTTCACTTCAATCACCCTATAACTTCTCTCAAACAATCACTCTTATATATCTGCAACATGGAATTACATCAACAACTTCATTGGCCAAAAATATAAAACATATTTACAATTTTGGCCCAAATTTACAAATATTTTTTTCATGTGGATCAAACACCATTACCTATATTATGATGTGACCTAAGCCAATATCCTCGAGCATGCCAAACATTAAAATTTAACTCTTCAAGGATCCACAACATGTTACAACCATTATGTCAGCCAAGAACATGAAAACTTGAGCACACATGAGAAAAATATTCAACCACAAGCACACCAATCAGTGCGGATGTACAACAAGGATAGAGAATGATCTAGAAGCATCCATAAACAACAAGAAATATAGAGAAGCATCCACAACAACAAAAATTATCAGAATCACATAAACTTGAATCAAGAATACTGACAAAAACCATAGAAACATTGTCAGAGCACAACTATTCATAGCACGATCAAATCTTCATGAGAACCTCTGAAACTTCTGGTAGATGAACTAGATACTCTTAGCAATAAACCTTTTATTCCAGAAGAAATGATCTTCAACATACAAAACAAAACACCTTCTTGACCTACATTGTTCCTCTAGCAACCTGCAACATTTTCTTTAACAATTTTCTCAATATCCTCGACATATACAACCTTCAATACAGTAATGCTAATAGTGTTGACATCAATTACAACCACATATCAGTAACACAACCACAACATCCAACAATCTCCCCCTCTGGCATTGATGGCAACACATGATGTGAAAAATACCATCAACACAACTACACTTACTCCCCCTTAGGTTCTAACACTTCTCTTCAATTTCTCTTCTCCCCAAAGAGATTTTTCACATTGCTTTTCTACCCCTTTGACATCAATGGAAAAGATAAGCATTATCTTCCCACATACAATCTCTTAATCACATATCTACACATCTGACTACTCCCCCTAAGTATTTGCCACAAAAACATCAATCCAGATCAGGAAATATCTATGAAGCACACAGATTGATTCAAGTAAATGCATCTTTAGTTTATATCAGAAGGGGTAATCACCCCTAGCATCCCTCTGAGATACTCAAAAGTATCCTTTGGCAATGGATTAGTGAAAATTTCTACAACCTATTCTTCCTTCATAGCTTCCATCCAGTGTTCATCATTGCAAGCTTCATTGACATCTTTAGGCTTGATTTGACATCTTTAGGCTCAATCTTGGAAATCAGGCAACACTCTTCTACAATATTTCTTCTAGTTTGCACAGCTTTATCTTGTCTCCTATAATTTTATTTTTAGAATGATTTAACTTTACATACCTTGGAACCTTAAGACTTTCTCAAACTTCTAGTTCTTTTGTTCTTTCTTCTACACTTGCACTTGTATTTTCTTCCTGACTGCCTTGATTTACGAAAACAAATGGAAGTTACTTTACCAAAACATATGGAATAATTTGAAGTTGATTTTTTGTCTGAGTATTTTTCCCTTTGCTTGTACTATCTTCTTGGTCATCTAAATCATATCCACAGTATCTAGATGATTTAGAAGAGTCCTCATCAACTTTGACATTTGCAGTCTCAACCATTTTTCTTAATCTTATGTTATAGCACTAGTAGGCCTTGCTTTTCGTAGAGTAACCTAGAAAGATTCCTTCATAGCTTCTTGCATCAAACTTTCATATGTCCTCATCTCTCTTGATGTAGTATTTGCTTCCAAAGATCTTGAAATACTTAATAGTAGGCTTATAACCAAACCATAGTTCAAAAGGAGTCTTATGAGAATTACCATTTACATTTACCTCATTTAAAGTGTACACAACAGTGCTTATAGCTTCACTCCAATAGATGTGAGCCACATTTCCTTCAATCATCATTGTTCTAGTAGCATCCAAAATTATTTTGTTCTTTCTCTCTGAAACTGCATTCTGTTGAGGGTTTCAAGGAGTAGATATTTGTCTTCTGGTTCCATGCTCTTCACAAAAAGAATTGAATTCCTGGACATAAACTCACCACCTCTATCTAACCTTAAGCATTTTATTTTGAAACCTTTCTCATTCTCTGCCATAGCTTTGAAACTTTTGAACTTCTCTAATGCTTCACATTTTTCTCTTAAGAAAGCAACCCATATCATCCTAGAGTGATCATCAATAAGAAACATAAAGTACCTTTCTCCATGAAGACTTCTGATTCTAGAGGTACCGCATAGATCAGTGTGTACCAGCTCCAATAATCCATTAGAATGATCTATTTTTCCCTAAAAAGAAACTCTAGTCTATTTTCCCATCTAACATTCCTTGCAAATTGTGTTAGCAAGCTTCATTAAATTAGGTAGATCTCTTAATGCTTGAGTGTAAATTACTTTGACAATGTTATCAAAATTCACATGACATAGCCTCCTATGCCATAACCAACTTTCATTTACTTGAGAAATTAAACAACTTTCACTAGCAGCATTCATGTGAAAAATATTACCTTTTGTCTTTTTACCTGAAGCAATTACATTTCCAGAACTTCCAAGTATCTTGCATCTTCCACCTTTGAACTAAATATCATAGCCCTTTTCAATCATTTGTCCAACACTCAACAGATTGTGCTTCAATCCTTCAACATAAAGGAAATCATCAGTGTTAGGTTTACCACCAAGACAAATAGATCCTCTACCATGAATCACACCAGCATTGTTATCTCTAAATATTACAACCCCACCGTCATACTTCTCTAGAATTCCAAATTTTCTTTTGTCACCAGTCATATGATGTGAGCATCCACTACCAATAACCCACTCATCCTTTTCTTCAATTCAAGTTGCAAGATCTTTCTCAACTTTAGCAGATTTAGTAGCCACCAGACGATTTTCCTCGATAGCAAGGAACACCCATTCATCTTCATTTCCATTATCTTTATCAGAATCTTCATCATTCACTCCTTCTTTAGCATAATAACATTTCTTTTGAAATCTAGATTTGTTAGGCTTAGTCCTATGAACTCTTTTAGGACACTTTGATGCAAAATGACCTATTTTATTACAAGAGAAACATTTAATAGGAAAAAATCCTTTATACTTACCTTGTCCTTTGCCTTCTTTTTTCACAATCAGTGCTTCCAACTCTTCTACTTCTCTTTCTTCATCTTCAAGCTATTTCATTTCTTCCTCATGCTTGAATGAATTTCTAGAGCACTCTTCCATATCATATCTTTGCTTGTTTCTTTTGGATACAGTAGCCTTAAATGCAGTTTCACTCTTGGGAACAGATTCACCAAATTCACTCAACTCAAAGGCAGCAAGTCTACCAATCAGTGTATCCCTTGTCACATTTGTTACTGATCTAAATTCTTCAATAGAATGAGCCTTTGCTTTGTAGGAGGGAGGAAATGATCTAAGTACTTTACCTACAATTTCTTCCTATTCCAGGGTACCACCAACACATCTAATACCCATCAAAAGTTCATTTACTCTTTGCATAAAAGAAGAAATATTTTCATCTTCATCCATCTTCAAATTTTCATACTTTCCTTTCAAACTTTGTAGCTTAGCCATCTCACATGCACATCTCCTTCATACAAAGTTTCCAGCTTCATCCAAATATCATGAGTTATCTTCAGACCTATCACATATGTCATTTCTGAATCTGTCAAAGCACTTAGCAAAGCTTCAATAGCCCTGATATTATTCTCATCTCCTTTAATCTCATCAGTAGTGGAAGGACCATTCTAAGGAATAACATATGGATTCTTTGTAATCTTCCAGTAGGGTTCAACAATACACCTCAAATGACACTCCATCCTGGCTTTCCACAATGAGTAGATTGTTCCATCGAATCTAGGACTGTCCTTCTTGTATGATGCCATCTTCGATCACCTCAAGCTTGTTAGCTCTAAAAAACATAGGAAAAATACCTCAAGAGGTTGCCAATATCTTGATATGTTTCATGGTAACAAACAAGGCCAAAATATTTAGACCTTCTACTCTTCAGGTGCTGCCAGACCTAGGCAGGTGTATGTATAATAATGTAGACTTGACCAATGTTTATTTCCTTAAGCTATTTTACCCATGCTGGAAAATAGGAGTGGAAAAATGATTTTTAATTTGGTATAAATTGTATAAGAAATATCAAGGAAAAAATATAATATGTTCATATGAAAAATTGAATGAAACTAAATAGTGAAATAATAGAGACTAGTGCCTTATTGGGTATACGAAGTCAAATGAAAATCTGAAATGAATAACTTCTCTTTGGCAGGAATTCAAATTTTTGGCATATAGGTTTTAAGTTTATAACTGGTATAAACATGTAGGAATATGACTACTGAGTTCTTCTTAATGATCCAAATGAGATTTCCTAATTACTATGATTGACTAAGAGGATTTGATCTTTCCTTGAAAGACCTAATTAATCCAACCATATAGATACAACAAGTGTGCACTGATAAACTAAAAAATATCCTTGATATATCAGTTTAAACAATTAGAAAATATCAACCTTGGAGACAACTTCAGCAATACTTTTAATTGACACAACAAACAACTGAAACCAGAAAAATGTCATCACATAAAACAAATTCAGTTGAAATCTCCATTATTTTTTTTACATCCATCATAGTCTCAAAAACATAAACATTTTGTATCTCCTGTATTTTCTGTTCGATCTCTCTCTTCTCTTTCGCTGTCAAAAAATGGTATTTATATTGGCCACATGAAAATCCGCGTCCCTTCACATTCACATCCATGATGATCCAATTATTCGGGCCTTTTCCATGTTCATTAGACACCTACTGAGATGTCTTTCCGCTTCCCCGACACTCTAAGTCTCTTCGATTATCAATAGATTATATATTGCTATGTAGTCTTGTAGTTACACCAACATCGTGAGTCTCTCCAATGCCCTGTGCCTTCAGTCTTGAGTATCATTGTGACTTTTAGGGGTCAGTAAACATTCCTCCAACTACATCATTTTTTTTGAGACTTGTCCTTCATCAATTCTGATCGCCAAGACATAGTGGTTTTCCTACCAATGGAACTTCATTCAACATGAGCTTCCTATCTCTCTCTGATGATGCCAGTCTCACCGAGTCTGTTCTTGTCCAAATATACTACAAAGTCCCAATGTAGTTCTGTCATTGTGACATAAGGGGTTAGTAGGACTTTGTGACTTCATATCAATGACAACTACAGAACCCACCTTGCCTTATCAGTAAGACCAAATGAATGTTGTAGGATGTTACTCCAATTGCTCTTGTCTCACCGAAATTTCACTTTTGTACTTCATCGGTATGACATATAGGTGCTCGCTATGACTAATCCCGACGATTGTTGTCTCATTGATATGTCTCTATATCTTCGATCGGTAAGACACAAATAGACTTGATATGACTTATTCTAATGAACTTTATCTTTTTGATAGCATCCTCTGGTCATTGAGACAATGAACTAGGTCTTACCGATATGTGTCTTCAAATGAAATCATATTGGTATGACACTCTTGAACTCTTGCCAGTAGACTGCAAAAGATATACGTTAGTATAAAATGCTTTATGGATCAGGGAGAACCTCACCATATCTTGCTGATATGAATTATACATTCAAATGCTCAAGCATAAATGAATTCTATGGGACCAAATGATGAAAACAAACTAAAACAAGGGAAAAAATGATATGCAAAGTGGATTCATGAACTTATGGCATCGACTTCTTAGGAAACTTATGGGTATAGACAACCATAAAAATTTCAAAATTTTATAGTTCTAATAGTGGCTCCATCTAGGGATGAATGATTGTGAGATCATTGCAAGGATCCATATCTCTGGAGAGCATACCAGACATATCCATTAAAAATTTGGTTACAACTTTACTTGTAGCTTGCTTGGTTGGGACTGCTTCTACCCATTTGGTGAAATAATTTATGGCTACTAGTATCCACTTATGTCCTCCACTCGATTTCTCTTGTATCTCCCCAATAAAATCAATCCCCCACTAATGGAAAGGAGCTTTAGTATGCATAGGTCTAAGTGGTAAAGCTCCCTGATACTTCATTTTCCTAGAGAATTTATGGCATGCTTCACATCTTCTTACATATGAAAAGGAATCATTAAAAAATTTTGGCCAATAATAACCTGCCTTGAGAATCTTGTGTACAGTTGTCTTTGCAGAATAATGGCATTCATAGACCCCTTCATGCATTTCTCTTATAACGTGCTTGGCCTATGATTCATCTAGAAATAGCAACAACATCTCATCCCTATTTTTCCAAAACAAATCACCTTCCATGAACACATATTTGGATGCTTACAACTTCAAGTTTCTTCTTTGATTATCACTTAATCCTTTAGGACACTTCATGTATCTGAGGTAATACATGATGTCTGTATACCAAGGAGTATGCTCAATACTTGCAATTGCATTTCCTTCATCTTCTACATTATAGATTTTATTTTCTTCAATATTTGTTTCTACCATTAGCTTGGCAAAACCCTTACCTCTCACTAATTTAGTGATTTGCATTTCCATATCAAATTCTTGAATTTTATTAATCCACCTGCATCTCTTTCCAGTTACCTATGATTGTGTCAAAATATCTTTAACAGCTGCATGAGGGACATAAGCAATCACCTTAGCTCCAACAAGATACGGTCTAAAATCTTTTATGGCTTTCACCAATGCAAACGCTTGTTTCTCCATTATATCATATTTCAATTCTGACCCTTGCAATAACTTACTAAAAAAGACACAGGCTGCTCATGACCTTCCTCATTCTTCTGTAACATGAAAACAACTATAGTATGCAATGAAGCAAATGGAAATATTTGAAAGGGTTTTGAAAAATCTAAAGACTTAGGGATAGGGGCTTCCTTGATGGAATTTTTAATAGATATAAAAGCTTCCAACGCTTCTCAAGTCCATTCTATCTTTTGTCCCTTCCTTAACATCTTTGATATGGGCTTAATAATTTCAGCAAAATTGGGCACAAATCTCCTAACAAAATTGATCTATCCAAAAAATGATTGGATGGCCTTGACAGTTTTAGGAATAGGAACTTTATCTATGGCCTCAACCCTCTCAAGATCTATTATAATTCTATCCTTTGACACAATATGTCCTAAAAATTTTCCCTCTGTGACTGCAAAATGGCATTTTTTAGGGTTCAGACTAATACCATATTCTAGAGCTTTAATAAATATATTTTCCAGATGTTCTACATGATCTTCAGCCCCTTTTTGAATAAGCAGTAAGGTCATCCTAGTATACCACCATGATAGCATTAATTAGATCTGCAAATTCTACGTCCATAGCTCTTTGAAAGGTTGCACCTGCATTTGTTAGACCGAATGGCTTTCTCACATAAACATACGTTCCCCATGGAGTTGTAAAAGTTGTCTTATACTGCTCAGATTCTTTGACTTTGACCTGGTTGTAACCAGAGAACCCATCCATCTTAGATAACAACTCACACCCTGTTACTTTATGTAGTACAACTTCCATATTAGGTAGAGGGTAATTATCTTTGAGAGATGCCATGTTTAGATTTCTAAAGTCCACACATAATTTGATATCCCCATTCTTCTTCCTCATAGGAACCAGGTTCGAAACCCATGTTGAATGCCTGATTGGTTTGATAATACCCCCATCTCTAAGCTTTATCAATTCCTCTTGTATTTTTGGTTCCAATGTCGAGTTAATAGGTCTTTGCCTCTGCCTAAATGGCTTTGCATCTGGTTTCAATGGGATTTTATGTTGAAAAAAATCCTCCCTATATGCTTTGAGATCTTCATAAGACCATGCAAACACATGTTCATATTTTCTCAATAATGCAATCAACATTCTTCAAATTTTTAGGCTTATTTTCCTTCCAATGTATACCTTTTTTGGTGCCAGTTCAGTCCTTAAATTGACCTCTTCAATATCCTCTCTCTTGACTAGTATCTGTTTCATGAGGGACTGATCATTTCCATCATATACCCTTTCCAATGTCACTATCCCTTTGGGAAGCTTATTAGTTTTAAGCTCTAACACCTCTTTCCCAAATACTGTATGCTTTCCATCTACTTCTTCAACAAGGCCATTGAAATCAATTTCTTGAGCTTCATATCGATCTATACAGTGGAGAAATTTCAAGAGGTCGGTATCATCATTAAAACTACCAACTGTATATATTGTTAGGCACAGTGGGTCTTGCTTTGAACTAGATTTGAGACACTCCAGCCAATGTGATATCATCTCTTCTTAATGCTACATTGGCTAAAAATTCTTCCATTATGTTCTTCAACCTCTCAATCCATTCAATGGAGAAAGCATTAAACAACTCAATTGTATCCTATACAACATTCCTATATTGCTTCAACCTCTTGTGTTTTGCTACATATTTTGATTTAACTTAAGAAACAACTAGCTCATAATCCCCTAGAATAGCTAGCAACTTGATCTTATGTTTTACAACCATATTCAATCTTGTTAGTAAAGCTTCATACTCTGCTATATTGTTCGTAAATTCAAATGCCAAAAAAAATGAATATTTAAAAGTAACTCCTTCAGGGGAAACAAACACTATTCCTGCTTCATTACCTTCTTGGCTGCAAGCTCCATCAAAGTACATTTTCCACACGCCATCACAGTTTTTTGCAACATGCTTATCAATTGGATCAATAATGACTAATTCTAGATGAGTTGGTCCTATCTTAAAATTCCCAAGATCCATATCACAAAAGAAATTGACTTGATTTTGAGGTACACAATCTACAATTGGGTTCATCCTTGGCTCCCTGTATAGCTTAACTTCTTGGCCATTCACTGGAATTATTGCATAAGACAAATAAAATTGGAAATCTCCCCCAACTGATGTCATCCACTATCTTGATAAAAGCATCCCAAATTGAGGAGGAGTATCAATTATAGTTATATCTATATTTTAGGCCACCTGAGGATAAGTAGCTAGTTTGACTTCAACATCTTTCATAACACCTACTACTAAAATAGGCCTACTATCCATTGCATAGCAATTCCCTTCATTAGTGTCTACCCACATACCAAGTTGTTTCATAACTCCTACTAGCATGATATTCATAGTAGAGCCAAGTCTATCATGCAATTCCTCAACAGTTTGTTGTTTATATGTAGTGTGATGAAAAAAGGTTCAACTTGTGGGGAACTCACTAATACATCATTTAGGCACACTTCAGGGACAATCACTTTCTCTTGCTTGTTAACCATTATAGTGGCCATTTGATTTTCAGAACTCGTACTTTTCTCATTTCCATTTGATATTGTAGATGCATAAAAATGTCCTCTTAATCATTTTTATCCATTGCATAATCATATCTCCATAAAACCATTCAAATATTATAAGCATTTATAAGCATTTACTCATAACCATAATCCATTTACATAATCATTTAGTCATTTATCCATTATTTATCCAAATGCATATTTCATTAATTCATTTCATAAATATTTATCATTTCATTAATCATTAACATATCCATAAATCATTTCATATTCATCCATTTGCATAAATCATTTCACTTTGACTATTTGCATGATTATTCATTTTCATTAATCATTAAAATGCATCCATATTTCGTTAAATAATTTAAAATTCATAAATCAATTTCCATGAAATTAGTTTAAAGTTGTACATTAAACTCATCAATCAATTTCCATGGAATTAGCTCAAAATTGCATAATTTAAGCTTCCAAACATGAATCATGGCATAAATCACTCCACTCATTTCTCATTTCTCATTTTCAAATTATGCATTCATCTCTAAAATCCTCCTTCTTCTCACTTTTTGAGGATACACATTTTGATACACATTTTGATTTAAAAATTCAATTTCAATCTCTCCTCCACTCATCACAGCTTCTTGTTGCACTTGTGCTCATAAAAATCTGAGAGCATCAAATGCATAAATCAGGAATCATGGTGAAATAGGAAAACAATGGAGCTGATTTTCCTTTGAATGCATTTATTTTAGTTTTGCATAGTTTAGTTTGCATTTTGCATTTGTATTCATTTGGAAAGGCTTTATTGATGATATGCTGAAATTATGATTTGAATTTATAGATTAAATCATGTAGCTTCTTCAGTTTTCAGCATAAAAACAGATATCAATTGAATTGCACTATCCCTATACTCCTTAATTCTCATCATCTCGAGTAGTGGGATGGACATTTTTACATGAGATAAAGTCTGAGAAAAGTCAAATGAAGAACCCTCTGTCTTAACCGTTTTCTTTTTCTTGGATATTTCCCCTTTGGATTCTTCCTTTTGGATAGGTTTCTGCTTTTCTTTGTATAACTCTTTGTTCTCTTCTTTCTGAACAAGCTTTTGTTCATTCTTGTCACATTGCTTATTTTCTCTTCTCTTCAAAACTCTTGGTGTTACTTCTCTATCTTTCATGATTTTTTCCTGGGGAGCACCTTCCTTTTCATTCACTATCCTATTTCTTAACCAATACTTTCTCTTCACTTGTTCAACTGCAACAATGGTTAACCTCTTTATTTCTTCATCAATGGGTCTCCTTATATTGCATTGACCAGGTACCTCAATAGAGTATTGTTTTGCTTAATCTTCTTCAAAATTATAAAAAACCTATTGTTCATCCATGTGGACATTGCACCTTTGATTTGAAACATCATACTCACAAACTTCATCATCTAAATATGAATACTCCTCAACAGGATAAGAAGTATTTGAAGTCAAAAATACTAAGTGATCTTCTCCACTGCTACCTACTAGCATCCCTTCTTCTTGCATTTCTTGGGCTACAACATAGTGGTCTAGGGAATGTGGCCCATCACAACCTTCACACCAAAGATTATTATTAACCATATAATCCCCCTTCTTCCTTAATGGATCAGGTGTTTCTTTGTTCCTAGGTCTATCCATTATAGGTTTTTTGTCCTTCCAATTTGTATTGTAAGGCATGTCATGTAACCTAGGCCTCTCATTTCTATACATGTTATCCTATTTGTACTAATAATTTTTAACTTGCTGAGGAACCCTAGGATTGTCTCTCTTACTAATCATCCCGGTAGCTTTCCTGTTGTTTTCAATGGTTAGTGCTATCTTTTGGGCTTCAGCTAAATTTCTTGGAAACTTGTTTCTTAGTTCATACCCTATTTTTGGATTGAATACATTCAAATAGATACTCAATGTTGTAGAGTCTGGAAACTTTGACCCAGATGGTATCTTATTCTATAGTTTGTTGAATCTTCGGTTAAAATCATAAATTGACTCATTTTTTTTTTGATCCATATTAATTCATGTAAAGTAGCATCTAGTGCACATGGATTTCTGTACTGTTCAAGAAATCGATCCTAAAATTCTTGGATAGAATCAACAGAGGTTGTGGGCAAGTTATTGAACCAATCCCTAGCTTCTTCGGTGAGTGACATCATGAACAACCTCATGTGTAAATCTTCATATGATATATCCAAGTCTTGGACAAAAGCATTAAAATTCCTTAAATGATCTTCGACAGTAACTGCACTGCTCCCTGTAAACTTAGGAATAGGACTTCTCCAACTTCTATCCATAGTGTAAGGGTATAATTGAAACCCTTTCAAATCAAATTGTCTGATCATTGTTGTATATTCATGAGGGGGAGGATTATGCACATGCTGATACTGGTACATTGGATTCTTGTATTGTGTATGAAGATATGGCACATATTGCTGACCATGAGGTGGTTGTATATTTGTATGTTGTGATGCAATATACTATGGATGGTTTGGTTGATTGTATTGATTTATCATATGATTTTGAGGAGCCTTTGATGGGTCTGAAGGCCCTGTATTATCATTTCCTTTCCTATGAGGTGGTATATACTTTGAAAAACTAGCTGTCTGAGCATCAATTTGGGCTTTCTACAATTTCAAGTCTTGGATTGCTTTTATCATTTGGATATTTTCCTGTTCAAATTTTTCCCTTTCTACTTCTTGTTTATGAA
The DNA here is from genome assembly GCA_007258455.2 of Sequoia sempervirens. Taxonomy (NCBI): domain Eukaryota; kingdom Viridiplantae; phylum Streptophyta; class Pinopsida; order Cupressales; family Cupressaceae; genus Sequoia; species Sequoia sempervirens. Next base: position 126,587,273 of record VDFB02058242.1, read on the forward strand.
ACTCGAGTTGTGCTTCTACTTCTTGATGAGTTGAGAACTCATAGTTTTCTTGAGGAATTACATGATCAATTGGCTCACTTTGATTACCCTTCATTCTTTGATCATATTCATGTTGATATCTGACTCGTTCAACTTCAAGTTTAGCATCGAGCTCTACCTATTTTTGAGGATTATAAAAAGGATTTCTTTTTTCTTCAGGGGTACAAGGTTCTGTTCTTGAATTATCTCTCCATGTATCATAATGGTCATATGTCTCACGATGTGGTCTTGATGCTTTTTATTTATTTGTTATGCATATGTCATCCTCTTTCTTCTTACCCTTATCATCCTTATCACCCTTATGTCTCCATTTACTGTTACCAGTAGGACCTCTAACATAACCTCCTTTATATTGGAATTTTCTACCATTCATATTGAATTGATGCAATGTTTTTGTTAAAGTCGCCACTAACTTTGTTAAAAGTGAGAAAAAATGAAACTATTCTTGATTTTATCCCCCATCGGAATCACCTTTTTAGAAACTTCTCAAATTATGAATTTTTCTTCAATGACTCTATATGATGATCTTCAACTAGATATCCTGCAATAACTCCCCAATAGAGTCGCCAATTTGTTAGCTCTCAAAAATGTAGGAAAAATACCTCAAGAGGTTGCCAATCTCTTGATACTTTTCAGGGTAACAAACAAGGTCAAAAGATTTAGACCTTCTACTCTTCAGGTGTTGCAAGACCTAGGCAGGTGTACCTATAATAATGAAGCAGACTTGACCAATGTTTATTTCCTAAAGCTATTTTACCCATGCTGGAAAATAGGAGTGGACAAATGAGTTTTAATTTGGTATAAATTGTATAAGCAATATCAAGGAAAAAATCTAATATGTTCATATGAAAAACTGAATGAAACTAAATAGTGAAATAATAGACACTAGTGCCTTATTGGGTATACGGAGTCAAATGAAAATCTGAAATGAGTAACTTCTCTCTGGTAGAAATTCAAATTGTTTGCCATATAGGTTTTAAGTTTATAATTGGTATGAACATGTAGGAATATGACTATTGATTTCTTCTTAATGATCCAAATGAGGTTTCCTAATTACTATGATTGACTAAGAGGATTTAATCTTTCCTTGAAAGACCCAATTAATCCAACCATATAGATACAACAAGTGTGCATTGATAAACTGAAAAATATCCTTGATATATCAATTTAAACAATTAGAAAATATCAACCTTGGAGAGAACTTCAGCAATACTTTTAATTGACACAACAAACAACTGAAACCAGAAAAATGTCATCACATCAAACAAATTCAATTGAAATCTCCATTATTTTTTTACATGCATCATAGTCTCAAAAACATAAACATTTTGTATCTCCTGTATTTTTAGTTCGATCTCTCTCTTCTATTTCACTGTCAAAAATTGGTATTTATATTGGCCACATGAAAAGTCATGTCCCTTCACATTCACATTCATGATGATCCAATTTTTTGGGCCTTTTCCATGTTCATTAGACACCTACTGAGATGTCTTGTTGCTTCCTTGACACTCCAAGTCTCTTCGACTGTCAATAGATTATATATCGCTATGTAGTCATGTAGTTACACCGACATCGTGAGTCTCCCCGATGCCCTATTCCTTCAGTCTTGAGTATCGCTATGACTTTTAGGGGTTGGTAAACATTCCTCCAACTACATCATGTTTTGTCGAGACGTGTTCTTCATCAATTCTGATTGCCGAGACATAGTGGTTTTCCTACCAATGGAACTTCATTCGGCATGAGCTTCCAATCTCTCTCCGATGATGCTAGTCTCGCTGAGTCTGTTCTTGTCCAAATATACTGCCAAGTCCCAATGTAGTCCTGTCGCTATGACATAAGGGGTTGGTAGGACTTCGTGACTTCATATCGATGATAATGACGAAACCCACCCTGCCTTATCGGTAAGACCAAATGAACATTACAGGATGTTACTTTGATTGCTCCTGTCTCACCAAACTTTCACTTTTGTACTTCATTGATATGACATACAGGTGCTCGCTATGACTAATCCCGACGATTGTTGTCTCACCGATATGTCTGTATATCTTCGATCGGTAAGACACAAATAGACTCGATATGACTCATTCTGATGAACTTTATCTTGCTAATAAGATCCTCTACTTGTTGAGACAATGAACTATGTCCTACCGATATGTTTCTTTAGATGAAATTATATTGGTATGACACTCCCGAACTCTTGCCGATAGACTACAAAAGATATATGTTAGTATAAAATGCTTTATGGATTGGGAAGACCCTCACTATCTCTTGCCAATATGAATTATACATTCAAATGCTCAAGGATAAATGAGTTCTATGGGACCAAATGATGAAAACAAACTAAAACAAGGGAAAACATGATATGCAATGCGGATTCATGAACTTATGGCATGGACTTCTTAGGAAACTTATGGGTACAGAAAACCATAAAATTTTCAAAATTTTACAGTTCTAACAAAGCTTTTAAAATTCTTCAAGGGAACCTGCTTTGATACCAATTGTTGGAAAAACAAGGGAAAACAACTAAGAGGGGGGGAGAATCAGCTGTCACAAAATATTTAAACTTTTCAACTTAACTTAACTTAATCTTAGATCTGATGAAAGAATAATAAACCATAAACAAACAACACATTAGAAACATAGAAAACACCAAGATTTTTATGTGGAAACCCTATTAGGGGAAAAACCATGGTGGATGTTAGTCCACAATATTATACCTTGTTAAAAGTATGATGAAAAATAATTGGAATGCACATGCATTCATGAACACTACCTAGAGCTCATTTCTCAAATACAAAAGGGCTCACTACCCAAAAATACAAAGCAATTCAGATTAGATCCGCATGGTATGCACTGAGAAAATAGCTTCTGCAAAAGCCTGATTACAGTTCTAGTTAAGCACAAAAACACTCCTTCACACTTCACTCAAACTTCTTCACACTCTGCTCTTCAATTGAATGAATAGATCAATATTCTCACACTTTCTCTTCTCTAGATTTTCTTCACTTCATTTACCCTATAACTTTGATCAAACAATTACTCTTATATATCCACAACAAGGAATTACATCAACAACTTCATTGGTGTAAACTATAAAACATATTTACAATGTTAGCCCAAATTTACAAATAAATTTTCAATGTGGATCAAACACCATTGGCTAATATTATGATGTGACCTAAAACAATATCCTCGATCACGCCAAATATTCAAATTTAAATCTTCAAGGATCCGCAACATGTTACAACCATCATCTTGGCCAAGAACATGAAAATCCAAACACACATGAGAAAAATCTTCAACCACAAGCACACCAATCAATACAGGTGTACAACAAGGATAAAGAATGATCTAGAAGCATCCATAAACAACAAGAACTAACCAAGAAGCATCCAAAGCAAAAAAAATATCATAATCACATAAATGTGAATTAGGAATACTGACAGAAACCACAGAAACACTATCAGAGCACAACTATTCATAGCACGATCAAATCTTCATGCAGACCTTTGAAAATTTTAGTAGATGAACTAGATACTCTCAACAATAAACCTTTTAGTCGAAAACAACTAATCTTCAACTTATAGAACAAAACACCTTCTTGACCTTCATTGTTCCTTTGGAAACCTACAACATTTTCTTTAACAATTTTCTCAATATCCTCGACATATACAACCTTCAATATAGTAATTCTAATAGTGTTAGCATCAATGACAACCACAAAATCCAACAATTCATTCGTATTTTTATCATTCATTCTTTGAAGTTCACTACTGTATTTTTTTGTGAAAATAAGCTACTGAGTACATTAGTGATAAAGAATAGATTTCTTGGGAATTTGTAGTTGTTAAGAGCTTTGAGAGAGGCTAGGAATGGAGATAAGTTGAAAATAGAAGTAGTAGAAAGTGTGAGAGTGAGAACTAAGCTTAGGAAGTAGTATCTACATGGGAGCTATTATTCTAGGCATGCTGATTTTAATTCTCTATTTTTTATGCTAAGATCATATTTGTTTATGAATTCAATTGCTTGAGCAGGATATAATTATTTATCATATGTTTTAAGCAAGATTGTACAAATGGCTAAAATATTCTAAGTAAGATTGTTAGTATGATACATATATATATAATTATGATGATTGTTGTGAATGTATGACATAGTTATATTTAACTATCTAGAAGGTACCTGTATGTGGTATTGAGATGATTGTATTTTTCATATTTTCTTGCATGAATTATGATGTTAGTAATACACAAAAATGATAGCAAGATAGATGAATTATGTCTTCATTGATAATATATGTTGTTGTGCAAACCATGTTGGTAGTATATCCTTGAATTGTTACTCATATTCTCTTGAAAGTAAGAAGAGAATATTTTCCCTAGGGTTAGGATGTATACTTGACTATTATAACTATCTTAATTGATTATACTAAAACCAACACACAACAATAGGAAAGGGTGAATATTATGTAATATATTGTGTCATATAAGAGTTTGAATGTAAATAGGAGTCTTGGTCCTATCATGAAATAACTACGCACAACCTTGAATAAAGCTTGAGACTTAGTCAATAGCCATGAGCTGGCTTAAGCTTGGAAGAAGTCAACTTAGTCTAGTATAAGAAACCTCTAGGTAAGCATCTTCATGCTTGGACTCAATAAATGTAGTAGTTGTTGGCAGTTATAAAGGGTGACTCATCCATAATAGAGAAGTAGGAAATGAAGGGACCGTATATTCATTTGCACTTTAAATGTTTGAGCAACAACATTTCATTTCTTTAGGCTTCATTGATGCATTTAGAGAGGAAGTTAGTTTTTGCTATTGAACGGTGGCAGTTGGAAGAGGAAAAGTGGTAGATTGTAGAGATTTTTTCTAGCAATGAGCTTCTCAGATCTTAGAATAAATAGAGGCATCTTCTTTACCTTTTGGTCATTCTTATTCATTCATATTTTTTTCATTCATTCTTTGAAGTTCACTGTTGTAGTTTTTTGTGCAAATAAGTTTTTGAGTGCATTAGTGATAAAAGAGAGAATTCCTAGGAATTTGTAGTTTTTAAGAGTTTTGAGAGAGGCTAGGAATGGAGATAGGTTGAACATAAAAGGATCAAGAAGCATGACTATAGTAACTAACCTTATGAAGTAGTATCTTCATGAGAGATATTATTCTAGGCATGTTGACTTTACTTCATTTTTTTTTATATTGAGATCATATTTGTTTATGAATGCAAGTGCTTGAGCAAGACATAATTATTTATCATAGGTTTTAAGAAAGCTTGTGCAAATGGGTAGACTAGAAATACGATTTTCAGTATGATACATATTTATGTAATTATCATGATTGCCATGAATGTATGACACGATTATATTAAACTAACTAGAAGGTACATGCATATGGTACCGAGATGATTGCATGTTTCCTATTTTCTTGCATGAATTATAATGTTATTAATACACAAAAATGATGCAAAATAGATCAATTATGTCTTCATTGATAAGATATATTATTGTGCAAACCATGTTGTATTCTATCCTTGAGTCGTTTCTCATATTCTCTTGAATGTAGGAAGAGAGTCTTTTTCCCTAGGGTTAAAGGATGTATACTTGATTGCTATAACTGTATTCAACAATAGGGCTGAAAATGTATTTTCTAATTTTTTTATAATCTTATAATTGACTAAGAGTTTGTTCCTATTCACACAATTCTAGAAGAGGGCTTACTTTTGACAACCCAAAGTCATAATATGAAGAGGAATTATAGGTGTAGAAGAAGAAAATCCTCTCAAGATGATAAGAGTCCTCTAGATTAGATATCAATGTAGTGAACATCGTAAGCATGTGAATATTTGAGTCATATTGAAAGAGAGGTTTTATGATTGTCTATGATCACTTGATTTTTGCATTACTTTTTAATTTAAGCCATAGGTTGGGATTAACCCATAGGATTAGATTGATCACTTGATTATTGATTATAATTTGAATGGATTCATTTAATGTTGAGATTATACTTTTGAATGAAGTCATTTAATGTTGAGCTTATACTTTTATTTATCATGAGGTATGTGTAATGTCATTATTTTGAAGTGTTATATTGAAATTATCCATTTGTAATATGAATTTTAGTGTATAAAAATGTATCTCTTTACATTTTCGCAATTGTTTGGGCTCTCCCTACTAAAATTGGGCTTGTTTATGCCTTATTTGGTCCTATTTTGCATCCACAAGCCTTATTTAATGGATATTGTTTTGGATAATCCCAACATATATTAAATGACCTCTCATAATTTAATGATTTTGGTTTATATGGCCCAAATTTAGTGATTTGGGACTCATGTGGCATATGGGTCCCACCTAAGTTTTGAGGTCTAAAATTGAATTTAATGTAAAGCTAAACATTTCTTGAAATTTGTGTCCCGAGCTTAGACTATTGGGATGCATATGGACTATTGGGATGCATATGGCCCAAATGTTTTATGAGTCCCACTTAGCTTGGACCTAATTTTGAATTCAATTCTTGGCAAGATTTTATTCTCCTAGATCTGATGTCAACTTATAATGTTGTAATTTTGGGAAATTTGGCATAAACAATTATAAATACAAGATCATTTCACATATTTTGTCCTAGAAAGCTTACAAGTCATCTAGCACTTTTTGAGATCAAGCATTCTAGAAAGTTTATGATGACAAGAGCATTCAAGAACATTCAAGAGTGATTATCATGCATTTTGGAGCATTATTCAAGAATCAAGCATCATGTCAAAGTCATCATGCATTATTTTTTTTTAGCTAACATTTGTCATGTAGGGTTTTATGATTCAAGCAAGCATTAAGTCAAGATCCATATCCTTAAAGAAAGATTCAAGGTCCAAATTCATGCTAGCCATTACACACAAAATTTTAGCCTTTGTTATAAGGGTCTAGTGAGTTGCAACATAAAATATTGTTCATTCATTTTTTCTTCATTCTATTTCTATTCATTTCAAGGTTTGATTACCAAAAGAAGGTTTGACCAAGGTAAACCCCTATCCACTAACAAAAAAACATTTTTCCCTCTCTTTGATGTGTGATTTATAGATCTAGGTTGAAAATGCATTGAAGAGCAAGATTGGAGAAAAGTTGTGAAGTTGTCAAAGTTGTCATCTACATTGCAAGATCACAAAAAAGTCACCTATAGATTGCAATTCAGTGTTTCAAACTAGGAGATTTGACAAGAGACAAGCTAAAGAGGAGAACATTAGAGGATATAATAGTTTTAGATGAATCATGATACTGGGACTAAATCACCACTTGTGGTGTATGAGTCCCAATATACTAGATTTCAAGCATTTTTTATAGATCTTGGTTTAGTAGTTCCAAATTTCAATTCTTGCCCAAAACCCTAAACTAGGACAAAATCACCCTACTAGTGTATGAGTCTCATTGTGCATTAAAATTAAGATTTTCAAGAGTGCATACCCTGTTTTGAGCCTCTTCAAATTTCAAAGTGCACCTCTATTTATCTCCAATTTATTATTTTGATTTGAGTTCATTTTCTAGATCATATCATTAGGTTTCACATGTCATTTATAATATTTGTCTTTCCAATCCCTTGCTTGGTGGTGATCCCCTTTTTAGTCTTTAATCACACCCATAGGACACCTTATTTTAGATCTCTTTCCCTCATTTCCATCCCTATATTGAGATCTCTAAGGTTTCCTTGAATGAAACTTACAGGAAATTGGTTGTTCTATCTCCCAAAACATAGAGCAACAATTTTCTACATTTCATGAGTATGTGTGGTTAACTTGGTTATTCCTTGAGTTAGGATAATTTGTGGATGGCTCAAGTAACCTAGTGGGTCACTTATTGAGGATGTTAGTTTTGAATATGTGTGGCTAACTTAGTTTTTCTTGGGGTTAGGATAATCTATGGATGGGAGTAACCTAGTTAGTCGCTAGTTATGTCATCACCTTTTAGGTTTGTGTCATAGAAAAAAGGACCCTTTACTTGACATGGGATTAATTAGACTTAATGAGGTCTTAATCTAGTGTTGTGAGGCATTTTATCCATCCACATTAGATCTTGGACCCTTGTAAATCGAATAACATACTTTTAATGATATCTTGCAAAGGTGTTGTAAAGTGTTGTAAGATACTTTCACACTTTTCTAGACTTAAGGAACCTATTTCACCCCAATTAAACATTATAAAATTTGTTTAATAACATTATCACATCAATTTAGAAGGCCTGTAAAACAAATTTAATGATAAACTAGTGTTGTGATGCATCTTGCACATTCACATTGGTTCTTATTCCTTCCTAGGCTATGTGGACCTCATTTTACTGTTGTAAAGTGTATTTAGTCACACTTTCACATTGAATTTTGTGTCCCAAACCCAATTTTACATTTACATCATCACTAATAGGCCCCTATTAACCCATATTGTGCATCCTGAGGCATAATTTGATCAAATAATCGACATAGTCATCATATAAGCCCAATTTTCTTACTTCTCTACATTCTAGCTAGCAAAAATGGCCCCTAGGGACCCATTCACCATTAGTGACCAATTAGTCCAACCTAGGTGTGACCCATTCTCCATTAGTGGTGAATGAGTCCCGTTTGAGCCATTTTCAAAGTTTTAAGTGGGAAAAATTTGGTTTTAAGTTTAGTTTTTCTCCATGTCAGCCTTAGGGATCCAATTAATGGGAAAATAAGGTGAACTACCTATAAAACCACCTCTCTTAGCTCATTTTTACATCTATTAACTTAATTCACATATTCATCTACCAATCTTCCATCTCAAGCCAAGCAACTTAGGGTTTTATCATTGTATGTCATTAAGAAAGCTTCTAAGGACATTCAAGGGAAAATTTTACATGTTATGCTATAGAATTTCAAGATCAACATCATGGCAAGGTAATCTATTCCTTTATTTCATGCTTCATTCCATTCTTTCATCATTTTGGTTTAATTACCTAAATGGGGTTTGACCAAGGCGAACCCCCATTCCCTAACATTCAACATTTTCTTCTTCTCTTGTTGTGTGTTTGTGGATCTAGATCTATTGGAAGCTTAGTAATCATTGAAGATCAAGTTTCAAGTTTGTTAAAGTCTTCTCTTCATTCAAAAACTCAAAGAATAAACAAAATCTCATTTTCAGGCTCGTAAATCAAAGTTTCAGAAGTAGACACCTATAGGAAGTCAAAGTGTAGATCGGAAGCTTTAGAATCCACTTTTGAAAATCCATAAATTCAAAAGTGGACTCATTCACCATGGGTGGTGAATGAGTCCCAATCCAGGGTCAATGTTGAGTTTTCTACATTTTTGAGTACCCTTTTGTTAGAAACAGGTTTCGGTACAGTTTGACAAAACTGGGACTGATTTGCCTAGAACGGCGAATGAGTCCCTCTAGGATTGAAAATCAGCATCAACAACATTTTGGAAGCAATTTACAGTCTCCTTCAATCTTCCAGGTGCACACTTCAAGTTTCATTCATTTTTGTTTATCTTTACATTTATTTCTAGTTGATTGTTGCATTACACAATGTGTTTTCAAACAAATCATTTTTCTTAGGTTTTTCATATTTAATCAATCAATCCTATCAATTAGTTGCACTTAGATTATTTTATTTAGGCATAATAACATCATGCACATCCTAATCTGAATGAAACCTTAACATTTTTGGGCCCTATCTCTCTCCTTTTAGGTGAAAAACCCTAGAAGAGCTAGAGAAGTCCATAAGAACCCAAAAATCAATGGTTCAAGGTTGGAATTAAATTATGATTGAGAAGAATATGAATGGTCAAATACAAAATTGAGCTAAGGGGTGGGAAACAATATGACCTACACTCGAAGCATTGGGTGTTGAATTCTTTGTCCAAAGTGGTGTAAGAAACCACTATTTACACTGTCACTTCATTGTGGTCTAGGTTTGCATACTATGCAGGGAACATCATACATGTAGATTTTAGCTAATGTATGGTAGCACTAGATATATAGGATGCAACACCATGCTCAAGAATTCTAGTATTTTTAGGTTACTAGACCAATCTCTTCATCGAAGGGTAGGGTCATCTTACCAGTTAGGTAGATGTGTGGGGGACCATAGTAAGTCCATGGTTGGTGGAAAATCAATTGAGTGATACTCTCCCTCATAGATTTGGTAGCCAAAATTTGAGGATGTATTCCTAGGAAGGAACATTTGGACCATTTTTATTTTTGTTTCATTAAGCTCTTGGAAGCTATGTATGTATAGATATATCTCTATCTTTATGGAAAATGTATTTGGAAAAATATTATCATTACATGGGATTATGTAGTATGAAATTGTTACTTGAGATTTTGTAATATTTCTTTATAAATGCAATGCAAGTTTGAATCTGATTATTTCAAATTTGCAACTTTTTATTAATATAAAAAAGAAAATTTTAATTACTATATGTTGGTAAACATATTTTTTTTACATGTGGGTTAAAACATAGGTAGAATCAAATGGATAAAATTTGGGCTTGTTACACACTTATCAATCTATTTGTAGGAAGGAAACCCATAGTCTACAAATGAGTTTTCAAAAAGAAAATAAAAGGAAGATGGATCCATTGAAAAATATAAAGCATAACTTGTTGCAAAGGGATATGCTTAATAGGAGGGAATTGATTACAAGGATACCTTTGCACCAACTATGAAGCTCAAAACAATGATAGTTGTTTATACACTAGAAGCAAAAAATGGATGCAAGCTTTTCCAAATGGACATTAAGAGTGATTTCCTAAATGGTAATCTTGAAGAATAAATATACATGACCCAACTAGGAGGTTTCATGATGAACATCATCCTTAAATTGTATGTCATCTCATAAAGTCATTATATGGGATTAAACTATTAAATAGGCATAGGAAAACTGAGAGGGGGGGTGAATCAGTTGTCACACAAATTCAAACTTAAAAATTTATCACTTATCAATTCTTCAACCACACTATTCTGTTATTAAATATGAGCATGAAACACAAATAACAAAAAGTAGATCAACACAAAGAACACCAAATTTTTGCATGGAAAACCCAATAAGGGAAAAACCACGGTGAGAGTTAAGTCGCAATATAAAGATTATAAAATGACTACAAAGGCTCACTACCAAGGGCTCACTGCCCTCACTATCCAAATACAAAAGAGAACAAAAGAGAACAAAAAGGACGCAATGTCCAATAGGGAGGCTCACTGCCTACAGATACAAAAGAGAACAAAAGATCCACCACTATAATTAAAGCACATTCATAGGATTATAGAAACCTTCATCTCACTACCTTTAGCACATTAAAAATTGCTATCACAACTCACTCACACACACTTCTAATCTTATGAATTGTGGCACAATTCCATCACTTTGCATCACACTGTCATACAACTCTTCACAATTTGACTTGCTTTTATACCATTCTCAACCTTAGAAGCATTTACGAAGGTCAGCCATAAATAACCCATTTTATAAATTGAAATTAGGTTGGAAACTTAAAATTAACATGGTGGAAAGGAATAAGAGTGGACCAATAAAAACATTTAACAAAGACCAAAAATAATATTCTTGAATCTTCTACATGCTTCCTTAATTAAATTTTATTCTTTGAATGAAGTGTAAACACCAAGTCAGCCAAACCTAATGAAAACATAAAAGAACATTGATGCACACACTTCCCAACAAGAATATGACACGCAGACACCACAACACCCTTCCATATGCATGAGAATACCTCTCAGAAGCTTCCAGATACATCTACAACAAAATCAACAAGCTTCAATCACTAAATTGTTTTCACCAATCTATCCAAACTATGCAAACAAACACAAAAATACTGAAATATGATTTATGGATCACCAAACTTCAAACTTCTTCGCCAGAGCATAAAAAGGACCTTCACAAAACATATCCCAAATCCACAAGATCTGAAATGAAACAAGGGACTATGGAGTAGAAGCATTTCTCCATGTCCATAGAAGATCAATTCTATCGGTAGAACACACATATCGGTGGACACAACTTTCACGTACCATCTCACCAAAAAATGGAACTCAGAATATATCACCATCAGATCACAATAATGAATTCTTTAGAACTACATAGGCATATGATCAACAAAGGAGAAATGAAGAGCACATACTAGAGCACAATATGAACATATTCATCCCTTTGACTTCTCTTCTTTATTAATTTTCTCAAAAGCACTTGGAAACTCATCAACACAACACATTTGTAGCCATATAAGATAGCTCCATGTACTCACAACATCTCAGCAACATCTCAACTATACATGTATAATATGCAACATATTGAACAATGTTGACATCAATGAAAACATCAATGATAATACCACCAAACAAGCCCATACTTGGAACAATATCCCCCTTTGTCATTGATGGAAACACATGATGTGAAAAAACATCAAAGAAAAAAAAAATTGCACAACACCCTAGGAGAATACCTTCTCTTCTTTTGTAACTATTTGTCACATGACTTTTTCTCCCTCTTTGACATCAATGGAAAAGAAAAACTGCTCTAATTACTCCCCCTTAGGAGTACACTCATCTTGCAACAATGAAAAAAAATTCTACTCCCTCTGCAGAGTAGACCCATCTATCAGTCCAGATAAATGAAGAATCTATGAATTCATTGGACTGATGCACCTTCATGTGCACTTAGTTAGGAGGTCCAATGACCCCCAACCTCTCCCTAAGATGCTCAAAAGTATCCTTCAAAAGAGCCTTAGTAAATATGTCTACAATTTGTTCCTTTGTTGTCACATACTCCAATCTAACCTCATTCTCTAGCACTTTTTCTCTCAAAAAATGATACTTGATAGATATGTGCTTCACTTTTGAATGCATAACCAGGTTCTTTGAAAATTTTATTGCACTTATATTTTCACATAAAATGGGTATAGGCTCATCACATACTATTCCAATTTCCTTCATAGTTTTCTTCATCCATTAAACTTGTGTGTAGCAGGATGTTGCAACAATATATTCTGCCTCTACAGTGGATAAAGAAACAAAGTCTTGCATTTTAATCAACCATGAAACTAATATTCCACCAAGAAATAAAGTACCACCACTAGTACTCTTTTGATCATCTACACATCCGACCCAATCAACATTTGTATAGGCACTCAAGGTGAAATCATTACTCTTAGGGTACCATAGTCCATAATTTGGTGTACCATTACGATATCTAAATATCCTTTTTATAGCTATAAGATGTCCTTCTATAGGATCTACTTGAAATCTAGCAACTAAACACAATATGTGCATAATATCTAGTCTGGTAGCAGTAAGGTACAATAGTCTGCCAATCATAGATCTATATTTTCTCTAATCAGTCTTAGCAGATTCATCATCTTTGCTCAGTTTACATCTGGTTACCATGAGAGTACAAACCAGTTTAGAATCCTCCATCCCAAAATTCTTCAACAACTCTTTTACATACTTAGATTGTGAAATGAATATCCCTTTATTAGTTTGATTCACTTGTAGACCAAGGAACAAATTCAATTCACTAATCATAGAAATCTCAAATTCTTTTTGCATCTCTTTCGCAAACTTTTTACACATGCCATCATTTCCACAAAAAATGATATCATCAACATAAACAACTATAATCAACATCTTATTACCTTGCACTTTGAAGTAGAGGTTGTTTTCAACAAAACCTTTGTTGAATCCTTGCTTTGTCGGGTATCTATCTAGTCTTGCATACCAAGCTTTGGGGGCTTTCTTCAATCCATACAATGTTTTCTTCAATTTACAAACTATGTCTGGCTTGTCAGATAGCTGAAACCCTTCAATTTTCTCCATGTACACTTCTTTCTCGAACTCACCATTCAAAAAATCTAACTTAACATTCATATAATATACCTTGAAGTCCTTGTGGGTAGAGAATTCCAAAAAAAATCTCATAGCTTCCATTCTGGCCACAAGGGAAAATGTTTCTTCAAAATCTATGCCTTCAACTTTTGAACATCCTTTGCATACTAGTCTTTCCTTATTCCTTACTACTTCTCCATTTTCATTTAGCTTATTCCAAAACACCCATTTTGAGCCAATCACATTTTTGTTCATAGGCCTAGGGACTATTTCCCATGTCTCATTCTTTTCTATTTTCTGCAATTCCTCTTTCATATCTCTCATCCAAATTTCATCTTCACATGCTTCTTTTATAGATTTAGGTTCTAATTTAGAAAGTAAACACAAATTTACCTCAGCTACAACTCTACTTCTTGTCTTTACACCTTCACTCTTCTCTCCAATTATCTGATCTTCCAGATGATTATTCTATACATGTTTAAGAGTCCTAGCAACAGGTTCTAGTTCATTCTCTTCTTCTTCTACTACTACTTCTTCTTTTTTGTCTTCTCCTTTCTCCTTATTTTCTTCAAGTACATGTCTGCAGATAGGATCATCAGTTTTAACTTCACTTATCTCAATAGGTTTGTGTATGTCTTCATCAACTTTCACATTAGCACTTTAAACAATCTTTCTCAACCTTTTGTTAAAACATCTATATGTCTTGCTAGTAGTAGAGTATCCAAGAAATATTCCTTCATCACATCTAACATCAAACTTTCCAAGATTTTCATCATCTCTTCTAATATAGCATCTTCTTCCAAATACCTTAAAATATTTCACAGTAGGAGTCTTACTAGTCCATAACTCAAAAGGTGTTTTTGTGCTCTTGTGTTTGATCTAAACTCTATTAAGAACATAAATAACACTATGTATCACTTCTCTCCAATATACATCTGGTACATTGGACTCTTTCATCATAGTTCTAGCAACTTCCTGTATTGTCCTATTTTTCCTTTCAACTACTCCATTCTGTTGCAGGGTTCTCGAAGTAGAAAATTGTCTTTATATGACATGCTTCTCACAGAATGCATTAAATTCACCAAAAGTGAATTCACCACCTCTATTAGATCTCAAACACTTGATTTTCAAATTTATTTCATTTTCCACTCTTTCTTTGAATACCTTAAACCTATCTAGGTCCTGATTTTTTTCTCTAAGAAATCAACCCATGTCCTTTGAGTGTAATCATCAATAAGCAACATAAAATATCCGTCACCACTCAGGCTTCCGGTCTTAGTTAGACCACAAAGATCAGTGTGTACTAACTCTAGCATTCTGGTAGTAGAATGTTATTTTCCTTTAAAGCTACATCTTGTATGTTTTTCCAATTGACAACTTTTGAAAATAGCATTAATAGGTCTTGTGATTCTAGGCAGTCCTTGAACAATCTCCTTAGCACTAATCTTGACTAGCTTATCAAAGTTCACATGTCCCATTCTCTGGTGCCACAACCAACTTTCACTGATTTGAGATACAAGATAATGAACATCAACTCCCTTCAGTTGATAGATGTTTCCATGAGTTCTTCCAATAGCAATCATATCTCCATTTTTGGATCCTTTTCTGATTTCACAAGTATTGTTCTGAAACACAAGTTTAAAGCCATTGCTACACATCTGACCAACACTTAGAAGGGTATGCCTCAAACCCTTCACATAATATACATCATCAGTATTGTGCACTCCATCAAAATTAATTAAACCTTTACCACAGATCTTAGCTCTTGAATCATCACCGAACATAACTAAACCACCATCATATTTTTCAAGTTTAGTGAACTTGCTCTTATCTGTCATGTGATTTGAACATCCAATATCAATTACCCAGTAGTCTTCATCCTATCTTGCATGGAAATCAGTAACCAAAGTACCTTCCATCCTATTCTTAACCTCCAGAGCCTTCTTACATACACATTTTCTAGAGTTAGTGGATACAAATTTATTTTCCAAAGCTAAGAATAAGCATTCACTGTCATCAACCTCATTTTTAGATTCATCATTAGAAATACTTGCCTCTTCCTTAACATAGTACAACTTCTTATACTTCTTATCCTTGCTATCCTTATCCTTTTAATCCTTGTTCTTCTTATATGTAGCCCTATTCAGATATCTCAAAGCATAATGACCAATGTTACCACAACTCAAGCATTTAAAGGGTAACATACCTTTATATTTTCTAGTACCTTTCTTCAATTTCTTGGTGAAGTTTGCTTCCAACTCTTCATCATCACTATCCGGTTCTTAAATCTTCAACACCTCAAATTTAATTTTTGTCTTCTCTTCTATATTGTCATCTTTCTAGAACTTCCTTATCTCAAATGCTTGCAAGGTGTCAAACAACTCCTCTAGAGTGTACTTCTTAGGATCATACATTTCTTAAATAATAGAGATCTTGTCGCTATAACATTGTGATAAAGTGATCAAGATCTTCTTGATTATATCTTCATCTAATAGTTTTCCTCCTTGATTTCTAACTTCACTTGCTACTAGTTCAACTCTCTGAAAGAAACGTGTAAATTCTTCACCATCTTCCATCTTCAGGTTCACAAATCTACACTTTTCCACCAGCGTCTTTGTCAATTTCACCTTTTCATTTCCTTCATAAATGTCTTCCAACTTCTTCCAAACTTCATATGTAGTATCTAGAGAATTAGCCTTAACTTGCTCATTTTTAGATAATGCACTACAGATCGCATACTTCACCTTCTCATTTTCTTCATAAGTAGAGATCTCATCTACAAAATTAACACCACAAGATGGAAGTGTATACTTATTCTCAGCAACCTTCTAGGTCTTTAAACCAAGAGAGATAATATATCCTCTCATCTATCATTTCCAATCATTGTAGGCAGTTCCATCAAACATAGGGATGGCCAACTTGTGCACCATCAGATCTTCCTTAAGTGGTTAAGCTTTAGACAAGGAACCATAAGCTCTAATACCAATTGTTAAATAGTCATAGGACAACTGAGAGGGGGGGTGAATCAGTTGTCACACAAATTTAAACTTAAAACTTTATCACTTATCAATTCTTCAACCACACTATTTTGTTATTAAATATGAGCATGAAACACAAATAATAGAAAGTAAATCAACACAAAGAATAGTAGATTTTTATGTGGAAAACACAATAAGGGAAAAACCACGGTGAGGGTTAACTCAAAATATAAAGATTATAAATTGAATACAAAGGCTCACTTCCAAGGGCTCACTGCCCAAAAGAGGACTCACTATCCAAATACAAAGGCTCACTGCCTACAAAAAGGACTCACTATCCAATAAGGAGGCTCACTGCCTACAAATACAAAAGAGAACAAAAGATCCACCACTACAATTAAGCGCATTCGTAGAATTATAGAAACTTTCAACTCATTGCCTTCAGCACACTAAAAACTGCTATCACAATTCACTCACACACACTTCTGCTTGTATTATTTTTTGCACACTTTGCATCACAATGTCATACAAATCTTCATAATTAGACTTTATTTTATACCATCCTCAACCTTAGAAGCCTTTACCAAGGTCGGCCACAAATAACCTATTTCATAAATTTAAATTAGGCCAGAAACTCAAAATTCCCATGGTGGAAAGGAATAAGAGTGGACCAATAAAGACATTTCACAAAGACCATAACTAATATTCTTGAATCTTCTACACACTTCCTTAATTAAATTTTATTCTTCAAATGGAGTGTAAACACCAAGTTAGCCAAACCTAATGAAAAAAAAAATGAACATTGATGCACATGCTTCCCAACAAGAAGATGACATGCGAATGCCACTACATGCTTCCATGTGCATGAGAATACCTCTCAGAACCTTCTAGATACATCACTAAAATTATTTCACCAGTCTATCTGGACTATGCAAACACACACAAAAATACTAAAACATCATTTTTCAGATCACCAAACTTCAAACCTCTTTACCAAAGCATAGAAAGGACCTTCACAAAACATATTCCATATCCAAAAAATCTGAAATGAAACAATGGGGGACTACGGAGTAGAAGCATTTCTCCCAATCCATAGAAGATTAATTCTACTGGTAGAACACACATACCAATGGACACAACTTTCATGTACCATCTCATCAGAAACTAGAACTCAAAATATATCACCATCAGATCAGCATAATGAAAACTTCAAAACTACAAAGGCATATGATCAACACAGGAGAAATGTAGAGCACATACCAAAGCACAATCTGAACATATTCATCCCTTTGACTTATCTTCTTTATTAATTTTCTCAAAATCACTTGGAAACTCATCAACACAACACATATACACCATATAAGATAGCTCCATGTACTCACAACATCTTAGCAACATCTCAACTATACATGTATAATTTGCAACATACTGAACAATGTTGACATCAATGACAACATCAATGGCAACACCACTAGACAAGCCCATACTTGCAACATTAAACAAGTCACTCATGCATGGTACAGAAAAATAGATGGTCACCTCTTGTAGTATTGTTTTACTCATAGCCCCTCATATCCAAATTTTTATATTAAGAAGGTTGGTATAAATATTGTCATTATTGTTTTGTATCTAGATGATCTTCTAATCATGGGAAGCTCAGACAATCTCATTGATGATTTAAAGAATATTTTGAAAATATACTTTAACATGATAGACTTTGGGCTACTTCACTATTAACTTAGCTTGGAGATATGATAAATGAAGCATTATATTCTTATCTCATAGATGAAACATGCAATTTTGGAATATCTAATTGTAAACCTGTATCCACTCCAATGGAGAAAAGTTTACAATTTTCTTGATTCCAAGGTTCACTTCAAGTAGATGCAACTCTCTATTGATAGCTTGTTGGGAGTCTCACTTACTTGATTTATACCACACCAAATTTATGTTTTGTTATTAGCTATCGTCCCACATTTATGCAGGAACTGAAGAAATGTTATTGAGTTTTAGCTAATATGTTTTTTAGTATGTCTAAGGTACACTTGATTTGAAGAAATTAAGTACTTGGCATTATATTATGTGATCTACACAAACCTTTATACAAGGAGGAAATAGTTCTATAACCAAACCTTAAAATAGAACAATATTATATTATGATAAAATAAATATCTATGTGAATATTCCCTCCCTTATTATATTTCTCCTTTAGATGTACCCTTTAAAATATAGAATCCAATTTTCCAAGGTACCCCCCTTAAGGCTTAGATAACAAAACTTGATGATTACAAAATATACATTATTGAGAAGATCTCCCTTTGAAGAAACAAATCTTGAATCAAATGGAACTCCATCAAGCTATCTCATGATGCTCAGAACGGTGTAGGTTTAAGCTAAATTCCTAAGTTATTGGACTACCATTTTCCTAGACTCTTGAATCACTAATTTTTGGATTGTTTGATAACAAATAATATTGAGTTGTGACAGATCTTCATCAAGTTATCTAATTACCCTCAAAAGCATATATTTCTTGTAGTGTAGAAAAATGCAACCCTTTACATTTTTCTCAATTGTTTGGGCCCTCGTAGTAAAATTGGACTTAATAATGTCTTAATTTAATGTACCCTTTTAAATTGACACACTTATTTGGCCCCCCTTAATTAAATTTAGATTAATTATGCCTTAATTATCCCTTTAATTCATTTACAAGCCTATTAAATTACATTTTACGAAGGGGAAACCTAATAATAATTAATGCCTAAACATAACACTTTACATTGATAAATGTGTTTTCTAAGTTTATGGACCTATGACCCATTCATCCATCTCCCTAAACCTTAGGGCCTAAATTTAAATTATGTTTTTTATGGTATTTTAATGTTTTCAAATCTATAATTAAATGGTAGCTTGTGATATTTGAATTTCAGGAAATTAAAGATACATACCTAGAAATAAAAGGTTATTTCACTATGTTTCACATAGAAATTTGATGAGAGAAAAAAGTATAACAAAGTTTATGACCAAGGGCATTCAAGAGTAGATCTATATTAGAGCTATATTGTAGCATTCAAGATCCATTCATCATGTCAAATTTTTCTTGCATCATGCATGTTTTGGAGCTAACATTGTGATGTAGATCTCATGATTAAGTCAAGTATTGAAAGTATCATTTCAAGCAATATTCAAGTGTCAAGATCTACATCCAATTCAACCATCTCATGCAAGTTGCAAAACTCCTAAGATCTCCATTATAAAGGTTTCATACAAGATTTTTTTGAGTGGTAACATAGCTTTTCTCATTCTTTATTCCCTCTTTTGTGCATTATTTCAATTCAAGGTTTGATTACCAAAATAGGGTTTGACCAAGGTAAACCCTTATTCACCCAAAACAAACATTTTATCTCTTGTATGTGTGATTTTATATTTAGGTTGAAGAAGACTTGAAGACCTCTTAAAGAGAAAGATTTATAAAGTTTCCAAAGTTGTCAAATTTATTGTCATGTAATGGAAACTAAGATCCCAAAGTCATTTCTAACATTCTGACTCTGAAACCTACAAAAATTGGAAGATTGAAATATGTATAAAAGGCTCCTAAAAGCTACAGAAAATCCTTGCACTTGGACCCATTCACCCATAGGTGAATGAGTCCCAAAATTACTTTCATAAAACAATTTTGGTGACTGGTACATAATTCTTTTCCCTTCTTAGATTTGTAATATGATTTTTGGTTTTTCTTTTTTTAAGTTTAATATTATTGTTTCAAGTGCTAGATTATATTTTGATGTTTATTTTCTATTTTTTAGTTTTTCTCCCCAAAGTGTTGTTTGACCTTGACCCTTGTCCCTCAGTCATAAATAAATTTGAATATTCTCACTTTGACTTGATTCACTTAAGGGTTGATAATAAATTCATTGTGTGGATCTCATTTCCTAATGAAATAAATGAAAATAGGTCCATTTATTTAATTTTGGTGAACCCCCTTTTTAAAAACCAAAACAATTATTTTTTGTTGTTTCATTCTGGTGAGCCTAAATTTTGATCATACCTTGTTAATTTGGAGTCCATTTCATCCCTAGATCTAGGTTTTTCATTCATTTTAATTTCATTACATTGATTTTCATCTCATTTAGGGTTGTTTACTTCCATTAGTTTGCATATCATTGAGGGTTTTATGATTGCATTTCTGTATTTCTTAAAATCTAGAAAATACAAAAAATTCATTCATTTTGCAAAGCATTTACATAACATTACATGATCAAAAACTTAAAATACAAAATTGAATGAAATTTGATTTCTAATTAGGTCTCCTAGTTTGTCATTTAGCAATATTTTTCATTTGCATTTAGACCTAATTTTATAGGAAATTGAAACTATAGAAACCTGGCTTAGTCTAGAATCTAAAAACCATAAGAATAAACTCAAAAATTTATAAATTCATTTTTCAAAACCCTGAATAGGACCCATTCACCCACTGGAAAATGGGTCCCTAATTAGGGCTTTACCCTACATTTTTGGGCATTAAAATATCTATTTCTACACTATGATTTGTTGTTTTCAGTTTACCATTTCAGTTTGTAATTTTTTTTTATCTCAAATTGATCATATCAAGCTTAATTTGTCAGATTTTGTGCATTGTTTGAATTCAAAATTGCATCTAAAAGACACCATTTTTAGGTTTTTACCTAGCATTATTAGAAAATTATATTTTTAAAATATGAAAATTTGTAATCTCTTTTCATTTCAATTCATTCTTTCACAATGGACATGTGCATTGGTAATCTATGGAAGTCTTTAACATATTTAGTTGATGTCCCAAGTTGTGTTTTTTGTAATGATCCTAACGCAATAGAACCCATTAATGGTCAACCTACCCCTAATGAATGTTCTTGTGAAGTTGACATCTTAGGTGAAGATGATGAAATCATGCACAATTCCATACATAATTTCCTTAACAACCTTGAGAACAATGCATCAATTTACCCTTCCATACAACAACCAACACCTCCTACAATTTCACCATTAGAGTTGTTTTATCTTTTACATCCAAAGATTGAATCACAAACCAAGCCTAAACCTCCAACCATGAACGAACATAGTTCCTCTAAGCAAGTGCATATCAATCCATCTTACATTAATAAAGTCACCAATACACCCATCAACCTAGAAGAAACTTATGGTAATGCATTGCTAGGAGGATCACAATTCAACTCAACCAATCATTCAAAGCAATAATACAAAATTATTTCTCTTAGGAATTCTTGGATTACTTTGCAATAACAAAAATGAGAAATCATCAACAATTAAAAACATGCAACTAACTTGATTCACTTCACAACTTTCATAAACTAATTCATCTCAAACAATAATTAAGTGCATTCTAGATCATATTGGAAACATTGCCATGACAACCCACAATTTATTGTAATGAACTATCATTAATAGCTTCCAATAAATAAAAATGAAGCCAATCACTTTAGTGAGATTGAAGATAACATAACTATAGACTTTTCCTCCAATTTGTATGAAGATCCAAAAGTGGAAAAGAAAGTTATTGTATTTTTCTCAAAACTGCAATTCCTAGGTAGGGTTCAGACCTTCCCTCACAAAAATGGTAATAACTTACTTAAATCCTATTGAAATTTGATGAGATGTGAAGAAAATTAAAGTATATTCACATGGAAAAAAATTCCAATTGATTTTAGATTAAAATATGGATTGTACAATCCGTACCGTCACATTTTTCAAAATGAAAATTCTGCACAATATTGTTAGAATAGGGTAGTCTCACCAAAATAGCCATATCTCCCACAAAGCTCAATAAAATTCAATGAGACAAAAATAATTGTAAAATATACAAAAATATATTTCCATCCATATATTATACTGCTTGATATGAGTCCATACCATGTCGTACAATGCACAACTTCAGCTTGAAAACAATGTAAGAATCAAAAAATGCACAAAATTTGAGGTTTCCATTCATCAAACTTCAAAAATAATGTCTCCAACCCCCAATTCCAGTTTTGGAGGTGTATTTATAAATTTTTAACCAAAACCAACTATTTTCAACCACCTTTTGATTAGTTTGTTGACAAAACACCTTAATGACACTTTTTGACAAGTTGCTTGACAAGTTACTTGAGCAACTTTTACAATTCTTACAATATTTTCCTAAATTTCACCAAATGATAAAAATTGTCCTAAACCACTAGTATGGTATCAAATGACCTATTTACATCAATAAATACAAAACAAAGAAAAAACCAAAGTTTCACAATATAACTTAAAATTGCATCAAGGGTGCTCCTGCACCATACTGTCGGAGAAAAGAATATTCAAGTCCTCTTGAAATTTAATGAGACTTGAATAAAATTAAAGTATATTCACATGGAAAGAAAATACAACTAGTTTCAAATCAAAATATGGACTGTACAATCCATACCATCATATTTTTCAAACTAAAAATTCTACACAATATTGTTAGAATAGGGTAGTCTCACCAAAATAGTCATATCTCTCACAAAACTCAATAAAATTCAATGATACAAAAATAATTGTAAACTAGAAACACATATTTTTCCATACATATATTATACTCCTTGATATGAGTCAATACCATGCCATACAATGCACAAATTCATCTTGAAAATAATGCAAGAATCAGAAAATGCACAAAATTTGAGGTTTCCATTCATCAAACTTCAAAAATAATGTCTCCAACTCCCAACTCTAGTTTTGGAGGGTTTCCTTATAACTTTCCAACCAAAACCAACTATTTTCAACCACCTTTTGATTAGTTTGTTGACAAAAAACCTTAATGACACTTTTTGACAAGTTGCTTGACAACTTTCTTAAGTAACTTTTATAGTTTTTACAATATTTTAGTAAATTTAACCAAATGAAAAAAATGGTTCTAAACCACTTATAATGGTCTAAAATTAACTTAGTTACATCAATAAATCCAAAAAAAATCAGAAAACAAAGTTTCACAATATAACTTAAAATTGCATCAAGGGTGCTCTTGCACCATACTGTAGAAGAAAAGAATACTCAAGTCCTCTTGAAATTTGATGAGACTTGAATAAAATGAAAGTATATTCACATGGAAAAAAAATCCAATTGGTTTCAAATCAAAATATGGACTATAGAATCTGTGTCATCATGTTTTTCAAACTAAAAATTTTGCACAATATTGTTAGAATAGGGAAATCTCACCAAAATAGTCATATCTCCCACAAAACTCAATAAAATTCAATGAGAGAAAAATAATTGTAAACTAGAAACACATATTTTTCCATCCATATAATATACTCCTTGATATGAGTCAATACCATTCCATACAATGCACAACTTCATCCTGAAAACAATGTAAGAATAAGAAAATGCACAAATTTGAGGTTTCCATTCATCAAACTTCAAAAATAATGTCTCCAACCCCCAATTCTAGTTTTTGAGGGTTTCCTTATACATTTCTAACCAAAAACAACTATTTTCAACCACCTTTTGATTAGTTTGTTGACAAAAAACCTTAATGACACTTTTTGACAAGTTGCTTGACAACTTTCTTGAGCAACTTTTACAGTTTTTACAATATTTGCCTAAATTTCACCAAATGACCAAAAATGGTCCTAAACCACTTAGAATTGTCTAAACTTACCAATTTACATCAATAAATCCAAAACAAATGAAAAAAAAAAGTTTCACAATATAACTTAAAATTGCATCAAGGGAGCTCCTAGACCATACTCCCGGAGAAAAGAAAATTCAAGTCCTCTTGAAAGTTGGTCTGCTCTTTCTTCCTAGTCTTCTAGTTCTTTTGTAGTTTCTCCTTCATCTTGGCAATTATCCTTGGGTCCTTCTTCCTCTTCCTCTTATACCATCTCTTATCCATCATCCTCTTAACTTCTAGGCTCTAAAGCTCCATTTCTTGTGTATATACCACAATAGCTACATCTTTGTATTTATCCTCATCATTGGAACACCATATGACAACATATTCACCATTAGTATAACCTACATCATACTCTTTCAAACCTTCCTATACCTCATTAGCAAACAAATCTGCAACATCTTGAGTATCAGCACAAACTTTATCAACAACATCATCAACCTTCTTTACTTGTTCATTAGCAAAAAATTAATCAACTACTTGATTACCAACAACAACCATATCATTTATCTCAACATCAATATGTTCATCAACAAGCAAAGAAGTTTGTTCATCTTCAAACACAATTGGAATATCATGCATCTCAACTTGTAACTTACTTTGCTCAACAAAATTTACCTCTACCTCATTTGCTGCCATCCTTTCTTGTTTTTCCTTCTTTGAATAATATTTTTTATGGGCCACACAACTCTCTCCTTCACTGTCAAATTCCAACTTGTGGCTTGCCTATACAATTGCTTCAAATTAGCCTCACATCCTTCTATCTTCTTATTGAGTTCCTCTAGTGCTTGCCTCATTTCTTGATCCTTCTTATTTTTCTTTGCCTTGTCCTCTTTTCTTTTCCTCTCTTCTTGGTTCTTCTTCCTTCTTTGTGAATCCTCAACCTACAAACATCTTTCCAATCTTCTCAGAAAATCCATCTTCACAAGCAAGTTTATCCTTGCTTCCACTTCACTTTGCCTCACCTAGGAAATTGGGTTCCTTGTTAAACCTACACACACACACACACAACCACAACCATAAAAAAAAATATTTCTCTATCCAAACCTTACTAGGCTCTAATACCAAATTGATACAGTGCTAGGAGGATCATAATTCAACTGAACCAATCATTCAAAACAATGATTCAAAATTATTTCTCTGAGGAATTCTTGGCTTACTTTGCAGTAACACAATTGAGAAATTTTCAACAATTACAAACATGCAACAAACTTGATTCACTTGACAAATTTCATAAACTGATTCATCTTAAACAATGATTAAGTGCATTCTAGATCATATTGGAAACATTAACATGGCAGCCCATAATTTAATGCAACGAACTGTCATTAATAACTTCCACAAAACAAATAATGAAGCCAATTGCTTCTGTGAGATTGAAGATAAAATAACTATATATTTTTCCTCTAATTTTTATTAAGATCCAATAGTGGAAAAGAAAGTTATTGCATTTTTCCCAAAACTGCAAACCCTAGGTAGGGTTCAGACCTGCCCTCACAAAAATGGTCATGACATATTCAAATATTAATGAAATTTGATGAGACTTGAAGAAAATTAAATTAGGTTCACATGGAAAAAAAATCCAATTTGTTTCAGATCAAAATATGGATTGTACAATTTGTAACATCACATTTTTGAGACTGAAAATTTTGCACAATATTGTTAGAATAGGGTAGTCTCACCAAAATAGTCATATCTCCCACAAAACTCAATAATATTCAATGACACAAAAAAAATTGTAAACTAGAAAAAAATATCTTTCCATCCATATATTATACTCTTTGACATGATTCCATACCATGGCGTACAATGAACAACTTTAGCTTGAAAACAATGTAAGAATAAGAAAATGCACAAAATTTGAGGTTTCCATTCATCAAACTTAAAAAATAATGTCTCCAATCCCCAATTCGAGTTTTGGAGGGTGTATTTATACATTTCCAACCAAAACCAACTATTTTCAACAACCTTCTGATTATTTTGTTGACAAAACACCTTAATGACACTTTTTGACAAGTTGCTTCACAAGTTACTTGAGCAACTTTTACAATTTTTACAATATTTGCCTAAATTTCACCAAATGACCAAAAATGGTCCTAAACCACTTAGTATGGTCTCAAATGACCTTATTTACATCAATAAATCCAAAACAAAGAAAAAACCAAAGTTTCACAATATAACTTAAAATTGCATCAAGGGTGCTCTTGCACCATATGGCCAAGTATTTAAGATCTTAACTAAACAAGGATGATACACAACGAATGAGCATGATATTCTTAATTTGTTAGAACAAATCCCAAGTGAAGATACTAAAGGACTAGGATATCAAGATCATTCTCCCTTTGTATCTCCTAAGGAAATAAATGTCCTCCTTCATAATGACCAAATAATGTCTAACAAGGATGATAGGGTCATCTTAGGTCCTCCTCTGAATCCACCTCAAAAAGACCCTCAAAGAATAAAGAAATCCAAACCTTATAAATACAAAAAATTTCCATTCCTACAGACTAATTTAATAAAAATTGAACAACAAATGGAAGAACTTCTTCATCTAGGAGGATTAAACTGCCACGTCCTAGTAGATGCAATAAGCCTAAGAACATGAATTATTGTAAATATCATAGAACTCTTGGGCATCTTACTGATGAGTGTCATGCTTTAAAGAAGATTCTTGATAAATATGCACTCATAAATATAATAACTTAAAGCATGCACTTTCCTCCTTGCCATGTGATAGTTGTAGGATCATAACATACTATTACATGTTTTACATTCATTGCAAACCATTTTATATCTTTCAAGGAGCTCATTCTCATCACCCATATCAGCTCATCCTTTTCTTGCACTTAGTGGGGGAAAGGAGTTAGATAGCCTTATCCTTGTTTGGCACTTTAAGTTGTCACTTTGGCTAGTTTCCTGCCTTTTGTATATGACGAACAAGATTCAAATGTGGATGAACTGCTATAGGTTGACTCATGTGTGCCTTACTAGTCTTGTATTTTTTTCCTTTTGCATTTTCTTTTTGTGATTGCATGTGCATAATGTGATCCTTCGTATTGTTCTATTTGATGTATCTTCATGTTCATTCCTCTATTTGTACCTACATTCTTCTATATGTCATAAACCTTTATCTTTTCTTTTGTCTTGTGTTTTTCTTTTGGGGATGACACAAGGTGTTGAGACATTTAGGTCTCTTCCATGTTGACCCAAAAGGATTTTTCTTTGTTTTCACTCTCTATTTGTCATTCTTCCTATTCCATGAGTTATTTGGGGAATGATGGTGTTTCTGAGCTCTATAATATCATTGTAGAAAATACATACATTGACCCTGAATCTATGGATCCATTATATTATTTTGGGATTTCATTTTGGGGAAAATCCCTTTTACATGACATAGCTTCATTTGGAAACATATTCTTGACTTAGGGATTTCCAAATAATCTCCCATGTATTCTTTGTTGTTAGCATCTATCATTTTCTAGTTTAAATTAATTGCTCACATCATGTTGTTTGCAATTTCCTTAAAGTGGAGGCATACATTGGCATTACCATTTTTGGAGATCTTGGACTATTTGTCATGTTTCATTGCACAGTCTTCCTACTTCTTGTGATGCATCTTCTTCTTGGTGGTGTCATTAGGTTTTATGTCCTCCAAGAGTGTGATCTTTCATGGCATATGACTTTCCTCTTAGTGGTGATGCTACACATTGCATTCCCTAAGTTGAAAATCTTTTATTCTAGACTAGTCCTCTCTTGGAGACATTAGGCATGTTGTTCCCTAAGAAGAGACCTTACATGAACTAAGAAAATCCCCTTTGAACATGTCTTATCCCATTTGCATTTTGTTCATAAGTGTTTAGCAAAACACAACTTTCTAACCTTATGAAGCTCAAAGTTACAACCATTTTTCATGGTCTCCAAGTATAACACACTTTGCTTGCATGTGGTGCCTTTTTTGTTCATAAGTGCTTAGCATATTATAGGTTGCTAAGCCTTATGAAGATATAATTTCATATTGTGTGGTTCCTTATTAAATTCATCATAGGTATAACTTTTGTATAGTATGGAATCCTAATAAGATTCTCTCATTTTCCAACCTTGGGGGCTCACCTAGTAAACACCATAGTTCTACTAGACCATGTGAGCATGTTGTTGTTTTCATAGTGGATAGTGATTTCAGCTTGTAAACATTTTTGGAAAAATATTTGAGGCATATTCCACATCATGTTGGATAGTTGAGGCTTGATCCACCCTTTTTCTTTTTTCTTTTTCTCTTTCTTTAAGTCTTTGGAATTGTATGATTGATTATCTTGTCATTGCAGCATACATATATATGTTTAACACATGCATGTGTCTCCTTGTGCTTGTTGGTGTTACCACGAGATCTTAGATTTTGGAGGCTTGATCATACTTAATCATCTTTGTCATCTTATCTTTCCAATGATTGTACAATTAGACCTCTCTTGATTGTCTACTTTAGTGTGTTTAAGGCAAGCTCATCCTCTCACTAAAATAAGGGCTAAATGTAGTGTAGAATATGTAACCCTTTACATTTTCTCACTTGTTTGGTCACTCCTAATAAAATTGTACTTAATAATGCCTTAATTTGATGTACATTTTTACATTTACACAATTATTTGGTCCCTCTTAATTAAATTGAGCTTAATTATTCCTTAATTAGCCCTTTAATTAATTTACAAGCCTATTAAATTACATTTTTCAAAGGGGAAACCCAAAAATAATTAATGCCTAAACAAAACACTTTACATTGAGCAAAGTTTGTCCTATATTTTTGGACCTAGGACCCATTCACAAATGGGAAAATAGGTCTTCCCTAAACCTTAGGACCTAAATTTAAATTATGATTTTAGTGGTATTTTAATGTTTTGAAATCTATAATCCAATGTCGGCTTGTGATATTTGGATTTCAGGAAATTAAGCATACATGTACCTATAAATACAAGGATATTTCACTATGTTTTACCTAGAAAATTGATGAGATAAAAAAGTATAAATTTTTTTATGATCAATGTCATTTAAGAGTAGATATATTAGAGTTTTAGTGCAACATTTAAGTTCCATTCATCTTGTCAAAGACTTATTGCATCATTCATTTTGTGGAGCTAGCATTGTGATGTAGGTTTCAAGATCAAGTCAAGTATTCAAAGTATCATTAAAAAAAGATTCAAGTGTCAAGATCCACATCCAATACCTCCATCTCATGCAAGTTGCATACTTCCTAAGCTCTCCATTATCAAGGTTTCATACAAGGTTTTCTTGAGTGGTGTGATGACGGAAAAAGGTCTCCTTAACTTGGCCTTAATTTAGTGTTGTAATATGCCTAACATATTCACATTAGATCTTGGCCCCTTGTGAACTAAATTAACATCAATGGTACCTTGCTTAAGTGTTGTAAAGTGTTTTAACACACTTTCACACTTTTCTAAGGTCTTTTTAATGAAATACACCTAATAAACCTATTTTTAACATTAATCTTACCCTTTTTTAAAGTGTTGTAAAGTGTTCTAACACACTTTCACACTTTTCTAGGCTTGTCATTAATAATTGGGCTTTTTTATGCTTTAATTAGCCCTATTTTACATCCACAAGCCTCATTTACAGGTATATTCAAGGATAATTGCAACAAAACCATTTAAAACATCAAAATATCAAAAACCCACCTCAAAAAGCTAAGCTGGGACTCATTTTCTATTATGGGCAAATGATTCCCCTTAGGCGGAACCCATTTTCCCAAGGTGGCAAATGAGTCCCATTTAGCTCAAAATCAAAATTAATTTAAATCTTTGGCAAGATTTTATTCTCTTAGATCCAATGTCAGTGTGTATTGTTGTAATTTTGAGAATTCTTGCATAATTGAGTATAAATACAAGTTCCTTTCATTCATTTTACACATAGCATTTTGAATTAGAATTCTTATATAAACTTTAAGTTCAAAAGTGTATTCAAGAGCATTAAAGGGAAGATTATCGAGCACTTTAGAGCATCATTCAAGCATCAATCATTATTTCAAGGATTTCATGCAGTATGTTTTTTATTGTGCTAACAATTGTGGTGTAGGATTTTATGATTCAAGAAAGTGTTTCATTCAAGATCTATCTCCTTCAAGAAAGATTCAAAGCCTACATTTATTGTAGTTATTTCATGCATATTTGCAACATTTCATTGATAGGGTTTGGTGAGTTGCAACATCAGATCTTTTTTATTCATCATTCTCCATTCCTATTTCATTCTATTTCAAGGTTTAATTACCTTCAAGGAGTTTGAACAAGGAAAACCCCTATCCACTAACCCCACAAAACTTTTCCATCTCTTTTGTGTGTGATTTGTAGGTCTAGGTTGCATATTTCCTAAGGAGCAAGATTGGAGAAAAGTTGAAAATCATTTAAAGTTGCCAAAGTTGTCATCAAACATTGGAGAACCTTGAAGAAGACCTACAAGTTGAAAATAGGAGATTCAGATCTGGAAACCAATCATGAAGGGTAGAGTAGACAAAGAATAGAAAGATCAACTTTTGAAGTTGCAAAAAATCCCAACTGGACTGATTTTCCACTTTTGGCGAATGTGTCCTAGTTCCAATAAATTTTCATGAGTTTACAGATTTGGATACCCTTTTTCCATATTTTTGTTCCTACACAGTTTTCTAGAAACTAGACTAATTCGCCCAGCTTGGTGAATGAGTCCCAATTAGTAGTAAAAGTATATTTTCCAATGATTTAGACCTCCATTCAACCATCTCCAGTTTCCTAGGTGCACACCTTCCTATCTTTAGTTTTCTATTTCATTTCATTTACTTTTACAGGTCATTTTATAGTGCATTAAATTGACTTACGGTTTAGATTTACATCTTGCATTTCATTGTCTTTTCCAAGTCTAAAATTGGTAGTGAACCCATTAATAGTTTGCATTCAGCCCCTTGGACAACCCTATTACAATATTTCTTTCTCCTTTTTATTGATATCTTTAGGGTGAACCTTGAATGAAATTAAAGGTGTGGGTGTGCTTTATGAAAAAAATTATATGATAGCACCATCTGACAAATACATCATTTCATTTTGGTGAACCTACATCTAGGACATTTCATTTTCTAATTAGGAGTGCATTAGCATCCTAGATTTAGCTTGCATTAACATTGCATTAGGACTTGCATTCTAGGGTTTCAAAATTTGCATTAGTCAAAGCTCATATACCTTGCATTTTTACATCTAATTTTATTGAAAATCATTCAAAATCTGTATTTGCATCTCAAAAAAAGATCAAAATACCTAAAAAGCATACAATTCAGTTAAAAAATTCTAAATTTTTTGAAAAAAATCATCCTTGGGACTCATTTGCCACCTTGGTAAAATCGGTCCCTTTGCATATTTTGCATTGCATTTTCTAGCATTTATAGTTCGGTTTCTAAGTTTCTATTTGTTGTTATTTTCTTTTTGTTTTAGTTTCTAGAATTTCTATTTTAAGCATTTCATTGTTCTTAGCTTATATTGCATTTTCATTCACCTTGCATTTATTAGCCCTTGCATGAGTATTTGTTGTTCTATTCCTTTATTGGTGGAAAAATGGATATATAAATATCATTCTTTCTCCAACCAATCACTCAAGGATGTCCTAGGAGTCCCAGTTAGATTGAATAACAATCAAGCACAAGGTGAGTTAATTCACAATGAGGAGGACCTAGGAAGGGGATGATTTTAGCTTTAATGGGGTTCACCACCAAGTATAAACTTGGAAAATAAAATGTTGGAAGAAACAATGTGATATGCAAATGAATGCTAAATGACCTAGAAAGATAAACAAAATGCAATAGAAAACTATGAAACTGGAAATGTGCACTTGGGAAGTCTAGAGATGTGAGGATTTTGGAAATGTAAAGAAGCTACCAAAATGTGCTATGGAGAATGAAGACACCCAGGATGGCATATTAGTCTTGTTTTTTCAAGGAAAATATGGAGCCTTTGCATATCAAAATCGGATCTGAAGGAATATCTAAAAAATATGCTTGGGAGGACTAAGATTACCAAGGTGGTGTATTAGATCCATTTTGAATTTCTAAAAACTTTGAATGTGATCATGAGCTCCAAGGTTTGCACTAGTTTCCTTTCAAATCTCAACTTCTAAAACTTCTGAATTTGGCTTGTAGGTGAATTTCCACGTGAAAATGACAACTTTGTAATGCAACTTTGCAACTTTTACAACTTTGCACTCCAAATTATCTTCAAGACTTCAACCTAGATCTGTAATCACAAATATGCAAGATGGGAAAAACTTGTTTGTTAGTGAATGGGGGTTTTCCTTGGTCAAACCCCTTGTTGGTAATTAACCCTTGTAATGAAATAGAATTAAAGAAGGAAATGGTGAATGGACAATATGCAATGCTACAACTCACCAAAGCCTTGTAAATTATACAAACCTGTGTGCAATGGCTGTAATGGATATGGATCTTGAACCAAAGGGATTCTCTTGAAAGATATGGACTTGGATTGCTTACTTGAATCAAACCCTACATCACAAATGTTAGCACAACAACACACATGATGCAAGAAATTCTTTGATATGATGCTTGAATCTTGATAATGACTCCAAATGCTTGATAAATCTACTCTTGAGTGCTCTTGTGAACTTAATTTGATATTATGAATGCTCTCACAAAAGAATTAGATTGAAATTAATTAATGAACCTTGTATTTATACTTATCTATGCTTAATATCCCTAAATTACGTCACACCAAGCCAACATATGAATTCATTAAATAAAGGAGGCTAAATGCCACCAAAATTTGAAATTAAATCCTGAAAAATGACTCAAGGAGGACTAAGATGCCCTAGGTGGTGTCTTAGTCCCAAGTCATAAAACTTGGGGTACAAACACCAAAAAGGGGCCAAATTAAGATGCCTCAAAGTTAGGGTCTCAAGACCTTTGAGGGACGAAGACACTTAGTCCTGACCCAAAAAGTAGGGACACACATATGGAGTCATTAAATTATCATTTATGCATTGGAGAATGTAATTCATAGGGCTTGTGGAAACAAAATAGTACCAATTAAGCCATAAAGAAGCATAAATAAAGCAAGTTGGGTCCAAACAAGTGTGAAAATGCAAGGGTATGCATTTTACTACACTACATTTATCCCCCACTTTAGTGAGAGGATGAACTTGCTTCAAACTCACACTAAAGTAGCCAACCACACAATCAAGAAGGGTTCAAAAGTACAAATGATAGTAAGATAGGATGACAATAATCAAGAGGGTGGTCAAGCCCCTAGGATTAGGATCCCATGGAAAACCAACATAGGCACAAAGGAACATGCTTAAGAATGATATATGAAGCCATAACTAGATCACAAACATACACCATAACATACAAGAAAGAGGAAAAATAAAGAGGAAAACTACAATGGATCAAGCTTTGACTAGTCGTCCAATGTGGTGGACTAGGTCTAGGCAATTTTTTCAAAAAGGTTTACAAGTGGAACGTGTTGTGGTGTTGGTGCACCTTTTGTAAGAGCATGATTTCATGAGGAAAATTTAGGGTATTAAGTTTATGTAGGAATTCTCATGATGTAATAAGTCTTAAATAGCCATTTTAAGTTTGTAATAGCCTTAGATAGCTATTTTAGGCATAAAGTGCATAATTGAAAAATATTGATAGAAGTTGTCAATTTCAAATGTGGTAAAATGCAAAAAGATGTAAAGGCATGGAATGCCAAGGGTCAAAGTAGTTGTAGAGGTTTTTGAGTCATTGTAGGAAGTTGAGAAGTTAGGGAAAATGTTTAAAATGGTGAGATCTATCATTGTAAGGGGTTGTTGAAGCATTTTGAGGGAGAATTCAATAGATTATCATTGTTTTTATTCAATGTCTATGCAATTTCTATAGTTACAATCAATGTACGACCAGTAAATTTGTTTAATGTTTCAAATCTAAGTAAGTATATTTAGTACCATATTCTAACTCTTCTTTTGGATGGATTTGAGAAGATTTTATAGAATTTGAAAAATCTAGTGTGGAGTTTGTCTAAACTAGGCAAAAAATAGAGAATAAGGTTTTGAAGGTCAATATGAATTGAAAAGGCCATTCCTCCATCTAAATTTGTTGTATCTTAGAGGAATGGGCCTATGTAGACTAGGTAGACTATAGAATATAAATTTTGTGGTGATAAAGTGAATTGAAAGGTCTTGAAACACTACCTTGTTGTAGAATTATGTATTTATAAGCCTTTTGAGTAGGGTTGATAGAGTGAATGAAGACAAGGATTGAGAACCTGGTCGAATCTCATGAATTCAATGAGATTGGGTATATTTAGATACGTATTGAAGTTATGAGAGATTATAAGTGGTTAGATGGGTGAAAGAATAAGAAACCCTAGTTGATTTAGGGTGAAAACTAGTGACAAAGAGAGGTTTTATGAAGGAAGTGTGTAGGGATCTTTGGGGAAACACCTTTTGAGGATGGAATGAGTTTGTACATGCATAATAAATCCTATTGGAAGTGGTTTTGAGGTTGGTAAAGGTCTAGGAATGTGAGTTCCAATAAGCCCTAGTTGTTTGTGAAGAAAGCAAGGGTTTTGTGGAAAGTGGCCATAGTGAGTGAGTTGTGGCTTGAAAGTTCAAAATTTTGAAGTTTTGGAGACTTCCTAGTGATTTTTTGAGGGTTTCAAGTGTTGGCTGGAAGTTTTAGGGTGTGTCTCTTTGGAAAAGAGGCCAAATTCAAGGTTGATTTAGCGTAGAAGGTCAGATTTGTGAAGGTTGATCCAAAAGACTCATATGTGAGTTTGTGACATGTGAAAGTAGGCCTTGATGGGTGCCTGATTTAGTGATTTGTTTACAAGGTTGTTTGAGAAAATTGGAAGTTGTGTGAAGAAAATTAGTCTTGTTGACCTATTAAAAGACTAGGAGGAAAATTGGAATTCAAGCATAGAGTTGAATTTTTTGAAAGGAAAGTAGGTTGAAACCCTTTGAATAGATAAGATAAGTTTTTTGACTACACTGCATTGCATCAGTTGGTATTAGAGAAAAACTTGAAGATTCCTGAAGGATATTGATTAATAGTTGTAGTTGGAAGTTGAAAAGACAAATCAGCATGGCGATGGAGTTCAGAGAAGAAACAAAAAGGAATGCAATTTTCAAGAGCACCTACAAGTGTGAAGATAAGGTATGCATTGTGGTTGTTGATTCAAGTAGTTTAAACAATTTGGTATCTCAAGAAATTGTAGACAAATTTCACTTAGAGAGATACCTCATGAGTCACCTTGTTCTATTTCTTGGGTGAATGGTGAGTATGCTTTGTTGATCAAAGAACAAGCTTGGGTTCAGTTTCACATATGTGTATATAGAGATAAAATACTATGTGATATTGTTCCTATGAGTGTGTGCAACCTATTGTTTGGGATGCCATGGATGCATGATAGATTTTCTTTATATGATGGAAGATAAAATAGTTACAATATGAAGAAGGATGGTATTACTTTCACTTTGATTCCTTTGATAGAAGAGGATAGGAAATGCAGGACAAAAAGAATTATGATGTAGCCTATGAGACATGAGAAAAGAAAGTATAGAGAAGAAGCAGCCTTGGAGAAAATGGAAAATATAGGTACAATAGAGAGCAGGTCTGGTAAAACAAAGATGAGAACAAAGGATGAGATGGATGCAAGAGAATGGACTACGAATAGGCAAGAAGCGTTTGGTAAGGACACCTTGAAGAAAAGAAGTTGTCCACTTATTAGACAAGCACTCAAAGTGCAGCAAGAAGATGACAAAGAGAATGGAAGGTAGCAGGAGCCTAATCAGAAAAGACAAAGAGTGCAACAAATGTTGGATGATAGAAGGCCTAAAGGAAAAGAGGTCTCAAAGGAAGATAGATTGAGGGATGAGAAGATGAGTAAAAGAAAAATAGATGAATATATAGTAGAAATCCTTGAAAGGCTTGAAAAGAGTGAATAACTTATAGTGGGAACAATGTTGTGTCCCTTGAAAGGGAAAGAGGATGGTGAGTAGCCAACTACTACTAAAACAATGGAGTTTAGGTCAGGAAACATAGAGATCAAGAAGGCAACAAGTTTGATGCTAGATACATATGAAGATGAAAGAAGAAGAAAGCCAATACAAAGGGAAGGTGGAAGTTGTAGACACTGAAATTTGGTCTAAGTCCACAAATTCAATCTTTGCATAGTTCATATAGTTGGTCGTGATTAAATAATGTTAATTATTTATTTACTTTATAAAGTCCCTCTCTCATATATTAATTAAATAATCTTAATTATTTAATTAATTCACATTTTCTTTATTCTATCTTGATTAATTAAATAAAATCTATTTATTATAATTATAATCATCATTAATTAACTTTATCCAAATTCTATTAAAATTATATTCATAAATACCATAATCATTTGATAAATTAAATGAATTACCTTTACCTATATCTTTGATCTAACTATAATTTAAAAATAAATACTTATGTGAAATATTGTAAACCACTTACATCACCTATAGTTGGTCGTGATTAAATAATGTTAATTATTTATTTACTTTATAAAGTCCCTCTCTCATATATTAATTAAATAATCTTAATTATTTAATTAATTCACATTTTCTTTATTCTATCTTGATTAATTAAATAAAATCTATTTATTTAATTACATCATTAATTAACTTTATCCTTCTTAAATTAAATAAATTCTTATTTAATTTACCTTTACCATACTTCTAACTATAATTAAAAATAAATACTTTAAATATTTAATTATTCATCTAACCTTTTCTTTACTCAATTAAATAAATCTTATTTATTTAATTAATCCTTAAATGTCAAATCTTCAATTATATAAATCACTTAATTAATAAAAGTCTATTTTTAACACATTCTTCTATATTTAGATAAATGTTTAAGTTATCTAAGTATTCATTCTCACTTGACTCGAGATCTATTTAAATCAGTCAATTATCTCCTAATTTAATGTCTGAGTATCTTTTGCAAATAAACTCTCTATCATAACCAATCAAACATCTAGTTCTAACTTGTATGCATGTACATGCTTATTAATTAAATATATTTATTTAATTAATTAAATTTTGTGCATGCATTTGAACAAAACGTTGCTTTTAATCTATCTTTATATTTGTCATGAAAACATTATTCTTCTATTTTCGAATACCAAACTCAAAGATTAAATCATTATTTAATATTTATCTCTATTCTTAGTTTTTATCACTCATGTCAGTACTAATAGTTATTTCAATACATGTCTAATCATTTGATCTCAATCATCTTTTTATCTTTTGATCGTGGCCTATCATTCGAATGATCAATTTTCGATAAATTGATTTGTCTTTCATCATTTTACCTCTCCCGAAATCTTGTGACTTTTGGAGCAATTAATTGAAATATTTAATGTTTCGTTATTATCATAATCCTTAGGCTATGCTTGTACACTTAATGAAAAATCTTAGGGCAAGTACACTACAAAAGAAAAAATGGAGGAGGACAATAGAGGTTATCCATGGAGTTACATCGATCTTTGGTGTGATTGTTTTATGTTTTAGCTTATTTCCTTTGTTCTTTGTTGTTTGACTTTAGATTATATTAGAGTTTGATTGCATTGTAGTTTTCTTTTAGTCTTTCCTATATTTCATAATGTTACATTGGTGAACCCGACGTGAAGACATGTTCTTTGCAAATCTGTAGACGTTTTATTCAATTTTTACAGGTATCATATGACCTAATGCATTTGAAAAATTTTGATGCATACGTGAATTATAGAACCACAACTTATTGGTGAAAATATGTGATGCATCTGCCGCTCTGAATGATGCATCTGACTAGTGAAGTTTCTAGGTTCAATCTCTGATTTTTAGTCTTTCATTATGTTTTTATTTTAGCTAATTGTTTGGTTTGTTGTGTGGGTTTTAGGAGTTAACATAGTCTTTGTAGGATGTATCATAGAAGACAAGTTTTTGAAACCCTTTCTACAGGACGACCACCGAAGATTAATCTGAAAACTACTAATGAATTTTTCTGTAGGACGTGTGCCGAACACTTTAATTTTGAAATAGACTTTCTAGTAGATTATAAAATTGTCATTTGGGTTTAAAATTTACTACTATCTATTGTGTTTTTTGTGAAAGCACACTGTTTTATTACCCTCACAATTCGGTATATCAAAGTATCCTCCCCCCTTGCGCATTCTTGTGATCCTGGGTGTAAGAGAACTGGTTACCAACTCTAGAAATTGGGCCTATATTGGTGGGAAAAAGTACTCACCTAAAGACGACTAAGACAGGTCACACGCTGAACCCGAGTGACTTCCAACTAGTATATAAATGTGGGTTTTTGAAAGTAA
This sequence comes from Sequoia sempervirens, assembly GCA_007258455.2. Lineage (NCBI taxonomy): Eukaryota > Viridiplantae > Streptophyta > Pinopsida > Cupressales > Cupressaceae > Sequoia > Sequoia sempervirens. The sequence continues at coordinate 126,626,149 of VDFB02058242.1, forward strand.
AACTCAAGAATCATGAGTATTGTTCCAAAAAGAAGGGAAATAATGGTCTCTCGCTACATGGATGATACCCCATGAACGGAATGCTCAAATTAAACACTCTTGTTTTTAGTGGCAAAAAACCATCTATTTACTGGTGTAGCAGGTCAAACTTATGAAGTTGTCTCACATTTTTAAGGTTCATTTTAGAGATGAGAAGTCTTCCATGGGAGTTTCATGGGTATTATAGCTAAGATTCCTCAAATGAAGTGTTGAGCCATGGAGGGGAGCCAGTGGGGTCAAGCTACTAGTCATCTGCCTTGAATAAACATAGCTGGGGTAAAACCAAAGTGAGAACTCAGTAAATACTATCCTTCACAGCCTTAGGATTGTACTTGTTTTCTAGAAACACACATGTTCATGATTTTCAAACTAAAAATACATTGTCTTCTAATTGTCTTTGTTTGTCAAAACTTGATCACAAAACATAGTTATTTTACATTATCGATCATTGGAAAACTATAACTAATCACCAAAAACATGCAAAGTTTGTTATTTAGAGACTTTGCATCTATTATAGAGTCTGTCGCATCTATTAGAAACATTCCAAAGTTGCATGCCAGAATCTGAGTTGAGTCGTATCTATTAGAAAAGCCACATCTTAGTTTAAAATCACATATGATATCTTACTATCACTGGAAAAATCACAATTGAGACACACTATGATGCATCTGAATAGGTGAGCCGCATTTGCAGTCTCGAATGATGCATATTCCCCTATCACAGTACCAACTTACTTTACCAATACATAGTCATAGTCTTGAAAACCGCATCTGATCAATCTTGAGCTGCAATTGATAAACTGAGTTGCATATGTTGTAAAATAAACCACATATGTCTGATATGTTAGAAACCAAAATCATATTTGCAAACTAAAAAGACCTTCCACAGAAGAGAAAATCAGAAAAAGCAGAGAGGTTGCAAAAGAATGTGCAACATAATATTATTCAATAATTCAATTAATTACATGATTATTATTTGCTTTATAAAAGAAAAGATGCATAACCCTAATCTTATCTTAAGCAACAAGATAGCTCAATAAGATAAAGATAAGAACCTATAACTTAGGAATTAAATAAAGCCTAAGTAAACTTATGCAAAGTGTAATTAAATATTAATTACACCAACACCCCCCCATAAGTGCAACTTAGGGAGAAGCAAATTATTATGCAAAGATGAGTCTTGACAACAAGGCCTAATTAGGTACTCATTTACAAATGCAAATATGAGGTAGAGAAGGAAAACCCAATGGGACAAAACCCCCTTAGAATGAGATGACTACTGCAAAGAAGCACTGAAAGAACATTGTGGAATAACACTGGAACCGCAATCTGACAAGCAAGGAAAGATACTTCTGTCTACAACTGAAACCAAAATGGAATCATGATAATGTGATAGCATACCTGATGCCATGGAACATTGGAAAACTCACAAACTAGAACAACCCTCGAATCTATGAAGCAACAGTAAATGAAATGATGACAAAATCTAGAAACTGTGTATCTTGATGTCGATGCCAAACTATGACTAAAACTCTTCCATGGGAAGGAGTACCATGAAGACTTTGGAAAATTAACAATAAAAACATGGCCCTCAAACTGAGATGGATCCAATGCGGATCATTAACCATAGGCTCTCAATCTAAAGTGTGAACCAATGTGAATCTCAGATGTGTCAAGCTAAGACAAGAAGTAAGCTGAAGGAAACAATAGGAAACTAGAAAAAATCATGTGAGTTGTCACCAACATGAAAGATGGATGCAAGAACCCCCCTCAATGGAACTTTATACTAGTTCATTAATACAATACCCAATGATTGTAGAAAGAGAGAATGCAAAACTATAGAAACATAGGTGAAAATGTAAACCTAGCACACGAAACACAAACAAATACATGAATAAAATAAGGTAAACATATTTTGTAAATGACCTCATATCTGCATAGAGGCTGAAACCAGCTTTCCAACGCCACAAAAATAGTAAAAAACAGATAAGCGAGTCAAAATATATGCTTCCCAGAGTGAAAATGACAACTTCTGACTTCTGAGGCTTAAAAATACATCAAAAAAAGAAAAACCAGAAAACCACACCTACACCATTGCATAGAGTGTTGAAACAGATTTTTGACGATATCTCATTTGCAAAAAAGGGATGTCGTATGCCCAAGTTACGCCCGTTTCCATGAAAGTTGTCCAAAAAGGCCCGATTTGGCCCTTGGAAGCCCTCAGGGGCTAAAAAATAAGGCCCTTAATCACCTAGGCAGACCTAGGGCTGAAGTGCAGGGTCTGTCGGCATAGCCCCCCGTCACCCATATGACTGTGGCTAGGGCTGGCGGACCTAGTAGGAGTCAGGGCTGGCAGACCTAGTAGGAGTCTAAGCTGGGTGCTCAGTTGCCCATAGGACCCTGCCACTGTGTTTGAAGCCTGCAGGGGCTAAGCATTGACAAAGTGGTGGAGAAGCGGCATGGCTTGGGAGGAGCAGCCACCCAGTGGTAGATGAGTAGACATGTTGTATGAGCGGCACAGGTGAGTGGAGGTGGCCTGTAGGTGGAGTTGCAGTGATTACCTGGTGGTGTAGTGGCGGCACTACAAAATTAAACTGGTCGTGCAAAAACCATATAGATTTTTTTATTTTTTTATTATTTTTTATGAATTTTTCTTGAAAACGATGCCTCATGAAGCGTGCCTGGGGGCCGTACGACCCTTGGGCAAAAAATTTTTGCCTCTCCGGACGACTATGTCCAAATCAGACAAAATTTATATGAAAATAGGGGTTTTTGGGCGCTGTGAATCCAACAACGAGGTCCATTTGGGCCCAAAGTGCTCCAAAAATCAGGCAACCCCTAGATCTATCAGAAAAATCACTAAGCTTGAAACCCTCACAGATCTAGAAAATAGTGATGAAAATGAATAAAATAAGAGTCATTTCTGACTTTTTCCAGCACTCTGAATCCAACGGAAAACCCTGATCTGATCCAAGATGCTGCATAAAGATGCTCAAGGAATGAAACCCTCGAGGGACCTCGAACCAGCTCTGCAATGTGTTCCTCCAAAAAATTTGAGAAGGGGCTACAAATTGAGGCTCTGATACCATCTTAGAAACGAAGATTATATTTGCAAACTGAAAAGACCTTCCACAGAAGAGAAAATTAGAAAAAGCAGAGAGGTTGCAAAAGAATGTGCAACATAATATTATTCAAGAATTCAATTAATTACATGATAATGATTTGCTTTATAAAAGTAAAGATGCATAACCCTAATCTTATCTTGAGCAACAAGATAGCTCAATAAGATAAAGATAAGAACCTATAACTTAGGAATTAAATAAAGCCTAAGTAAACTTATGCAAAGTGTAATTAAATATTAATTACACCAACATGATACCCAAGACTCAATTCCTCAGAAAACCACAAATGTTTACCAGTAAACCACAACTAAGAAAGAAAATCATATCTGATAAATTCTACAATGCATTTTCCTAAGCATTAGAAAACCAAAATTTATTGTTACAGACTGCAAACAAATAGTCAAACCAGTATCTAGCTTATCCTTTTTCATTGATTGTTGGACATAAACCCAAAATTTTTCTCAAAACTTGAATGATTACATCCTTTTGGAATCATTCATTCATAGTGATAGGTACCCTGGTCATAGATCTTACGTTCATCTTAGGGGTCTTTGTTTCCTTTAGAGAGATCATCCTTTGCAGATTTTAGGATAGCACCTTTCACGCTTTGGATAAACCCTTGATTCAACAAATGTTTTCATTGAACCTAGTCATCATTTCTTTTGTCCTACACGTGAATCCTTCCATCTCATCAGTCTAGCTTGGGAGTTCACCTTATCTTTTAGTCCTAGTCCTACATAGGTTCCTTGTCAAAACTAAATTGAAACCAAGGTTATACTTTAGCTGATAAATAACCTCTTTTAGAATCTTCCAAATTGATCACATAGACCTTTGCATATTTAGACATACCATTTTTGTAGAGAAAATACAAAAAAAATAGTCGCATACATTCATCCTTTATATTTAGAAAATCCCAAAAACATAGATTAGATTCTTAATCATCCATAGACTTATCTTTCGCATCACTTTCACTTTGAGCTTACATTACATGGTTGAAACAAGATCGAAAAGGAAAGAAAGAGAAAAGATGGTTGATCCAAATGAATTCATCAATCCATTCTCAAACCCCTTTGTAGGGACAACTTCATCTAGACCTCACAAGACTTTGTTAGAGAAATTTGTTAGTAGAGATACACAAGGACACATTCATGTGAGTGACATAGAGGTTGTTGCATAAGACCCTGAGTTTCCTTCCTTCCTAGATGACTATCTCACAAGTGATCCTCAATGATACTTAGCCAAATTATTAGAAAAAGATGCTAAACTACCTCCTAGTTTTGATATTCACACCCTACAAACTGCATCTACTCAAGGAACAAACACCACTACCACTAGTGCTACTATACCTCAAGTGACTATTGCTATACCATCTGGAGGACCTACACAGAGTGATTCAATAATACACACAACTCCATTTGGTGTGCCTACCTCGACAGAGTGACTAAATTTTACCATAGGGGCGTCATCGTCCAATCCCTTCAATCCTTTTGTTGGGAACAAAAAATATAGAACATCAACTCCTATACCAAGTGTCAATGTTACCAACACTATTTCATAGACAACAACTATACCTAGTGTACATGTTGCTAGTACTATACCACAGATTGGGGTTTCACAAACAGGAGGCATATCCTCTTTCCAATATGTAAACCGCCCAACACTTCATAGATTTTGAATCAAAATCCATTTACACAAATTCCAAATCAAAATCCATTTACACAAATTCCAAATCAAAATCCATTTTCACAAATTCCAAATCAAAATCCATTTTCAAAAATTCTGAATCAAAACCCATTCACTAGCATTCCAAATCCAAACCCACTTTACATACCCACATTTAATCAAAACCCATCACACAACACTAGATTCCAAAACACGTACATAGATACAAATAATCCAACTAACACATCATTAACTCAAGTTGATGTCCTATAGACACAAATGCATGCACTTCAAACACATATGGATAGCATGGTAGTGTCTAACAAGAAAACCTTTTTAACAAAGGATTTATGCCCATTTCCCTTCGATAAATCATTGTACATGACACCTTTCCCTCATGCGTATGTCATACCAAACTTTCCCAAGTACAATGGAAAGTGAAATCTAATCGAACACATAAGGTAATTTTCCACGATGTGCATAGATGTCTCCTATGACCCGACCTATCTTATGAGACTCTTTCTGAGAAGTCTTGTTGGAATTGCACTAGAGTGGTGTTCAAGTCTTGACTATGGCATAAAATCATGGGGTGAACTAGGTGAAAAATTCATTGAAAACTTCTCCTTTAACATTGACCATGAAATAAACATAGAAACCTTGTGTCATACTAAACAAGATGAAGGGGAAAATTTTATCGCTTTCTTCTAGAGATGGAGAACTATAGCCAATCAATGTCCTATTGAGATACCTAAGAAACAGAAGGTCGCCATGTTCCAAGAAAACCTCAACCCAAAATTGAGAAGTAACTTAAGGGTACATTGTTGCACATCCTTTACAGAACTAGTGGAAAAGGGGCCCATACTAGAAAAATATCTCATCAACAAAGGAGAACTTAAGACACAAACACCCAACAAAAATCCAACTGTTCAACACACCACCAATGACAAAAACAAGTTTTGGTCTCAGAATAAAAATGTTACCAATGATGGGGTAGTTGATGCTAAAACTTTACAAGTAGGACCGATCATCACACTTAGAGGAAATAATCCCTCTACCAAAACACTTAACGCCATCAACCAAACCCACAACACTACCCAAAACACCTAACGGCCACAACAACAAAGACAATTTTTGAAATGTGAATTAACTCCCGTCATGGAACCCATAGAGTCAGTCTTCAAACAATTGTTGCAACATAATCATATACAACTTCAAGAGCCAAGAAAATATGATCTGGGGAAATTTAAACCATCTTGGTGGGATGGTAATTCCTTTTGTGATTTCCATCGTACCAAAGGACATAACCTACAAAACTGTCATCAACTGAAAAACATCATACAATACTTTTTTGAGAATGGAACTATTCAGCTTGGTGGACAAAAAGTGACATCTTCAAAAACTAATCAGAAGGTATTTTCTGATCCACTACATGACCACGGGAAAGGAAAAGCCCCATTTTGGGTAACAAGACCAATACTTCTACCAACTATGCTAGTGTCAAGCATGATTATATAAGTGGCCCCATTGTAAATCATATTCAAGCTATCAATGACCATGTCAATACCATCACCATAAATAAAACTCCCAAGTGCGATGTTAACACTCGTTGGACCAAGATCACCATCCAAGGCCCTCTGTCACATCAGGCACCACATACTTCCAAGCCACAATATAACTTACTTGATCAATTGGGGAAGACCCCAACCCATATTTCAATTTTGGAACTATTACATATCTGCCCTGAACATCGATCCATTTTAGATAAGGCTTTACAAAGCATGACTGTTCCTAATGATCTTGATGTTAATCATTTTGAGGAAATGGTAGGTTACCTAAATAGTAATCATCATGCCACATTCTCCAAACAAGACTATGCAACTAAGAAGAAAAATCATAACGACTCATTACATCTTGAAGTCCTTGTTGACAAAACTAAAGTTACATGAGTTCTGGTAGATGGAGGAGCAAGGTTTAATCTTTGCACTTTAAAATTGATTAAGGCATTAGGTCTCTCAGAAGCATGTGTAGACACAACCAAAATAATTTTCATTAAGGCTTATGGTGATGAATGAAAATGAAAGGGGATGGTAACACTTCCTATTAGAATTGGTCATGTAGTAATGGAGACAAAATTCCAAGTCTTGGATCTCACCCTTCCATACAATCTTCTCCTAGGAAGACCATGGATTCATGCCATGAAGGCAGTTCCTTCCACATATCAACAATGTCTAAAATTCCCTTACAATGGCACTAAAATAACAATAGATGGGGACCCAGATCCATTCCAATATTGCACCAGTCTACGAGAGACACCTCAGGGCCAAGTGCCTATAAACCAAGAAGCCTCATCATCTAATTCATCTCATTACGTCAATCCATCCACTCTCACTAGATCATCCACTTTGCCTTCATTACCTTCCACTCCTAGGGTTGAGATCCAAGACAAGGGTTGTGGAGAATATCACATGAAGACATCTTATTATGTTATCCATCTGATTCCTCCTAAATCATACAATTTACCTACAACAAATAGGAGACAATTAGTGGTCACCATACACATTCCTCCCTCAACAACCTTTACAAAGTGGGGAGAATTAAGCAAAGAATCCATATATGTAGAAGATGTGACCACCTGGTTGTATAGAGAAGACCCTGAAGAACCTCACTCACCTACTCACATTCCTACAAAACAATATGGAAAAGGTTTCACAATCATGCAGAGCAAGGGATATAATGGACATAGTGGCTTAGGCTTACATCAAGATGGGAGGACTGAACCAATCATTGTTTCAAAGTGGTCAAAAGGCTTAGGGCTTGGGTTTCAACTGATTCATATTGGTGTTCCTAGTACCACATCACCTTTACTCAAGGAAGTAAGTGCTTCAGAAGATATTGAGACATCCAACAAACCATCTGATCAACCCTATTGTGATTCCCCCAACCCAAATGAATATGAGTGGGATTCCCTATCCTCCACCTTGACCATGGACCTTGATAAGCTATTTGGAGAACTTGACTTAATGTTGAAATCTTCACCAAATCTATTGAATTCCTATCCACCTAAGAATATGACAAAAGAGGAATGGTTTAAATATTACTATTCATAATCTCTTACTCCTACCTCTTGGGAACCTGCTAAATCCATTTCAGATAACCAAATATTGGCATTAGGCCCACCTCAGAATCCACCTAGATCCAAGCAAAAGAGAAAAGAGGAATTGGTACAAAACTTTTATGACTATATGAAAAACTCAGCTTTTACCTTTAGTCCGTTGAACTTTGACAACTTCGATGATGAAATGCCTTTAGTTTATCCCCAACTCATTGATTGGGACCAACAAGACATGCTCATCTTAGACATTTTTGAGAATGACAAAGTAATTGTTGAGTTCCTGGGATTACAAGAAGGCATACCAAGTGGCGATCACAAGGCTGGATTTACCATTGACTTGGACAACAAGGAATATTTTTAGGAATCTATTCAATCTTCCAATTGCAAAAATAAGAAAAATAATGACAAAAATAAAAAATGATGAGTCTTTGGGTGAAAACTAAAAGATTCCTTTAGACAATGAAAAAGAAGAAAATAAGGACGCATTCGAAGGCGAAAACCTCTCTAAGGCACCCATGGATGGAGGTTTGAACATTCTCCCTATGGCAAAGGAAAAGTCACCCATGCTAGTTGAAGAAACAGTGGAAGTTAACATAGGTATAGAAGAGAATCCCCGACTGGTATATTTTGTAGCATCATTGACAAAAGAAGATCAACCAGAATTCCACAACTTCTTTACACAAAGACAAATTAATTTTTCCTGGTCATATGTAGACAAGCCTGGGCTGGATCTTGAACTTGTACTACATCATTTGCATTTACAACTAGGTGTAAAACTGGTGAAACATAAATTAAGGAAAATGCACCCACAAATTGCTTTACTAGTCAAGGAAAAACTCAAGAAATTGTTAGAAATTGGCTTCATTAGATCAATTGACTATGCAGATTGGATTTACAATATTGTACCAGTCACCAAACCAATAGGGGGCATCTGCATCTACACAGATTTTAGAGATATAAATAAAGCTTTTCCTAAGGATGACTCCCCTCTGCCCAACATTGACATGATAGTAGACATGACTGCAAGGTATGAGATGTTATCCCTTATGGATTGATTTTTAGGGCATAATCAGATCATAATTGCAACTGAAGACCAACCTAAAATAACTTTCACATGTCCTTGTGGAATGTATTGTTGGTACGTCATTCCCTTCGGACTCAAAATGTTGGAGCAACATATCAGTGTGCTATGACCACTGTTTTTCATGACCTTATAAACACTCTTATGGAGGATTATGTTGATGATATTATTGCTAAATCACTGACAAGAGCTGATCATTTATAGGTCTTAGACAAAATATTTCAAAGACTAGAAGAATATAAAGTGAGACTAAATCTGAAGAAATGTGTGTTTGGAGTGAAATTGGGAAAGCTTTTGGGGCATATCATTTCCAGGTGAGGCATTGAAGTGGATCTGGCCAAAGTAAAAGAAAACATAGACATGCCTCCACCAACTAATCTCAGTCAACTAAGGACATTACAAGGGAGACTACAATCCATGAGAAGATTCATAGTGCAGTTAGTAGATAAGACACATCCCTTTCAACATTTACTTAGAAAAGGAATACCATTTGTATGGATAGGTAAATTCCAGGAATCATTCCAATTGATTAAGGATTATCTACTCACACCACCAATTTTAATGCCACCTATTGAGGGATGACCATTGATTCTCTATATATCAACAACCCTTTCATCACTCAAAGCATTGCTTGCATAGAATGATGATGAAGGTCATGAAAGGGCAGTATACTATATTAGTCAGACTTTGGTAGGTTATCAGCTCAACTACAATACTATTGAACATTCTTGTCTTGTAGTAGTATTTGCTACTCAAAAACTAAGGCACTATATGTTGAACAATCAAACAATGTTGGTTGCAAAGATAGATCCTTTAAAATATCTCCTAAGAAAAGTAACATTAATAGGGTGACTGGCCAAATGGGAAATGATACTTAGTGAGTATGATATCCAGTGTGTAGAGAGAAAGGCTATTAAGGGACAAGTCATTGTTGATCAATTAGTTGATGCACCAATACAAGCAAATCACTCTTTAGTTGCTGATTTTATTGATGAGTTTATATTCGCCATTGACACAAGCATGACATGGAAACTATACTTTGACGGGTCCCATACAAATCATGGCTCAGGGGTTGGTATCATGTTTATCACACCACATGATGATTCTATCCCTAAGTCATTTAAGATTTCCTTTCCATGTACCAACAACATAGTAAAATATGAGGCTCTTGTGACCAGATTACACATGGCAATCAAATGGAGTATCAAGAACCTACAGGTTTATGGTGATTCTCAATTGGTATTCTAATAGGTAAATGATGATTATGAGACTAAGGATGAAAATATTGCTCCCTACAAATGCATGGAAGATAGTTTCAAGGAGTACTTTGACAAAGTTGACTTTCATCAAATACCTCGTGTTCTAAATAGGGAAGCAGACACCATGGATACTATTGCCTCACTTCTTGACATACCAAGCAACATGCCTAAGTTTGAGTTTTTGGTAGAAAAACTTTTGGTCCCTGACTATGAAAACCTAGATTCAAAGATTGTGTGTGATATTGTTGGTCCCAATTCCCCATGTTATAAAGATATCTATGACTACATCCATGTTAAAAACACACCTCCTGACCTTTCTAATAACCAACATAGGACATTCCTTCGCAAGTTAGCCAAGTACACCATCATCAGAGACACCCTTTATAGATATGCCTTAGATAATACCCTATTGAGATGTCTCGATACTGATGAAGCACAAGAAACCTTGCATGGGGTACATGAGGGTATATGTGGATCCCATTCTAGCAGTCCTACCTTAGCTAAAAAATATTATGCGATTGGGTTACTATTGGCCTACCATGGAAAAGGAGTCATATATCTTTGTCAAGAAATGTTGTCAATGTCAGGTACACAGAGACTTGATAAATGCACCAACAAAAAAGCTCTGTCCCATAATGTAACCATGGCCCTTTTCCCAATGGGGACTTGACCTCATAGGTAAGATACATCCCACATCGTCCAATGGCCATAATTTTATCATTACTGCCACTAAGTATTTTACGAAGTGGATTGAGGCTATTCCCATGACCTACATCACCAGCACATAGATCTCTAAGTTTATCTTGAACTATATCATATGTTAGTATGGTGTTCCTCAATCCATTATCACAAATAATGGTCGTCCATTCAAAAACAAAAAATTATGTCATCTTTGTGAAGAGTTCCATATCCAACATCATTTTTCCACCCCATATTACCCACAAGGTAACGGACAAGTAGAGGCATCTAATAAAACTATCATCATAATCCTCAAAAAGACTATCAATGATGCTGGTTGTGATTGGCATTTACAACTTAAACTAGCCTTGTGGGCTTATCACACAAGCATCCATACTCCCACTGGAACCACTCCTTATTCTTTAGTATTTGGTTCCAAGGCCATTCTACATATTGAGGTTGAGATTCCTTCATTGTGGGTATCCTTGAAAGGGCACATTGATGATGAAGAGTACCAAGTTTTAAGACTACATGAGCTAGAATTCCTAAACGAATGAAGACAAAAGGAATTAGATAATCTCCAAGCATATCATAATTGTCTTCATCACAACTAAAACATGAAGGTCTTGAATAGAAACTTTGACATTGGTGACCTAGTCTTAATGGAGAATCCTAAGAATCAAGCTGAAAGAGAGAAACTAGGAAAGTTTGAACCTAACTAGTTAGGACCTTACATTATCATAGAAGCCTTTGGATTAGGAGTGTATCAACTCTCTACTCCTAAAGGAGAACCATTGTTAAAATCTATCAATAGTCTTCACCTGAAAAAGTTCTACACATAGATTATGAGAGCCTTGCCTAAATTATAAAAAAAAAAAAGAAAATCAAAAATCAAAAAATAAAAAATAAATTGTTACCTAGGTGAAAACTTGGCAAACATGCATCTTGGTAACACAAAAAAAAATAGAAAATCAAGAAAATAGTAAAGAGAAATAAGTCGTCCAATAGTGAAAACCACCTCTGTGGCACTTTGGATAAGTACCATGGTGAAAACCTGGCAAACAGGCACCATGTGTAGTTGACTCTACTCCTTTGTCTACTATTATTCTAATCTGACTTACCTATAAATATTGTTTATCCTTGTACATATTATCTATCCTTGTACATATCACCTATCTTTTCCATCCATCATTTGTACATACCATTCATAATAAACAATATTCCTTTCCATAACTTGGAATGATTGACATCGAGTGCATTACATATCCCCCATCCCATCCTATTCATAATCAGTTGGTCTTACGCTCAACTAGGGGAAAGCACTTTACCTATGTCATATTTGGTTCTTACATTGGCTATCCTGAAGACATAAAACCATCAAGAATCCAAAAACATTACAAAATATCCTAAGAAAATCCAAAAACATCAGAAAACTTCAAAAAGACAAAAGAAAATCAAAACATGAGAAAAATCCAAAACTAGAATTAGAATCAGTCACACTTGTCAGTCGTTGTCATTTTTCAAACTATATTGCCTTTGCGACTAGACATAGGTAAGGCCATCTGCCAATTTTCCCCTGAGGCATTAGGTTAGTCCTTTTAGGCTTGTTTGTATAAAATCATGATTCAATCCATATGTCTATATGACAAGGTCATTGGTCATGTCGAACTACGAGGTCTCTATGTATATAATGTAGGAAAGGCCATCAATTGATGAACCCTTAAGGCCGCACTGGGTCAGTCCATCAAGGTTCATCACATGCATTACCACACAGGTCTATTATGTTCATACAATTCAAGATTTTTATAGTCAGTCTTGTTAGTCAAATTCTAGTCGAACTACGAGGTATCTGCATGTATAATGTAGGAAAGTCCATCAATCGATGAGCCCCCAAGGCCACACTAAGTCAGTCCTTTAAGGTTCATAGTCACACATAGTCTACTGTTAGCACATCATATCAATTCATGCATCAACAAGATGAACAAGTCAACAATTTCATCAATTCAAATCAAACAAATTTCCAACACAACCAACAAAACAAATCAACTTAAGTTTTCTATAGGATGTGTCCTTCTTGAAAATAGATATCAGCAAAACAATCAACCTATGTCTTATATAGGATGAGTCCTTCCTACATACAAACACTGTCAAACAATCAACAAGGCCTCATATAGGTTATCACATCAAAAATATTAGAGTCAATGTCTTATACAATACGTGTCTTTCTAAAACTAGGATTTTATCATGCCTTATACAGATAGTCATAACATCGAAACCAGACTCAATGTCTTATCCGGTATGTGTCTCTCCTAAAATTAGGCTTTATCAATCAACCATCTTATCAATCAAAACAATCAAACAAACAGATCAAGTTTTGGAAAATATTTTATTGTATTTTTGATTTATTGCTTGTTTATCTTATCATTTCATTTGACTTTATGATTGGAATCTTGTTACTAGCTTTCTCAACGATGTCCCATGAAGGATTTCAAGAAGCAACGATGTATTAGAATTTCATTTTCTTTGACTGTTGTTTATTAACTGTCCTTTAACTTTTGATTTTGAGTCATGTTACTAGTTTCCTCAAGGATGTCCCATGAAGCATTTAGAGGAGCAATTACATCTCATGACCTGTATTTTCTTTGTTTGTTGTCTATGGTTTGTCTTGACAAAAATACTAGGGCAATTATGCCCTTAGTATGAGTTAAGAAAATCCTTGTCTATGACTATTTTTTGTTAGCAGGTGGATGACCTTCCACACCTTGATCTATGGCATATCATGGTGTTTGTTTCCATTTGTATTAGTTAACACCCAATGATGATAAAGTGCAACACCTTTTGTGATATGGTGAAACATTGAAGATTGCTAATACTAACATCAAAGTCTTTTCTTATTCATCTTTCTTTCTTGCATTATGACGAAGTCCTATGACACACAAAAATATAAAACATCCTACATATGCATTCATGTTAGAAACATCATGTAAAAATCATACATTTTCATACATATATCTTGCATTACAAAAACACAAAAACATAGGTGTCTATCATATCAAGGAAATCATGGCATAATAGACATTCATCATCATAGATTACATAAAAAAAGGTATTACATGTACATAACAGGTGTAAATATATGCATCACATTACATCCATCATTATCAAATGTATAGCATCACATGTAGATAGCATTATAAATATAACATCACATTGCATCTTATAATCATAAATTGCATACATAACGTCAAATGATACTATACAAAATCAATGCATACATCATCATATAGAATTCACATCATATCATCCGCTGCATAAATACATCATAAAGTAGATATGAACATCCATCATATAGGAATATCATATAGACATAACATGCATAAATAAAAGACTGCATAATCATAAATAGAATTGCATATCATGAGAGTCACTGCCAAAATCATATATATATAGCTCAGAAAGTGTCATATCATAATATCATAATGTATCAATAAATATGAAGCCCACAAGCTACATGATCAAAATACAATATCTCAATACATATCAATGAATGTCCCTATCCAGAACTCCCACTACTCCCATGAGTAGAGTGTGAAGGTGAATAATGTCAGGATCATAATGACCTATGTCCTGAAGGAGGCCTGTCATATGGTCCAGATCTACGAGGCCCATCAACCCCCTCTGTACTCATTGTACTAGTGCGAGTCCTACTCTGAGACCTCCCACTACATTCCTGCAAAAAATTGGGAGCCCATCTCTTTGTAGGAACCTCTTCCTCATATAGATCCCTATAGTAGGAAGCTCTCTCCACATATTTGACTAACTCCCACAAGAAAGTATTAGCTAGCCCACTATAAAGAGCTCTGATCTCTACAAACCTCTGCTCGGTCTCATGTCTATGAGCTATGGCCTGGTCCCTATCCATGTATGCTCTGTTTCTCTCCATCTATAGGGCATCCTTCTTTGACATCAATACCCTCATCCTCTCCTCTAAAGATGCAACTTGAGCACGTAGATCTGCTATGTCCTGATCAATAGGACCTATATCATCCTATTGTGATCTCTCCATCCCATCATCCTCCATCTCCTCTAGTATCATGTCATGGAGCTCACACTCTTGATCATTCATATCATCCTCATCATCATCCTAGTAACCTACAAGTAAACCACAGGCACCTATCTCTACCTCCTCCCTACCTGCCTCCTCCTCTACATGCTCCTTAGGAATGTCCTCCTCTCCTGCATGCTCCTCTCCACCAACCTCCACATGAACCTCCTCTCCACCAATCTCTGCCTCCTCAACATGAATCTCCTCCTCACCTCCACCAACATCTAGCATGGGAATATCATCTCTCTCCTGCACCTCCTCACAGATGGGTGACAAAGGTGGGCCTTGTCCTCTAAGACCATGTCTCCCCCTACCACCACCCCTCTGACCACCTCCTCCTCCATCTCCACCATCCCCTCTACCACCTCCACCTCTCTAACCTCTACCTTTGCCACATCTACCTTGTGGGCCTCTCCCTCACCTCTCTACAAGAACATCCTAATCTAGATCTGTCAGTGGTACTGGCCTGTGCATGGCCCACCAGTGATCATATGCCTCTATGGTGCCTGGATCTGATGCTCTGCATCTCCAAGCCCACTTTACTAGTTATAGAGCATCAATATATGACTCTATAGTAGCCACCAAAATTTCATCACCCTATAATATAACCTCTCTAGAAGAATAGGCATACTCTGCTTGACCTCGAGGCTCATCCTGCACCTCGCCAAACTATCTCAATACACTATCCAGTAAGTGCCTCTCAATGATATGCATGTGTGATATGGTCTGTCCAATCAAGTATTGTGTCTATTTGCAATATGTTAAGTGCCCGTCCTCATCCAGCCACGATGGGAAATCCATAAATGGCCTCCATATAGACTATACCATCGTATCAATAACATGTCTATAATATCAAGTGTCTTCGACATGGTGTTGGGTGTTAGCCCCAGCACAATGAAAGAATATGGTGATCCTTGTTATACCTCTACTGTAACTGGCTAATGGAAAATTGATGTGTTCCCATGCCCATACCATTAGGAGCATGGTACCATAGCTCATGGATTGTGCCTCTCTATAGGAAATATCATGTAAGTGGAAATACAACATGGCTAATAAATAGGGGCCCTAGGTATAAACCAACCCCCTCTCTAACATCCCAACAAGCCTCTCCCCCCATTGTACAGGAAATCCATGGCCTCAATGGTTAGGAAGAACTATACCGCCAATCAATGTACACAAAAGAGAATCTAATCTTATATATCTCTAGGCCAAGACATGCCATCTAATCTCATAATGGTCTATCCCCAACTGTCTAATGTCCTGATGGGGGTAATATCTGCACATCTGCATGAATCCCCTCTATGTATCATACATGACCCTAGTCCCTCTAATAAGTAATCTAAGAATCCTATACACATCCTCTAGAGTCACCGTCACCTCACTCATAGGTAGATGAAAAGACAATGTCTCCAAGTGCCACCACTCACACAACGCTATCAACAATCCCCATTTTTCCTGAATAGTGGGCATCAATGTCACATGATGAAGGCCCAAGTTCCATAGAAACCATTTATCCCCACTTCAAAAACTATCACAGAAGTGGAAATTCAATGGTCTCGACTCTCTGGTAAAGATAGGATCCAATACAACCTGCATTGAAATTATGCATGCCTCATGTCAGAATCAATAACCTATCCTAGTCAAAAATTCCAACACAACATGCTAGTCAAATGTGTCATTTTAATTTCAAATGCATTGCAAGATATCAAATGCGTCATTCCATTTTGAAAATGCATCTCAACATGTCACATGCGTCGATCTAAAATGAAAATGAATTTTACAAATCAAATGTGTAATAATGCAGTCATGCCTCATCATCGGTCCATTCAAAATGCAAATGCGACTTAAAATCACAAATTATGTGTTGCATTAATCTATATGTGTTATTATTATATGCAAATGCAATACAAATTAACATATGTATTGAAAACAGAAACAAATGTGAACATCTTTCAAACCACCTATGCTATCCTAAACGTAAAATTACACATGCATGATTCTGCATACAGATGTGTCAATTAGACATGCTTATGTGGTTTTCTACAAAAATGACACTTAACAAAAAAGTGAAATAAATCCATAAAAAGGCGTGCAAATTAAAATTTCAAGAGCTAGTTTTGGACTACATATTGGGGGGGCCGTGTTTGCAGGTCGCCTGAACGTCCATATGTGATAGGCATGGTGATGTGAGTAGGGAACTGGGGACATTGTCGCTAGGAGTCCAAAGCACAAATCTCACTTTTCAAAAACTAGGATGGTGAAAATGAATTGGAATTTCATCCCTTTTCTATTTATACCTAGGGTTTTGGGTGGCATTTCTTTCGATCTTGTCTATTGGCCATGTAAACTTCTATGTGTACCTAACACCTTGAAATTTGTTTTTTTCAACTACACTACTTTCTGGCTATCAAGTTGACTAATCGAGACTATTGATTTTTTTTGAAAATTTGTCAATTTTTCTGAGGGGGCATACCTTCACTTATTTTATACTGGGGCATGACTAGGGCATGTTTTTGATCGATTTTCTTTGACACAATGCCAAAATGACATTATATCAAAGAGGGGAAAAATGTATACACAGAAATTTGGTCTAAGCCTACGACTTCAATCTCTACATAATTCGTATAGTTGGTCATGATTAAATAGTGTTAATTATTTAATTACTTTCTAAAGTCCCTCTCTCATCTATTAATTAAAAAACATTTAATTATTTAATTAATTCACTTTAACATTTATTCATTTGTTAATTAATTAAATAAATGCTCTTTATTTAATTACGTCATTAATTAACATTATCCTTCTTAAATTAAATAAATTCTTATTTAATTTACCTTTACCATTTTTCTGACTATAATTAAATAAATACTTTAATTATTTAATTATTCATCTAACCTTTTCTTTACTCAATTAAATAAATCTTATTTATTTAATTAATCCTTAAATGTTGAATCGTTAATTAAATAAATCATTTAGTTCATAAAAGTCTATTTTTAATGCATTATTCTATATTTAGATAAATGTTTAAGTTATCTAAGTATTCATTCTCACTTGACTCGAGATCTATTTAAATTGGTTAGTTATCTCCTAATTTAATGTCTAAGTATCTTTCGCAAATAAACTCTCTATCATAACCAGTCAGTCATCTAGTTCTAAATTGTATGCATGTACATGATTATTAATTAAATATCTTTATTTAATTAATTAAATTTTGTGTGTGCGTTCGAACAAAACATTGCTTTTAATCTATCTTTATCTTTTTCATGCAAACATTATTCTTCTATTTTCGAATACCAAACTCAAAGATTAAATCATTATTTAATCTTTATCTCTATTCTTAGTTTTTATCACTCATGTCAATACTAACAGTTATCTCAATGCATGTCTAATCCTTTGATCTCAATCATTCGTTTATCTTTTGATCTTGGCCCATCATTCGAATGATCAATTTTCTATAAATTGATTTGTCTTTCATCATTTTACCTCTCTTGAAATCTTGTGAATTTTGGAGCAATTACTTGAAATCTTCGATGTTTCATTATTATAATAATCCTTAGGGTATACTTGCAAACTTACTGAAAAATATGAGGGCAAGTACACTATAGAAGACGAAATAGAGAAGGACAACATAGGTTATCCATGGAGTTACATCGATCTCTGGTGAGATTGTTTTATGTTTTAGCTTATTTCCTTTGTTCTTTGTTGTTTGACTTTAGATTACATTAGAGTTTGATTGCATTGTAGTTTTCTTTTAATCTTTATTGTATTTCATGATGTTATAGAAGCATGTATGACATATGAGAATGGAGACAAGCTCATAGAGAGCATGACAAGAGTGGTGACTTGTCCATTGAAGGGACAAGAAAATAATGAATCTGAAAGTACAGAGATAATAGAGAACTTAGTCAAAGACAAGAAGTTTGAAAACAAAGTGAACCATAGAATGTGGCAAGAACAAGTGGAAGAGGTTGAAAAAAATAGAGTGAGATTATGGTATTGAGAGAAAATGGTGGATGGTTGGAAAAAGTTTCGAAACAAGATAGGAGAGAGATCCTAGAGGCAAAAAATTGGGTACAAAGTGTGGATGGTTAGAAAGGATGTCAAATGCAATGTGAAAAGCAAGGTAAGACAAGAGAGAGGACAGTGAGCCAAGTGGAAAGGAAAAAGATAGTGAAAGAGTTTGACGAAAGTGTAGTCACCATGAAAGGTGAAGAAGAGACAACAAAGTGTTTTCCAAGAGTATCAATGATGGAAGAGACTAAGGAAAAGATGTTGACAGAGGTTGGCCAAGTGAAGGCTAGAGGAAAAGAGTTGGTAAAGTCTCCAAATGAGACGTAGAAAAGAGAAAGTGTTGAGACTAGGATAGTGGATTATCCATTGTTGATAAAATGGATGATGTGGCAGTTGTATACTATTGTGACATGGGTTCTATGCATAGGGAACCTAAGAAATATTGTGAAGAGGAATGTTAAGAGCTAGAGAATGAAGGGAGTCATTTGCTACTTGTTTTGATGATCCTGATGATGGGAGTTCAGCGAAGAGTTAGGATGAAAGGTGAAGGTCAAAATGTAGATAGCTTTGCAGAAAGTAAAGTGGAAGAACATAGTAGGAGTATATGGATGGAGCTGATGAAAACAAACCAGAGCATGGTGATGCAGATTCAAGAAGACAATGCAAGAGAGGGGTTGTTAAGCATGGAAAAAACTAATATAAAGGTCAAGATGAAGAAAATGAAAGAAAAAAGAGGAGAATCAAAGGTTTAATATCATGAAGATGTTGCAGATTTAAGATATGAAGGCTTCCAAGGGACTTGGAAGGAATTTTGTGGCCGAGCAAATGGTGTAGGTACACTTTTTGCAAGAGCATGCCTCCATGAGAAAAATTTAGGATTTTGAGTTTATGTAGGCATTCTCATGATGTAATAAGGCTTAAATAGCCATTTTAAGTTTTTAATAGTCTTAGATAGCTATTTTAGGCATAAAGTGCACAATTGCAAAATATTGACAGAAGTTGTCAATTTCAAATATCATGGTAAAATGCAAAAAAGATCTAAAGGCATGGAATGCCAAGGTTCAAAGTAGTTGTAGAGGTTGTTGAGTCATTGTAGGAAGTTGACAAGTTAGGGAAAGTGTTTAAAATGTTGAGATCCATCGTTGTAAGGGGTTTTTAAAGTATTTTGAGGGAGAATTCAATATATTATCATTGCTTTTATTCAATTTTTGTGTAATTTCTATTGTTACAGTCACTATATGGCTCGTACATTTGTTTCATGTTTCAAATCTAAGTGAGTATATTTAGTACCATGTTCTAACTCTTCTTTTGGATTGATTTGAGAAGATTTTATAGAATTTGAAGCATCTAGTGTGGATTTTGTCTAAACCAAGCAGAAAATAGGGCATAAGGTTTTGAAGGTCAATATAAATTGGAAATTTGATTCCTCCTTCTATATTTTTTGTATCTCAGAGGAATGGGCTTGTTTAGACTAGGTAGAGTGTAGAATAGAAATTTTGTGGTGATAAAGTGAATTGAAATGTCTTGAAATGTTGCCATGTTGTAGAATTCTATATTTATAAGCCTTTTGAGTAGGGTTGAGAGAGTGAATTGAATAGAAGGATTGAGAAACTATTAGAATCTCATGAATTCAGTGAGATTGGGTATATTTAGATATGTATTGAAGAGATAATAGATTATAAGTGGTCAGATGTGTGAAAGAATAAGAAACCCTAGTAGATTTCTAAGGGTGAAAACTAGTGAAAAAGAGAGGTTTTATGAGGGAAATGTGTAGGGATCTTTTGGACAGTGCCTTTTGAGGATGGAATGAGTTTTTATAGGCATAATAAAGCCTTTTGGAAGTGGTTTTGAGGTTAGGAAAGTTCTAAGCATTTGAGTTCTGATAATCCCTAGTTTTTTGTGAAGAAAGCAAGGGTTTTGTGGAAGGTTGCCATAGTGAGTGAGTTGTGGCATAAAAGTTGAAAACTCTAAAGTTTTGGAGACTGCTTAGTGACTGTTTGAGGGTTTCAAGAGTTGGTTGGAAGTTTGAGGGTGTGTCTCTTTGGAAAAGAGGCCTAATTCAAGGTTGATTCAGCACAGAGGGTCATATTTGTGAAGGTTGATCCAAAATAATCATATGTGAGTTTTTCACATGTGAAAGTAGGCCTTGATGGGTTCCTCATTTGGTGATTTTTTGAAAAGGTTTTTCGAGAAAATTGAAAGTTGTGTGAGGAAAATTAGTCTTGTTGACCTACTAGAAGACTAGGAGGAAAATTGGAATTCAAGCCTAGAGTTAAATTATGTGAAAGGAAAGTGGGTTGAAACCCTTTGAATGGAGAAGATAGCTTGTTTGACTACCCTACATTACATTAGTTGGTATCAGAGCACAACTTGAAGATTCTTGAAGGAGATTGATTGAAGGTTACAGTTGGAAGTTGAAAAGACAAGTTAGCATGTCAATGGAGTTCAGAGAAGCAACACAAAGGAATGCAATTTTCAAGACCACCTGTAAGTGTCAAGATAAGGTATGCACTGTGATGGTTGATTTAGGTAGTTTGGAAAATTTGGTATCTCAAGAAATGTTAGACAAATTGCACTTAGAGAGGATACCTCATGAGTCACCTTATTCTATTTCTTGGGTGAATGGTGAGCATTCTTTGTTGATCAAAGAAAAACCTTGGGTTGAGTTCCACATAGGTGCATATAGAGATAAATAATGTGTGATATTGTTCCTATGAGTGTGTGCCACCTATTGTTTGGGATGTGATGGATGCATGATATATTTTCTCTATATGATGGAAGAGAAACTAGTTACAAGATAAAGATGGATTATGTTACTTTCACTTTGGTTCCTTTTATAGAACATGATAGGAAATACAGGACAAAAAGAATTCTAATACAGGGTAGTAGAGTGTTTATGAGACATGAGAAAAGGAAGTATAGAGAAGAAGCAGCCTTGGAGAAAATGGAAAATACAGGGATAACAAAGAACAGGTATGGTAAAATAGAGATGAGAACAAAGAATGAGATGGATGTAAGAGAATGGCCTAGGAATAGGCAATAATCATTTGGTAAGGACACCTTGAAGAAAGGAAGTTGTCCACTTATTAGAAAAGCACACAAATTGTAGCAAGAATATGAAGAATATAATGGAAGGAAGTAGGAGCCTGATCGGAAAAGACAAAGAGTGTAGTAGATGTTGGATGATAGAAGGCCTAAAGGAAAAGAGGACTCAAAGGAAGATAGATTGAGGGATGAGAAGATGAGTAAAATAAAAATAGATAAATAGATAGTAGAAAGCCTTGAAAGTATTGAAAAGAGTGAAGACCTTATAGTGGGAAAAATGTTATGTCCCTTGAAAGGGAAAGAGGATTGTGAGCAACCAAGTACTACTAAAACAGTGAAGTTTAGGTCAGGAAACACAGAGATCAAGAAGACAACAAGTTTGATGCTGGATATGAAGATGAAAGAAGAAGAAAGCCAAGACAAAGGGCAAGTGGAAGAATGTATGAAAGATGAGAATGGAGACAAGCTCATAGAGAGAATGGCAAGAGTGGTGAGTTTTCCATTAAAAGGACAAGAAGAAAATGAATCTAAAAGTATAGAGATAATAGATAATTTAGTCAAAGACAAGAAGTCTTAAAACAAAGTGAGCAAAAGAAAGTGGCAAGAACAAGTGGAAGAGGTTGAAAAAAAAATAGAGTGATATTATGGTATTGAGAGAAAATGGTCAACGGTTGGAAAAAATTTCTAAACAAGATATGAAAGAGATCCTAGAGACAGAAAATTGGGTACAAAGTGTGCACGGTTAGAAAGGATTTCAGATGCAATGTGAAAAGCAATGTAAGACAAGAGAGAGGGCAGCGAGCCAAGTGGAAAGGAAAAATATAGTGGAAGAGTTTTAGGAAAGTACAGTCAACATGAAAGGTGAAGAAGAGACAAAAAAGTGTTTTCCAAGAGTCTCAATGATGGAAGAGACTAGGGAAAATATGTTGACAGAGGTTGGCCAAGTGAAGGCTAGAGGAAAAGAGTTGATAAAGTCTCCAAATGAGATTGAGAAGAGAGAAAGTGTTGAGAATAGGATAGTGGATTGTCCTTGGTTGATAAAATGGATGATATGACAGCTGTATACTTTTGTGACATGGGTTCTATGCATAGGGAACCTGAGAACGATTTTGAAGATCCTGATGATGGGAGTTAATCCAGGAGTTAAGATGAAAGGTGAAGGTTAGAATGTAGATAGCTTTGCAAAGAGTAAAGTGGAAGGAAAAAGTATGAGTAGATGGATGGAGCTGATGAAAAAAAACCAAAGAATGGTGATGCAGATTCAAGAAGACAATGCAAGAGAGGGGCTGTTAAGTATGGAAAAAACTAAGAAAAAGGTAAAGATGAAGAAAATTCAAGCAAAAATAGGAGCATCAAAGGTTGAAGATCATGAAGATGTTGCAGATTCAATATATGAAGGCTTCCAAGATACTTGGAAGGAATTTTGTGGCTAGGTGAATGGTGCAAGTGCACCTTTTCGAAGAGCATGCCTCCATGATGCAAATTTAAGATTTTAAGTTTATGTAGGAATTTTCATGATGTAATAAGGCTTAAATAGCCATTTTAAGTTTGTAATAGTCTTAGATAGCTATTTTAGGCATAAAATGCACAATTGCAAAATATTGACAAAAGTTGTCAATTTCAAATGTGGTAAAATGCAAAAAGGATGTAAAGGAATGGAATGCCAAGGGTCAAATTATTTGTAGAGGTTGTTGAGTCATTGTAGAAAGTTGAGAAGTTAGGGAAAGTGTTTAAAATGGTGAGATCCATTTTTTTAAGGTATTTTTGAAGTGTTTTGAAGGAGAATTCAATAAATTATCATTCTTTTTATTCAATTTCTATGCAATTTTTGTAGTTACAGTCATTATACGGCATGTACAGTTGTTTCATATTTCAAATCTAAGTGAGGATATTTAGTACCATTTTCTAAATCTTCTTTTGGATTGATTTGAGAAGATTTTATAGAATATGAAGCATCTGGTGTGGAGTTTGTCTAAACCGGGTAGAAAATAGGGCATAAGGTTTTGAAGGTCAATATGAATTGAAAAGGCCATTCCTCCTGTATTTGTTGTATCTTAGAGGAATGGGCCTATGTAGACTAGGTAGAGTGTAGAATATAATTTTTTTGGTGATAAAGTGAATTGAAAGGTCTTGAAATGTTGCCCTATTGTAGAATTTTGTATTTATAAGCCTTTGAGTAGGGTTAAGAGAGTGAATTGAAGAGAAGGATTGAAAACTTGGTAGAATCTCATGAGTTCAGTGAGATTTGGTATATTTAGATACGTATTGAAGGTCTGAGAGATTATAAGTGGTCAGATGGGTGAAAGAATAAGAAACCCTAGTTGATTTCAGGTGAAAACTAGTGAAAAAGAGAGGTTTTATAAAGGAAGCATGTAGGGATATTTGGGCCAGAACCTCTTGAGGATGGAATGAGTTTCTAAAGGCATAATAAAGCCTGTTGGAAGGGGTTTTGAGGTTGGGAAAGGTTTGGGCATGTGATTTCCAATAAGCCCTAGTTGTTTGTGAAGAAAGCAAGGGTTTTGTGGAAGGTGGCCATAGTGAGTGATTTGTTGTCTAAAATTTTAAAATTCTAAAGTTTTGGAGACTGCTTAGTGACTGTTTGAGGGTTTCAAGAGTCAGTTGGAAGTTTGAGGGTGTGTATCTTTGGACAAGAGTCCTAATTCAAGGTTGATTCACTGTAAAAGGTCAGATTTGTGAAAGTTGATCCAAAAGACTCATATGTGAGTGTGTGACATGTGAAAGTAAGACTTGATGGGTGCTTGAGTTGGTGATTTGTTGACAAGGTTTGGGAAAATTGAAAGTTGTGTGAGGAAAAGTAGTCTTGTTGACGTACTAGAAGACTAGGAGGAAAATTGGAATTTAAGCCTAGAGTTGAATTTTGTAAAAGGAAAGTGGGTTAAAACCCTTTGAATGGAGAAGATAATTTGTTTGATTGCCCTACATTGTATCATGTTGTCCACTATCCAAACAAAACATATGCTCACAAGGGCTAATAAAGCTAGGTGTCCACTAGGTGAGCCCCAAGGGACCATATCAAAGCCATACCTCCATGACTTTAATAAGGCACACAAAAATGCATGCTCACAAGGGCTAGTGAAGCTATATTTTCACTAGGTGAGCCCCAAGGAACCATATCAAAGTCATACCTCCATGAATTTAATAAGGAAAATAGGAAAAATGCAACAAGAATGAGGGATGTTCAAAGGTATTTTTCATAGTTCTTGTGAGGTCTTACTCTTAGGGGAAATCGTTCCTAATTTCTTCAAGAGAGGACCGATCAATGGATAAAGGATTTACTACTTAGGGGATGTAGTGCATCAAATCACCACTAAGGGAAATATATTATGCTAAGATAGATCACACTCTTGAAGGAAATTACTCCCAATGTCACCACAAAGATGAAAACACATCGTGTGAAATAAGAAAATTGCATCAAGGAACATGAAAAAGGAAAAATTCAAGTGAAATAAAGCCAAAATAATGCTAATGTATGCCCCCACTTTAAAGAAATTGCTAACACCATGCTGTGAGAAATTACTTTAAAGTAGCCAAAAGATTAAAAAAAGGAAAAGAGGGTTTCCCCTAGAACACATAAGGGATCTATAGATTCAAGGTCATTATATGTCTTTGCTACAATAATATGATAGAGCTCAAAATTTTCATCACCAAATACACCTAGAACTAGAAGAAAGACACAAAGAGAGTGAAAATAAAGAAAAAGAAAGCCTTTTGGGTCAACATGGCACTGATAAATTTTGAACCATTTTTTGATGACAACTCATCGAAATTCCGACGGATGCTTGGTCAGAATTTTGACGTTTCAAATGTCATCGAAATTCCAACACAAAAATAGTGACAAACAGCTGTCAGAATTCCAACGAGCTATCATCAAAAAATGGTTCAAAATGTATCAGTGTGGTAGAGACATAGGACATGTCTCGATACCTTGCATCATCCCCAAAAGGAAAACAAAAGAAAAATGAAAAGGAAAAGGCGAAAGAGAAAGGAAAATCTTTTGGGTCAACATGAAGGAGACATGAATATCTCAGTGCCTTGTATCATCCCCAAAAGGAAATCACAAGACAAGTGAAAAGAAGCAAACATTAAATATCATGTTAAAGGAAAAAGTATATGACATGTAGAAGAATGAAGGCACAAATAGAGGAATGCACATAGAGAGAGACATCAAATAGAACATCACAGGGGATCACATTACACACATGAAAGAAAATAAAAAGATAAAACAAAAAGCTAGTAAGGCATAGGTGAGTCAACCTAAACCAAGTTATCCACTTCCCAATCTTAGTTTGTATAAGAGAAAGGTAGATAACAAACCTAAGGGACAACAAAAAATGGCTTACTAGGACAAGGCCATCTACTTTTTGTCCCCACTAAGTGCAAGAAAAGAATGGGCCGAGGTAGGTGATGAGAAGGATCATGTAATATTGAGAATAGAATATTCTACAAATATTACATGATGAGAAAGGCAGAAAAGGATAAGCTATGCAATCACTTGATGGAAATCATTACCATCGAAGTGAAATTTTTGCAATATTAAATTCAATGCATGAAACTCATCAGTACTGTGTGTGAGAATTCAATGATATGCACAATGTGGGACTTTTTCATCTTTAGGATAAAGAACTAATCTATTCATAGGTGGCAATGCTATAAGTCCTTTGTTGAGAAGCAGTTGTAGTTTTCTTTCACTTTTAGGTAGTAGACAAAGAGGTTGTAACTTTTGTAACTTGTAAGGCCTCTTGTGCCTACTAGATTCACCAACTTATTTAGATGGGATTAGGGAAGGAGGTCTTGAGATGATCCTATTTTTATCCTTGTTATTGTTATGATCTAGTGGTTGTTCTTTAGGAAGAATGATATTTAGATCAAGAGGAGAATCCAAGATCACCATGCCATCACTTTAGAGCCTACGATATTCTCTAGGAGGATTTTAGTTATGAGAGGGATCTTGATATCCTAGTCCCTTTGTGTTTGCATCTATTTGTTTTTGTTCTAGGATTTGATGAATCTCATTTTCACTTGTTGTATCACATCCTTTTTTGCTTAAGATTGTGAAGCCTTTCTCATATGTTTCTTCTAGGTTGATTGGAGTGTTTGTTACTTTGTGATCATAAAAGGGTTGAGTATTTATTTTTTTAGAGGAACTAGGTTCACCTATTGTAGGGAAATTAGGTTTAACTTTTTCTTTGATTTCAAGATGTAAGTAACCAAACATCTCAAGAGGTGGCACTGTGGGAGGATCTGGTTGTTTCATGGAGGTATAGAAAGTTGCATTAGCTTCGAGGTGCTCAAGAAAACCATTTAGGAACTTATTCATGATGTCATCATCTTCTCCAATGATGTCAACATCATGAGGAGGACATGCATTAGGAGTTGAGTGAGAATGAGTGAGTTCAATTTCATTAGGATCATTACCAAAGGCACAATTTGACACATCTACTAAACATTTCAAGGACATCCACAACTTTCCAAAGCACATATCAATGATGCAAGATTGAACGAATGCACTTGAAATGAAAGAAATTGAGATAACAATAATTTTGAAAACTGAAAGAGAAAACTGAAGGAATCCTATAGAAACATAGAAAAGAAAATTCAGATCTTAAAATATGGAGAGTCAAATTCAATAGGGACTATGATGCTAGGAAGGGTATCTTGGTCCTCCTAGTGAGTTTTTGAAGTTCGAGGAACTGAAATAGACAACAAACAACAGAGAGAGACATCTTAGGAAAAAATCCTGAGAGGGAATAATATGCCAGGAAGGGAATTTTAGTCCTAGCAAAAGTTTTTTTGTAGAAAAATAGTGAATTCTAGAATATCAACAGTGTTTATAGATTGTCTATGCAAGATAGTGATGTTCAGAAATAGAAAAATGTGCAAATGAGTGCAAGAAAAAGTAACTACAAGCAAGCAATTGAATGCAATATGGAACATGAAATAAGAATGTTTGTAAATGTAATGAAGATGAAGAACAATGCACTTTTCAATTTTTCAATGAAATGAAATGATGTAATAAAGTAAAGATGCAACCTATATGCACTTTCACTAATGCAAATATAGAAAACCCTAAATGCAATTTCACTAATGCAAAATGAAAGAAACCCTAGATGCACTTTCACTAATTCAAGATGGAATGCAATAATGAATGCAATCTAGATCTAAGGACTTCAATGGACTCCAAATAATAAATGAATGCTTAAAATTTGGGTTCACCAAAATGATTGGTGGAAAAATGGGTATATAAATATCACTCCTCCAACCAATCAGTCAAGGATGTCCTAGGAGTCCTGATTGGACTGACTAACAACCTCACAAGGTGAGTCAATTCATAATGAGGAGGACCTAGGAAGGGGGTGCTTTCAACTTTAAAAGGGTTCACCGCCAAGTATAAACTTGGAAAAGAAAATGTTGGAAAAAATAATGTGATATGCAAATGAATGCTAAATGACCTAGAAAGATTAAAAAAATGCAATAGAAAACAATGAAACTAGAAATATGCACTTGGGAATTCTAGAAATGTTGTGAGGATTCTAGAAATGTAAAGAAGCTGCCAAAAAGTGCTATGGAGGACTATGATGCCTAAGATGGTGTATTAGTCATGCTACTATTTTTTGGGGAAAATATAGAGTCTTCAAATGTTGGAACTCGATTTGAAGGAATCTCTAAAAAATATTCTTGGTAGGAGTAAGAAACCCAAGGTGGAATATTAGGCCCTTTCTAAATTTCTAAAAAATCTAAATGTGATCCTAAGCTCTAATGTCTGCACTAGTTTCCTTTTTTATCTTAGGTTCTGAAACATCTGAATTCAGTATGTAGGTGAGTTTTTGTGAACATGACAACTTTGCAATGCAGCATTGCAACTTTTGCAAATTTGCACTCCAAGTGATCTTCAAGACTTCAACTTGGATCTATAATCACAAATATGCAAGATGGTAAAAACTTGTTGTTTGCTAGTGAATGGGGGTTTTCCTTTGTCAAACCCCTTGTTGGTAATTAAACCTTGAAATGAAATAGAAATAAAGAAGGAAATGGTGAATGAACAACATGCAATGCTACAACTCACCAAACCCTTGTAAAGTATACAAACTTGTGTGCAATGACTGCAATGGATATGGATCTTGAACCAAAGGAATGATCTTGAAAGATATGGATTTGGATTGCTTGCTTGAATCGATCCCTACATCACAAATGTTAGCACAACAACACACATGATGCAAGAAAATCTTTGATATGATGCTTGAATCTTGATAATGGCTCCAAATGCTTGATGAATCTGCTCTTGAAAGCTCTTGTAAACTCAATTTGATATTATGAATGCTCTCAAAAAAAAATGGGATTGAAATGAATGAATGAACCTTGTATTTATACTTATCTATGCTTAATATCCAAAAATTGCATCACACCAAAATGATCTATGAATTCATTAAATAAAAGGAGGATAAATCCTACTAGAATTTGAAATTAAATCCTAAAATGATTGAAGGAGGACTAAGACGCCCTAGGTTGCATCTTAGCCCAAGTCATAAAACTTAGGGAATAGAAACCAAAAAGGGTCCCAATTAAGATACCTGAAAATTAGGGTCCTGAGACCATTAGGGGACAAAGATGCCCTAGGTGACATTTTAGTCTTGACCAAAAAATTAGGGACACATAGATGGAGTCATTAAATTTTCATTTATGCATTGGAAAATATAATTCATAGGGCTTGTGGATGCAAAATAGGAGTAGTTAATCCATAACAAAGCATAAATAGAGCAAGGTGGGCCCAAACAAGTGCAAAAATGAAAGAGTGTGCATTTTACTACACTACATTGCTAACACTATAGTGAGACAAAGTTTGAGACTCATTTCATCTCGCGATAGAACAATCATTGTGGATCTTGGGTTTTCTAGCTCTTTCACTCCTAGTGTTGCCACTAGTACACTAGGTATGGACAACACCCTTAGAAACTCTTTTCCTTCAAGTAGTATGCAAGTTGAAATAAGGAATGATAGTGTCCTAGAAAATAAAATAAAATTCATGAGGACTTAGCAAACATACAACATCAACGTGCAAAATGAAAATATTTCAACTACCACAATTCCTACTATAGATAACATTCACCATATGCTTGAAAGTGAAGATGGCCTTGAATTTGTGAAAAAAATAGTTCAAATATTTGGAAAACACCTCACCCCAACCATTATTTGTCCTTTACCTACAAGAAATGTCACAACCCATGGAGGAACCCAAATTCCTCCTCCCACAACAATGGCCTCAATACCTACCTGTACAACCCATAAGTCACAACAACAATGCAAACTAGTAATGTGACTCCTTCCTTGAGTATTTTTGCTAGAATCCCTATTTATTTTGTGGCATCACACGTTATATCTCCTACCATTTTACCACCCATAAGTGTTCTATTCACTTGTGTATTGCCCTTTGTGACTATCAAAATTCAGTTAGTATTCAAGATACAAGGTCCACTTCTAGCCAAATAGAGAAATCTGAGCTCGCAAACCAAAAAAATTCAAAACCTTTTAGAAAAATGAATAAAGGGTTACTTCAATTTCATCCCCCTCAACAAAAAACTAGGAATGTCAATAACCTAGTAGCTATTGTTAAACCCTCAAAGCCCTTTAGCTATAGAGACTTGAAAGGACAATTCACTTTGTTACCCTATACCAATTTCATAACACAATGTCCCAAATTTTAGAACAAAAAATGATTACCTTTCCTCCTATCAAAAAACCTAATCCTGATAACCCTTTACCCCTAAGCTTTAGATCAAACTCTTATTGCCACTACCACTAAAAAAATGGACATGACACGAAACATTGCAAGTGTCTTAAACATCTTGTGCAAGACCTCATTCATTTTGGCCATCTTTCTGGCGGAGGTGTTAGTGATCAAGGAAATTAGTTTGTCACCCCTCCTAACAAGAACTTTTAAGTCTTTACCAACCTAATGCCTAAACACAATATTTCATTTCTCAAAGCTGGAAAAACTACAAAGAATAATGCAATGAATGTTGATACAAATGATGATAACACTGATCCTATTCAACATGATTTGATAGATAATGAGCCTATGGATGAAATGGTAGGAGTGATAGACATCATTCCTCATAAGGGATGAATAAAGAATCCTCTTGACATTGCTTTCACCTATAAGGATATACTTAAACATGCACCTGATGGTCCTCTTTACATAGCTAACCCTATTTATGACAAGCCTACTAATGGGATACTAATAGATCTCGTGTTTGGAGAGAATGTGATCATAGATGAATTCTTAGTTTTGCATGATCTCTATCAAGACATATACGATAAACCAAATAGAATAGATCAAGAAACACAATGGTTTTTCTTTTCCTACAATGGTATCAATCACCTTACCATTACAAATAGGAGAAAAAACATTAGATGTCTCATTCACCATCATCCTATAGTTAGACCAATTTCTTGTGAAGCTAGTCCATCCATAGCTTCACTCCATGAAAGTTGTCCCTTCAGTTGTGCGTAAATGCTTAAAGTTTCCCTTTGACAATGAAGTATTCATTTTCCACCATAGTGGCTTTAACCCATTGTCCTCTAAAGGTAATTTTTCCTTAGATTCCTTTTGGCTTGAGCTTATGGAACCTATAAAACCACAAGAAGACATCTTTTTCTTTTCTTATCAAAAGTTCAAGGAAAAGAAGATATCAGAGTTTCCCTCCAAAACATGTCCCCATCCACCATCGAGCCTACCATTCTAGAAAAATCCATGCTTTAGCCTAAATAAATTCCAAACAACCAAGACAAACCTAAGACATAAAATTCACCTACCTCCTAAAAAGTACCAAGAGACACTGAAAATAACCCCGTCACACCTCCTAGAATAAAAAAGTCTTACAAAGTTAAAGAGAAAGTTGTTGAAAAACCTCCCATGGTTCCTTTTGTTCCTCCCCTTAGGGAAGTGTAGACACCACAAATGGATACTCTACCTCCTTGTCCACACAAAATGGGAAGAAGGGGGATCCAAGTTCACAATGCTCACATTCATGAATACCTTAGAGATCTCAACCCAATGAAGGATATGAGAGATCTCATTAGAAGATATCCTTGGGGATGAATGGAGACAAGAAATAGGTTCACCACCAAGTGTAAACTTGGAAAACACAAGATGTTTGAAAACATATTGTGTATGCAAAGAGACCTAACAAGATGAATTGAATGCAAAATAAAATAAAATAGAAAATTCAAATAGAAAGTGTACATCTAGAAACTTGTAGAGGTTGGAGTGAAGCCTAGAAATGTCTTTGAAGTTTTGGAAAATATTACTTTTTCACCTATTGGGAATCATTTGCCACTCTAGGTGAATAAGTCCCAAATTAGGGTTTTTTCCCAGAAAGTTGTTTTGAGGAAAAGCGTACTAGAATCTACAAACAAGTCTAACAACCACCTTTAGTAGGACTCATTCACTATTAATGGAAAATCAGTCCCTTTCCACTTCTTCAAAAACTAAAAACTTTGATCTACACAACAACACCAACAGTTTTCTTCCAAACTAGGTTTTAGATCTGAACCTATAAAAATACTTGCAAAACATAGTAGAACTTGATTTTCCAATGGGGGGTTTGCCTTAGTTAAACCCCTAGCTGGGTAATTAAACCTTGAAGAGAATAATGAAATGTTCTTACAAACCCTGGTCTTAAGTGTGTCTAAGACTAAGGAATTTGAAACATGTTGTAACCCTAATATAATGTGTAAGAACAAGATGCATAAGAGAACTTCAATGATGTAGGGTTCACCTTAAGAGATCTCTAATCACCTCAAATGAACAAAAATGATGTGTAGACCTTCCTTAGGTTGAAGACAGAGTGACAATGGAAGATGAAATCACTTAGAAAAAAATTCCTTAGATTTGGCTTAATGGCTAGTTACATCTCCCCAATCTAGAATTCTTCATAATTCACCATAAGAATCCATGATCAACCCTTGACAATGCTAGATATTGAATGAAAGTGAACTTGAAGACCTACAAAAACACTTGAATGTTGCTCCAAAGCTTCAAATCTGCTACAAATAGACTTGTGAATGCTCTTGTGAAAGATTCTCAACTTTCACTCTTGAATTTTGCTTACTCAAAGGGCTTAGAATTATGCTTGAATTTCTTAGACTATTTGAAAATGATTTAGAAACTTGTATTTATACACATTGAAACCTAATTAACTATTATTTAGACGTCAAAGGCTGACATCCACCTAAAATTTAAATTAAATTGGTGAATTTCCTGCTCAAACTTGAAAAATGCCCCAAAAGGGACTCATTCGCCACCCTTGGTGAATGGGTCCCGCCAAAGGGAACTCATTTTCCCAAGGTAGAAAATGAGTCCCACCTAAGGTTTTTGAGGTGGGTTTTTCAGTGTTTGAATGTATTAAATGCTTTTTGTTGGTATTTTATATGATTTTTGAGTGAAATAAGCCTCAAGATCTGAAATAATGGGTCTTAGGGGTCTATAAATGCTGATTTAAAGGATAATTAATGCAAGGGTGCCCAAGATAGGTCCAAATTAGACCAAGGATTTTACTATCTCCAAGAAGGGAGTATAATTTCAATGTCCATATCTAGCCCCCACTTTAGCACCCATATGACTCTACATGCAGATGCAAGCTAAAGGACTCTAAACAATACACTTTATCTCATAATAGGATACTCATTCAAAATATGGGAGAATGAAGTCCCTAGTGTAGTTATTTGCAAAACCACAACATTAGGAACCACATCTTGCAACACCAATTCATTAGTTTTCCAAAAATCCTTGTATCTAACTTTTTGAAATCAAATTATAGGGTAGATGTATGGCCCTCTTGTTCCACTTGCTTTACAGAGGTGGAATCAAGGTAGCAATCTAGCAACATTGAATAGGATAAGTCATATAAAGGGGATTTCCAAGTACCATGCCTCATAATTATAGATGGTTGGTGATGTTGGGAGTGTAATTATGATTCCAATGCAACAAACAGTGTTGTAAACAAAGCTCTCTAGCACTCGTTATGTTAACTTGAATGAAAGAGCACTTTTTAACCCCTAACATAGAAAAAACCCTTGTTTTAACATACAAAGAGGAAAAAGAGAAGTAAATTCTTACTTTTTCTTTTAACTTTTTGTATCTTGAGAAGAATAGTGAAAGATGCCAAGCAGATGAAACTACAAGCCTGTGAGATTGGACATGCTACAAGACCAAGTGACACGTGTTGAATGTCATCATGAGGTGATTCGATTAAGCTTCCTTCGCTTTTTCTTTGTGTATTTATTTTATGAATTTAGAAAATTTCTAGGTTAATTTAGGGCCTTAGAAAAAAAGTTCGCAAAGTGCCCCCTTTTTGTGTGAAGTGTCCCATTTTTTTGCAAAGTGTCCCCTTTGTTCGCAAAGTGTCCCATTTTTTCACAATGTGTCTTGTTTCTTCATGAAGTATCCTAAAAGGGCTCTAAAGTATCTAGGGCCTTTAATAAAGAAAACTAAAGTAACTTTAGTACACTTTTATGATCATTCATGTATAGATTGAAGATTTTAGACTACTTATAGGACATATTTGTACTTTTTTTTGTTAGGTATCCACTCATTTGCATCAACGTCTAGGTGGTAGATAGCTTAGATTTCTTAGAGACTTAACCCCCACACCTTCAGTAGAGAACAAAGATCTATTACAAGATGTTAGGATAAATTGGGTGTACCTCATGCCTCCCATAAGGTACCATGATGCGATGCTGATGACTCTAGCTGAGTGTTGGAATTCTAACACATGTAAATTTCACCTTCCTATTAGTGAGATGAAGGTCACCCTAGAGGACATCCACTGCATACTTCAAGTTCCTATTTGGGGTGAGAAGGTTCACTTCCAAGGAGATTAGACATTCCCTGAGAAGAAGCTAACATGAAGTATTACCTGAATGGACCAGTACATGATGAGTGAATGAGGGAACACATTTATTTGTTGATACTATTGTATTAATGAGCCCCACTAGTTAGATGGATTATGATTCACACATTTGAACTAGTACTCATTCTTGATGGGAAAGAAGCACACCTAGATGGAGGATTGGTACACCTGATATGAGGGATGGTAGAGCATAGGACAGTGCATGCCTAGGGGCATTGTATCCTAGTGCACCTATACTATGATATTGGATGGTTTTTGTTTGAGGAGGTGGACAACATGGTACACTGTATGCTTCTATAGGTTTGGTGCCTTGAGCATATCACTTGTACCAGACCTACCAACTTCCCATGTTTGATAGCCATGGGGTATCCTTGGGCCTTTAGCCATCCTCTACAATAGTTCTAGTTATATGCTGATTTACATTTTTGGAGAGTGTGGTTTGACCGACTGGAGTAGGAGGATGAGATCCTTTGGAGACGATATCAACTTACAGTTCAGTGGCTAGATAAAACTTGGAAGATGAGGAGATTACAGTTGGATGTATTTTTTATTGGCCAACATGATTACATAGTATGTCCTTTCTACTATGATCAGGTTACATGACAATTTGGATAGGTCTAGACACCACCAAGGGCATGACTCTTCTTCAAGAGGTTAGGGTAGAGTGCTCAGAGACTTGGTGATACAATATGGTTCACTGCAAAGAATGTTTTCTACAACAACTCCAAGCACTCAAATCATGATATGCCTCCAATCTCCAATGCTAATGATGTTGGTGCCATAGATGATTATGAGGAGTGGTGGAATCTTACATTTCCCTTGGATGAGGCTATAGGAGATGCAGTACCATTTCTAGATGAGAGAGATGATTAGAGGATAGGGCCAAGGAGACATGGTAGAGGGATGCAAAAATATTTATAGATGTCCTAGATGAGGACTATGATGAGGATGTAGATCCTGATTATGATGGTTAGGATGTAGGAGAGGAGGAGGAGCCATCCATGAGTGAGGGTGATGAGGTAGTAGCTAAGGATCAAGTACGACACGAGTGGGGAGATCCCTCGCCCATTCATATGACTAGATCATGAGCAACAACCACAACAAGAATCATTACCCATAGTCATGGAGGGGATAGCACATCTTCCATACCCCCTACATAGGATGAGGCTGATGTTTCACAGCTTGCCAAAGAGATTGGTGAGGATATTTTATTTATGCATGTACTTTGTGCTTATGGCTATGCTTTATATATGTATATTTCATGATGAGTATTGATTATTTATTGTTTCTATCTTGTAGGAGTTGTGAGATATTTATGAGATCTCTATCGATAGGAAGTTGCAGAGATAGTACCCACATCAATCGATGAGAAGGCCATAGACTCAAACTATGTAACCCCACCTATTATGGATCATGATCCAAAGTAACTCAGGTCATTTGTGAGACTACGGGTGGCATATGAGAGTTTGAGGAGGTGAGTCTACTGAGCCAATGTTGCATCAAAGGAACATTCATCCCAGACCCTAGCATAGTTTGAGATATTAGAGTCAGAGGTAGCTAGGCTATAGGCAGAGAGAGATCAAATAGAAGGAGCACATTGGGAGGCTTTAGGATAGATATGAGGATTAGAGTTTGTTCTCAGACTTGGTGGATCACAATCATGATCGTATACCACCATCTCCCAATGCACTACCACTAGAGTGGCACAAGTACCAAATCCCAAGGGATCTAGTAGCCACAAACCTCAATGACATTGTATATATTGATGACATGTACATAAAACTCTTGATATATATATAGATGAGCATATGATGGTTTAGTAGTTAATTTTATGTATTAAATGTTAAATGAAAATGTGATTAATTAAATAACCTTTGTATGATTATTTAATGAATATCTTCATGATTTAACATGCTTTATGTGATCTAATTAAATCTTATTACAGTTTCTCTTAGATGCAACATTATAATTATGTCATGCTAAATTAAATGCACCTATGATCTATCTCAAGAACATTAAATGTATATAGGGATCTAATCTAACATAACATAGAGGATGAATTTGAATAGCATGAAATGTAAAGTAATTATATTAAAAATGACTTACATAATCACCTTAGTGTTCAAGGAATACACCTAAGTGTTTGTCAGGAATGAAGCAATGTGAAAGCATGTGGAATAAAATCTAGAAGCTCTAAAAATATTGCTTTATCATTCATACTATTCAAAGGATTAGACATAATACTAGCATAGATGCATGCCATTGATATGTTCTTTGAGAGGTGCATCATCTAGTTTTGTTAATATGTATGCACCAAAACCAAAAAAAATAATAATTATGTATGGTCCTGACCAATTAGGACTATATTTTCCTCTTTCATTTGGGTCAGCATTGCTGTTGCATTGATTTTTAGATAGGACTAAATCACCTTTGTCGAATGTGCAAGGGATGGAATTGAGATTGTAATATCATTATTTCCTTTTGCCATAAGCATGAAGATGTTCAAGAGCATTGATATGCTATTCATCGAGCATTTGAAGCTGATATAATATTTTCTCTTTGTAGTTTCTATCATGAATAAGTCCTTGAAGAGTGATTCTTAACATAGGAATCTCTAACTCCAAGGGAATTATTGCTTCACTTCCATAGACAAGATTTTAAGGTGTAGTCCTTGTAGAGGATTTAACACTTGTGCGATAAGCCCATAGTGCATAGTGTAATTTTGTATGCCAATCCTTATGATGCTTGTTAACATTTTTCTTAAGGATTTGTTCGATAACCTTATTAGTGGATTTAGCTTGATCGTTAGATTATGGGTAATAAGGTGTCGAAAAGTGATGTTGTGTGTTAAATGTCTCTAAGAATTTCTTCACGTCATTATTCTTAAATGGTGTACCATTATTAGAGACTAACACAAAAGGAAGTCGAAAGCGAGCAATAATGCGTTCCAATATGAAATGACATATTACTTTAGCTAGTCTAGACCAAAGGGGAATGAATTCTACCCATTTTGTGAAGTAATTGGTTGCAGTGATGATAAATGTATGTCCAATGGATGAAGGGGGTGATATCTTCCTAAAATGTCTAATCCCCAAACCGCAAAGGGCCATATCAAAACTTGAGTGTGAACTTCACAAGCAAGAGCTTAGGTTAGGTTGCTATGCTCTTGGAATTTGTGGTATTTTTTGATGTAATCAAAGCAATCCCACTCCATGTTTCTCCAATAGTAACCAATTTGGATAAGTTTTTGAACCAATGTTTTTCCTCCAAAATGACCACCACAAGCACCTGCATGGGCTTGTTCAAGTGCTATGGGTAACTTATATTTTTTTAGGCATGTAAGTAAGAGACCATGGAAGGATCTTCGATACAATGCATCAATGAGAATTATATACTTAGTTGTGGGCTTGCACAAATGGGCTAAGATTTTCTTGGTTGTTAGCTCGAGAAAGGTACCATTTTTCAAATAATTATATATTATATCGTACCATTCATGTGAGTCTTCCTGAGTTGTTGTTAGCATGTCTTCAGATTTATCATTGATCAAAGGTTTCATGATGGGATGAATAGTGAATGTGAAATGTTTTGAAGGATCTTGAGGTGATATAAGAGAAGCTACACTCTCCATTGCATCCACATGCCGATTATCCTTTCGTGGGATGTTATCAATGGTAAATGACTCAAATTTCTATAAAAAGTGCATTGTAAGATCCTTACATTTTGATAATTTGTCATGATTTTCTTGATATGTTCCATTTATTTATTTTATTACTAATTGGGAATCACCAAATATTTTAATATGTTTTACACCCAAGATCAGAGTAACACATAATCTAGCTCGCAAAGCTTCATACTTGGAAATATTATTCATACATCTAAAGTTTAACTAATATGACAAGGGAATAGGCTTTCTTGTAGGTGGGATTAGTATAATCCCATTGTCAAAGCCAGTTCTACACTTAGATCCATCAAAATATAACTCCCATGTATTAAGTTCAATTGTCAACACATTATCGTTGGGGAAAGAGTGAGTGCTAGGTAATGCCAGAGGAGAAGAGCATCAACTAAGTGGTTGGTTAAGGCTTGGCCTTTAATTTATTTTTTTGAAACAAACTTAAGGTCAAACTCAGTCAACAACATTACCTACTTAGCTAGGAATTATGATAAAACATTTTTATTAAACAGATGCTTTAGAGGGTCAAATATTGTCATCACTTATATTTTTGCATTCAATAAATAATGTCACAATTTACTAGTAGTGAATACAAGTGCCAAACATTGTTTTTTGATTGTTGTGTACCGCTTCTCATAATCTATCAAAGTTCTACTAATGTAATATACAATATGTTCTTTACCATTTTCATCTTGTTGAGCCAATAATGTTGCAAGTGCATGAGCGGATGCAACTATGTAAAGTATGAATGGTTTGTTTGGCATGGCATGTTGTAAAATGGGTAGAGTTGCAAGGTATTACTTTAAACTCTCAAAATCCTATTTACAATCTTCATTCCAATCAAAGCACACATCCTTTTTAAGAAGATGTGTGAATAGTAATGTGTGGTCAGCTAAAGATGCTACAAAATGATGGATGGCTTGGATTCTTCCTTGTAATGTGTGCAATTGAGAAATATTTTTGGAGGTGGCATCTTGATTATGGAATCAATTTTCTTTATGTCCACCTCTATGCCTCTGTGAGATATGATAAAACCTAAAATTTTCCCACTATCTACACCAAATACACACTTTTTTTAGATTTAACCTCATGTTGTACTTTCTCATCCATTCAAATATTTTCCGAAGGACACTCACATTGTCTTGTCTTGTTAAAGATTTAGCAAATATTTCATAAACATAATCTTCCAAAATATTATGTATGTAGTCATAGAATATTAGTGTCATATTTCAATGGTATGTTGCACTTGCATTATTTAGTCCAAAAGGAATCATAAACCAACAAAATATTCCCCAAACTATCGTAAATGCTTTCTTATATTGATCTTGAGGGTTGATAAAGATTTGATTATATCTAGAAAATCCATCCATGAATGACAACAAAGCATGTCCCATAGTTGAATCTACTATCATATCAATATTAGGAAAGGGAAAACAATCCTTTAAAGATGCTTTATTTAAATCATGAAAATCTATGCACATCCTAATATGATTGTCAGGTTTTTCAACTGTGACAATTTTTGAGATCCAAGGGGAATAATCTATAGGTCATATGAAACTAGCATCAAGGAGTGTTTCAAGTTCACATTTAACTATCAATGCTATCTTTGGATTCATTTTTCATATCTTCTATTGAATGGGATTAGAATTTTCAGTAAGGACAATGCTATGTGTTACTATCTTTGGATCTATTCTTGGCATATCTAAGTATTTACAAGAAAATTTTTTGGGAAAGCTATGGAGCAAGATTGTAGTGTCTTCTTTTTCTTTATCTTCTATGTCCATTGGTATATCAATTGTGTTGCCTAAGGGAAGTGCATGAGACATTGGAAATTCAGGGTCATATTGGTTCATTCTTGTTTCTTGCTCATTACTTTTTCCTACCACATCTTTTTGTTTCATACTGATCATAGCACATGTAACCTTTTTCATTGGAGGAGTAGAAGATGTCTCATCATAAACTCCTAACATTTTTTTCAAGGCTTCATAATTTTCAAAGTACTTCCATGATGGTGGGGAATTCATGTCAAGTAATTCAGGATGTTTCATAGTAAGATTGGTTTGTGGCTTGCACATGATAGTGTTGATGGTGGGGAATTCATGTCAAGTAATTCAGGATGTCTATTTCAACTTGGTAGACCTCATTGTTATAGGTGTATTTTATGATACAATGGAGGGTGGAAGGAACTGCATGCATCTCATGAATCCATGGTCTTCCCAAAAGAAGATTGTATGAAAGGTCATGAGGCATGGCATGAATAGGGGGTTGTAGGGCAGCCTTTCCAACTGTAATAGGTAAGGTAATGACACCAAGCAATTGCTTGCTAACATTGTCAAATCCTCTTATTGATAAGCAGTCAAACTCAATTTTGGATTTGTCTACATGTAATATGTCTAAGAGTTTCACACTACACACATTAAGGGTTGATCCATTATCAACAAGGGTCCTTTTGATACCTAGTCAATTGAATTGGGACATTATCATAAAGGCATCATTTTTTCTTTCTCAATTCCAAGGGAGGGAGCTCATATTGGTAAAATTTAATGTCTACAATAACGCTATTCATTCCTTGTATTAGAGCTGCCACATCATTTGCATTCATACCAGGAGGAACCACTATTTGCTGTAAGGCTATTTGAAGCATAGTGTGATAGTTTAGTGAATTCTAAATTAGGTCCCAAAGGGATATTTTTGCAGTAGAATTTTTAAGTTGTTCAACAATACCATACTCCTTCCCACTATGTGAAGGGAAACAAGGAGCACTAGGCAATATGGGATTAGGTAAAGGTAAGGGTGTTAGGGTTGGTTGTTGTAGTTGTGGATTGTTTCTATTGTTATATGTATGAGCAATGGTATCTTGACTTGGTTACTTCAAAACATTATTCATAGGTGGATATAAAGGATTAACTTGGCTTTGTTTGTAGGTTGAGGCTTGTGCGAAGGTGGGTAAAGGATAAGTTGAGGTTTAATCACATTGACTTCCTTTTTTTTTGGTTTCTTGCTACAAGCCTTAGTGGATGGGCTTTTTGAGATTAAGCCTTCAAAGGCTTCATCTAACATATCAAAGTCATCACTACTAAAAGGATTGGGAGGTAGGTTAACTTCGGTTGGGTTGGGTTTTTCATGACAAGGTCTAGTGGATGATCTTAGTGAGAGGATGTATTGAAGGGATTCATCTACCATGTCTAATTCATCACTACTAAAAGGCTTGGATGATTTACTTTTTCTGAATCATTTCTTTTGATGTTTTTATTTTTTGTTTTCGTTTGCTTCAATTTAGAAAAATTATATCATCCAAGCCTTTTAGTACTGACGACTTAGACATGTTAGATGAATCCCTTCAAGAATTCCTCTCACTAAGATCATCCACTAGAGATTGTCATGAAAAACCTAACCCAACCAAAGGTAACCTACCCCCAATCCTTTTAGTAGTGATGACTTTGATATGTTAGATGAAGTATTTGAAGGCTTCATCTCACAAAGATAAAAAGATGAATTGAATGCAAAATAAAATAAAATGGGAAATCCAAAAAGAAACTATGCACCTAGAAAGTTGTAGAGGTCGGGGTAAAGACTAGAAATATCTCCAAATTATGGAAAATATGACTTTTTCACCTATTGGGACTAATTCCCCAATCTGGGTGAATCAGTCCTAAATCAGGGTTTCTACCCAAAAAGTTGTTTCAGGGAAAAGGGTATTGGAATCTACAAACCAATCTAATAGACACCTTCAGTGGGACTCATTTTCTATTAATGGAAAATCAATCTCATTCCACCTTTTTAGAAACTGAAAACTCTGATTTACACACCAACACCCGCACTTTCCTTCCAAGCTAGGTTTCGGATCTAAACCTATAAAAATACCTACAAAATAGAATAGAACTTGATTTTCCAATGAGGGGTTTTCCTCAGTCAGACCCATAGTTGGGTAATTAAACCTTGAAGAGAGTAATGAAATGTGCATACAAAACATAGCCTTAAGTGTGTCTAAGACTAAGAAATTTGAAACATGTTGCAACCCTATTCTAATGTGTAAGAACAAGATGCATAAGAGAACTTGAATGATGTAGGGTTCAGATTAGGAGATCTTTAATCACCTCAAATGAACCAAAATGATTTTTAAACCTTCCTTAGGTTGAAGATAAAGTGACAATGGAAGATGGAATCACTTAGAAAACAAGTCCATATATTTGGCTTGATGACTAGTTGCATCTCCCCAATCTAGAATTCTTCATGATTCACCATAGGAATCCATGATCAACCCTTGAAAAAGCTAGATATTGAATGAAATTGAGCTTGAATACCTACCAAAACACTTGAATGCTACTCCAAAGCTTCAACTTTGCTACAAATAGACTTGTGAATTCTCTTGTGAAAGATTCTCAACTTTAACTCTTGAATTTTCCTTGCTCAAAGGGCTTAGAATTATGATTGAATTGCTTAGATTATGTGAAAATGATTTATAAAGTTTGGTTTATAGGAATTGACACCTAATTAACCATTATTTAGACCTAAAAGGCTGACATCCATTCGAAATTTGAATTAAATTGGTGAATTTTCTGCTCAAACTTGGAAAATGCCCCAAAAGGGACTCATTCACCACCTTTGGCAAATCGGTCCCACCAAAGGGGACTCATTTTCCCAAGGTGGAAAATAAGTCCCACCAAAGGGGACTCATTTTCCCAAGGTGGAAAATGAGTCCCACCAAAGAGGACTCATTTCCCAAGGTGGCGAATGAGTCCCACCTAAGGTTTTTGAGGTGGCTTTTCGGTGTTTGAATGTCTTAAATGCTTTTTGTCAGTATTTTATATGATTTTTGAGTGAAATAAGCCTTGAGATCTGAAA
Organism: Sequoia sempervirens; assembly: GCA_007258455.2. NCBI lineage: Eukaryota > Viridiplantae > Streptophyta > Pinopsida > Cupressales > Cupressaceae > Sequoia > Sequoia sempervirens. The sequence goes on from VDFB02058242.1 coordinate 126,669,706, forward strand.
TAATGGGTCCTAGGGGCCTATAAATGTTGATATAAAGGATAATTAATCCAAGGGTGTGCAAGATAGGTCCAAATTAGACCAAGAATTGTACTATCTCCAAGATGGGAGTACCATTTTAGTGTCCATAAGAAGGAAAGCAACCTATGGTTGATAAACATGCTCCTACACAAATGAAACTTGAAAAAAAAACTAAAAGAAACAGAGGTTGTAGAGAGCATAGGCATAGACATCGTGCCCTTTCTCACAGGTTACATGAAGAATTGAACAAAGAAAATCAAAATAAAAACTTGATTGAAATAGTGCATGATGACCCCACTCCTACCCTAACACAAAATAATCCAATACAACCACAATAAGAGTTGAGATTTTCTATGGACATTATCCTTCAACCCCCTGTTGTGATTAACGTGGATGAAAATGATGTGGTTGCTAAAATTGAGGAAAAGGTGCATAATGAATTGAATACACTATTTTCCTCTTACATGATCTTAGAAGAAAAATATTCTACAAAGAGTGTTGAACCTGGTGCTACCCCTAGTTTGGCACTTGCTCTTTTCCCTATGGCTAGTTTCCTGCCTTGGGTATACAATGAACTTGATGGGAGGTAGATGATGTACTTTAGGTTGACTCGCTTGTGCCTTACTAGTCTTTAAATTTTTTTCATTTTCATTTTGTTTTGTGAGATTGCATGTGCATAATGTGATCCCCCATGATGTGATGCTTGATGTTATCTCTCTCTTTGTGATATTCCTCTATTTGTACCTTCATTTTTCTCTATGTCATAAATCTTTTATCTTTTCACTTTTTATCTCTTTTGAATTTTTCTTATGTTTTCCTTTTGGGGATGATGCAAGGCATCAAGACATTCATGTCTCTTCCATGTTGACCCAAAAGGCTTTTTCCTTTTCTTTTTTCTTTGTCTAGTATTTTCCTTTTTGGGATGATACAAGGCATTGAGACATTCATGTCTCTTTCATGTTGACCCAACATGATTTTTTACTTTTTTCTTTTCTTTTCTTTGTCTTGTGTTTTCCTTTTTGGGATGACGCAAGGTGTCGAGATATTCATGTTTCTTCCATGTTGACTTAAAAGGTTTTTCTTTTTTTTCACTCCATTTGTGTCATTCTTCCAGTTCTATTTCTATTTGGGGAATGATGACAATTCCGAGCTCTCTAAAAAACATTGTAGCAAAGAAATTAATGACCCCAAATCCATAGATCCCTTATGTGTTTAGTGTTTCTCATTGTTCGGGAAACCCCTCTCTTTTTATTTTTCTTTTTCCTTTTCTTTTGTATGATGTAGCTTTACTTGGAAACATATGACTTGGCATAGGGCTTTCCATGATAGCTCTCATGTCTTCTTTATTGTTTGCATTTATCATTTTCTACATTAAAGTAATTTCTCATAGTGTTGTGTTTAGAAATTTCTTTAAAGTGGGGGCATACATTGGCATTATTAATTTTCATTTCTATTTTTTATGGTTCATGGTGCACTCTTATTACTTTATATGATGTGTTTTTTTCTTTGTGGATGACATTGGGTGTGATGTCCTTCGGGAGTGTGATCTCTCTTAGCATATTAAATTCCTCTCAATGGCTTGATCCAATGCAATGCAACCCTTAAGTTTCAAATCTTTTATTATTTGATGGATCCTCTCTTGGAGACATTAAGCACAATGTTCCATAAGTTAAAAACCTCGCATGAACTAACCAAGAATCCCTTGAACATTCTCATTATTGCATTTTACATTTATATGGCCACCTTGCATAACACAACTTGCATGCCTATGGAGCCATCCTATTTTTTCATGTGAGCTCCAAACATACAAAGTTTTTATTGTCTTGTGAAGCTTGAAATTCATTTTTGTATGGTGCCTTATTAAAGTTATCAGGAGGTATAACTTTGGTATGGTTTGAGCAAGAAGCCCAACCAAGGCATGACTTTCCCCATAGCCACCTATGTGTGTGTGAGTGCCTACTAACCATGAGTGTATGTGTATCACCCTCTTAGGACTTCTCACTCGATGAATAGCTTGAAGTTTTGTCACCTCAGAGTGAGTATGCCTTTTTTTTTAGACAAACAACCTAGATTAGATCCACAGCACATTGGACAAACAGTCAAAGCTTGATCCACCATTTTTATTTTTCATGTTGTCTAATTTTACTTTTTTCTTTGATAGTGCATGCTTGTGCCTTGTTGTCGCTCTTTATCATTTCATGTTTGTTCCTTTGTTCTTGTGGTGATTTTCCATAGGACCTTGGTCCTGGGGGCTTGCGCACCCCCTGGTCATGGTTGTCCTATCTTACCAAATTTCATACATTTGAACCCCCCTTGATCATTGATACATTTGGTATACTTTAGTGTGAGTTTTAAGCAAGTTCCTCCTCTCAATAAAGTGGGGGCTAGATGTAATGACAAAAAAATATCCCCTTAACTTAGCCTTGATTTAGTGTTGTACAATATGCCTAACATATTCACATTAGGTCATGGGCCCTTGTGAACTAAATGAACATCAATGGTACCTTTCTTAAGTGTTTTAGCACACTTTCACACTTTTTAAAGGTATTATTAATGAAATACACCTAATAAACCTCTTTTTAACATTAATCTTGCCCTATATTAAAGTGTTGTAAAGTGTTGTAACACACGTTCACACTTTTTTAGGCTTGTCATTAATAATTAGGATTTTTTATGCTTTAATTGGTCCTATTTTACATCCAAAAAGCCTCATTTATGTGTATTTTCAAGGATAATCCCAAAAAAACCATTTAAAACATCAAAATCCTAAAAAAACCACCTCAAAAATCTAAGGTGAGACTCATTCACCAATCTAGGCAAATGAGTCCCCTTAGGTGGGACCCATTCACCCAGGGTGGCGAATCAGCCCCATTTAACTCAAAATCAAAATTAATTGAAATCTTTGGAGGGATTTTATTCTCCTAGATCCAATGTCAGCTTGTAGTGTTGTAATTTCTTTAATTCTTGCATAATTGTGTATAAATACAAGTTCCTTTCATTCATTTTATGCCTATCAAGTTGAATGAGAATTCTTATAGAAAGTTTGAGTTCACAAGTGTATTCAAGAGCATTCAAGAGAATTCAAGGGTAGATTATCGAGAACTTTAGAGCAACATTCAAGCATCATTCATCATGTCAAGGATTTCATGCATCATTTTTGTTATTGTGCTAACAATTATGGTGTAGCAACATTCAAGATCTATCTCCTTCAAGAAAGAGTCAAAGTATAGGGTATGTGCAAGATCATTATGGAAAAAATAGGCCCTTAAGTGGCAAAAAAAATAAAAAAATTAGTGTTAGGCAACTTGATGTAAAAATTTGAATAATTTATCTATATTATTTCAAAAATATGTAAGAATAGAATCTATAGAAAATTGAATGTAGTTTCTAAACTACTAGGTTTGTTTAAAAAATAAAGAAATCCAATTCATGAAAATTTGAAATTTCAATGCAGTAGTACTTAAATTCCAGGGAAAAAATAAGAAGTAGGTGTGTGTCTGACCACCCTAACCACAATAAAATGATAATATTTTTTTATAAGATTTTAGATATTAGTAGACTCATGGCCCGATGTGATGCATCTATTTTTTGTAATTTGAATAGAAAATGATTAATAATTACTTATTAAATTCAAATTAAAGCATAATTTATATTGGTGGAAAGCTAAGAATATCATTTAAAAACCCTTTTTGTTTCATCAATTTTGGAAAAAAAAATGTCGTCAGCCACATACCCATCATATTGCCACTTTTGGGCCCATCATGATCCTGCACATACCCTATACATACATTGCAATAATTTTAATCATATTTGTAGCACTTCAATGCTAGGGTTTGGTGAGTTGCAACATCATATCTTGTTCATTTATCACTCTCCATTCCTATTTCATTCTATTTCATTCTATTTCATTCACTTTTCATTTCATAGTGCATTACATTGAGTTATGGTTTAGAGTTTCATCTTTCATTTCATTATGTTTTCTAAGTATAAACTTGGTGATGAACCCCTTAATAGTTTGCATTCAACCCTAAGACAACCCTGTTACAAGATTTCTTTCTCCTTTGCATTGAGATCTTTAGGGTTACCTCTTTCTCCTTTACATTGACTTCTTTCATGCATTATTTAAATTCAAGGTTTGATTATTGTTGATTATAAAAACTTGTGCCTCTCTAAAAATATTTATGGTAAATTTAGTGAGTGGGGGACCAAATTGTGCCACACTCAATGACCTTCAGGATTGTTATATAAGCTAGCTCTTCTTTATGTTTTGGAAAAGGGGAAGACAGTTATACAAAGAAAAATGAAAAGATGGCAATGCCCCAAATATTTTACAATATTTCAAAGATTAATAATTCCTTACTCCTGATGAAATGGACACAAAATGGTACAAAACCTTCATTTTTTGGAAGAGAATGAATGACAAAGGCTAGAGAAAGCACAATGCAGTCATTCAAATCTCCCCCTGGGAAGCATCCATTAAGGTCCAACATGAATAAGAAACCTTAATATTAACATGAATGTTGAGATCTTCATAGGACTACCCTTGCTCTTACAACATAATATATAGTTCAGCATAATCTTTATAGAAAAGGAAAGAGTTTAGTAAACATGATCTTCTTTCTAAAAGATAGCTTTTAAACATAGAAGCTAATAGGATATAGAAAAATTATCTAAAATATATGCGTAAGACTTTGACATAGAGCTTTCAACATAAATGATATAATAAAAATAAATTTGTGATGAAGGGCATAAAATGCACAATCTCAAAATTTTATCCTTAATAATCTTTTCTCTTGCAATAAACCAACTGAAAATAAAGGTTGCATGCCAATCTGATAAATAATCTTGACATATAAAACATGCCATAAAATGTAAATAGTGCTCTATAAAATCCTATTCCTGAGAAATATATCTCCCTATTCTAACTTCTTCAAGCTTAGAAAAAAATGTTTTTGAAAAAATATTCCTTTTTTCCCCTTTGTTGCAAACCCCTTTAAATATCTGGAAGAAAGAACCACCATCACAACCAATAGAGATGAAAAACTACTAGGTGTCCACACTTGATAGACTGCAACCCAATCTAGGGTCTGATCAGATTGCAACAATATTTTCTCATAAAGTTTGAGTCGTTTCATTAATGGCTCCAGATTTTGTAGAAGTTATGTGAAGATATGCTATTAGAAGATGATGAGATCCTAACATAGCTTGGGAAAACATGATCTAATCAGGTATGAGGAAAGATGATGCCACCCAAAAAGGCCAACCCCAAAAGTAAGAAATCTAATGCGTTGTCCTAAAAATTCCACCAAAAAAGACATTTGCAGAAGACATAACCTACCTGAAGAAATGGCTGACATGGTAAGCTGGCTGGCAACTTTTGAATTTGTGAGAATAGTTTTGAGGATATCCCTGCCAAGTAGACATGTGTCCCAGTTCGGGGCTGAAAGGAAGGCGATATAAATAAAATCCATGTAGCCACCATGTGGCACATTGTGTGCTTTTATATAGGAATAACCATTGTCCTTTGGGGCGTAGTGCCACCCTAACATGGAAAAGAAGTAAGGGCCAAAAAAAAAATGTTGAAGGAAAAAATTGTTGCTTAGTTTTTGATGACTCATAGGGGACCTTTTCTTTGGGAGGTATGAACCTAGATATAAAATAATCCTCAAATCTTGAGGAAAGTAACATGTTTGGATCCTCAATCTCCATTGGAGGGTAGGACAAGGTTGTGCAATGTCTCATAGGCCTAATCAAGTTCAAGGACCTCTTTGAAAGAAACTCCTTCCCATCTAAATGAAGTAGCTCCAATGTGATAGTAAAGTTGAGAAAAGGGAAGAAGTGCCATCTTGATCTCCTCTATTGTTGGTTTTGAGCTCAATATTCAGAGCATTTTGGAATCTTAGATCTTGAGCCTGATTGCTTCTACAACCTATTCTATTTCCAAGACTCCTCCATCTATTGAGAATAAGGGAGGTAATCTAGAGTGGACCAAAACATTGAATTATTCTTTTATCTCGCCGAACTTCTTATTCAACACTGACTGAAAAGCTTTTCTTTTCAATGTGACTTGGTTGTCGATGATAAAATTGTTTTCCTTCCTTGCAGCTACTCTTTGGTCAAGAATCTCGACACCTTTTCAAGCTTCCTTAGTTTCCTTACATAGTCTTGTGATCAAGACTCCTAGTTCTTCAGCTCAGGGAGTGATTATGTGCAAAATTTGGTCAACCATCAGGCCAATCTTTGCATTTAACTCCTGCACATCCATTAGAAAACATAAAACTAGCTTTAGGGCTGCTAAAGCAACTATGATCCTCTCCCCATGAGAAGATAATATTTTTTAAGCACCAGGATGAGCCTAGATCCCTGTGTTGTGGTCAATTCCTACTAGAATTGAGATTCCCTAGCTCTCATATTTTTCTCCAATTGATTCTTCTCCTACAGAGCATTCAAAATTTTAGATCACGACTTGTTTATCTCCTCATTGCGAGTCTGTAGAATAGACTCGATGTCTTGCTTCTCTTGTTTTTCTTTCTTTGCTTCTACCTGGGCCTTTTGAAGATTTTTGAAGGCTTGAGATTGGGTGTTAGCCAATTATTCCTACATATCCACCTTTTGCTTATCCTTCTCCTATAGCTCCTTCTGTAGCTCAACATATATACTATTTGTTTTGGCTACTATATCTTCAAGATCCTTTTTCCTGCATTGATGTGTTAGGTCTCAAAAGTGTTGGTTGAAAAAACACAAGACATTGCCATGCTCTTGGTATGTTTTAGGCTAACGAATAAGGACAAATCGTGTACTTGAACCTTCTTCTCTTTAGGATCTTCCAAACCTAGGCGGGTGTACCTTTGCAAAAGGAGTAGATTTATACTATATATGTTTCCTACTTGTGCAATCTATCCATAATGGCAATTGGGAGTGGAGAGATGTAATCCTAATTTGGTATAAATTGTATAAGCAATATCAAGGTAAAATCTATGAATATGTTCATTTAACATATGTAAGGTTTGAAACAAGTTTGATAAAAATAAATGATGAAATGGATAAGACCAGTGGCTTGTTGCGTAGATGGAGTCAAATGAAAGTCTAAGATAAGTGGCTTGTATTTGGTAGTAACTCTAACTGTTTGGCACACTAATATTGGATTATAACTTGTATAAACGTGTAGGAAAATGATTGACAAACTCTTCTTACTTATCCAAATGACAAAACTAAGTTATAATTTATGAAAAGGATTTTAATCTTTACTTGAAAGAACCAATTGAATAAATTATGCAAGAACACAAATAACACCAAATTGGAGACAAATTGACAATCCTAATTATATGGCTCTTATTTATCCAAATAACACTTTCATATTACTATGATTGACTAGAAGGATTTTAATCTCTTTGAGGAAACCAATTAATCATCTCACACAAGTACAACAAATGTGCAATGATAAATTAAATATATACTAGATATACCACTTTAAATAATAAGGAAGCACTAAAATGGAGACAACCAGATAATTGAATGATTTCAACAAAAAATTGATACCAATATGACACCACAATATCAAAGATATTTCATTAACTTCTTCAAAAAAATTCTTGCAGCCTGATCTTTCAAAATATAAACATTATGAAATTCTTTTGTTGTCCATCTATTACTCCTATTCTACTACTATATTCTTCTATATCTTTCTTATGGTCCTGGTCTCTCTTATATATACGAGAGGAAACAAGATTCAAAAAAAAGACATCACTTTTGACAACAAAATAGGATTTGGAATTAAAAATAACATAAGAAACTAACATAGTCATAAATGTGGGTGCCAATCTATTAATCTTTGAGTAAGAGCTTGTGGTCATCTAAGACCTGTTCAAAGCTTTTATCGTATGACATTTCCTCTTCATGATGTATGTAATCAATCTTCTTTAGAGGCCAAGTATTTTTCTTCAATATACCTCTCTACTATCGGTTGTCTTCACCCCCTGAGGTATAGCAGTATAGTGTGAAGGGTGTGGTATAAAATAGTGGTTGCTCTCACCATCCTACCACAAGCTACTTGGGGATGAGTTTCGGTAGAGAGGTATAGTATGGGTGTTATGAGGGGTGGCTAATGTGATATCAGTAATGCAGTAAAGGGTAAAAATGACATTGTGAATTGCAATAATGTGATTTGTTATGAAAATAAGAGTGAGAATTTTAGATTTTAGTAGAGAAAACACTTAGATTTTTTATGAAAATTCTAGTTTCAATAGCAGCTCTAGTTGGGGATGAATGATTTACCAATCATTGCAAGAATCTAAAATATCTCTAGGTGTAGACCAGGTGTCTCCTTCATATGGTTTTTAGAGGATGAAAAAATGGAACTGTGGTGAGGATGGAATGAAGATGGATACGAAGGTGAAAATGATGGAAATGGAAATAATCCTATACTACTGTACATGGAAAGAAACTTTGTTTTTATTGAGGGATTTCTAGGATTGTCCATGTACTATCAAGTCCTAGTAGTCCCTTTTGATTTCCTAAACTACCGTGCATGGAATGAATAGTAGTATTTTTGAGAGTTTTTTAAGAGTTTTCCATGCACTGGAAACACTTATCCCCCTTTCTATTACTGTGCATGGAATTAGTGATTTTATGAAAAGAAAATTTTTAGAAACTATCCATGCACTGGAAGTTCCTGCTCTTCTTTAGACATGTTTTGCAAATAATAAGAGTCCTCACCTCCTTTTCCAACGATAAAAAGGGGACCTAACCACAAGGCTTCAAACTTTCCATGCTTTCCCTTTTCTTGGCATCTAGCATTCCACATTAGTACCAAATCATTCACCTTAAATTTTCTATCTTTGGCCTTCTTATCAAAAATATATTCCATTTGTGATTGCAATTTTATATTTTTATTTTTGGCCATTCTCCTTATTTCGTCAAGTTCTGCAAGCTGCTCCATCCTTTCCTCCATTGGTTCTAGAATATCTAAGTCTTCTTGAAGGATTAAAAATTAAACTGGTAATTTTTTTTGCAATGGCTTCCTGGCTTGCGTTCCATACACTAGTTCAAATGGAGACTTTTTGGTCACATTCTTTATAGTAATACTATCCACCTACACAGCCATTCTCAACTTTGAGTCCCATGCCTTCTTGTTCCCACTTAACATCTTTCTTATGATTTTCAAAAGACTTTTATTACTAGATTCTGCCTAACCATTTGCTTGTGAGTGGTAAGGGGTGGCATAAGAAACAATAATGCCATATGTGTTGTAGAAATTTGAATTCATCAGACCTTAAACACATCCCATTGTTTGTGATCAACCTTACTCGTTTGCCAAATCTAGTTATGATATTCTCCAGCAGAAAATTTATTGCCACCTTGCTTGTTGCTTGTTTATTTGGGATTGCCTCCACCCACTTAGTCAAATAATTAGTTGCCACTAATATCCATTTATTTCCTCCACTTAAATTTTCATGTATTTCCCCAATAAAATAAATTCCCCATTGATGGAAAGGGGCTTCTACTTGTATAGGTCTAAGTGGTAGGGCTCTTTGATATTTCATCTTTCTTGAGAATTTCTGAAAAGCTTCACACCTCCTTACATATGCAAAAGAGTCATTGAAAACCTTAGGCCATTAATAGTCCACCCTGAGAATCTTATGTGTAGTAGTTTTGGTAGAATAATGACCTCCACAAACTCCATGCATCTCCCTCAAGACATGTTCTGCTTGTGATTCATCTAGACACAATAATAGTACTCCATCCCTATTTTTCCAAAATAGATCCCCTTCTATGAATATGTACTTGGATTCCTACAACTTTAGAGTTATCCTCTTATTATGATTCAATCCTTCAAGGAACTTCATTTTTCTAAGATAATACACTATGTTTTTGTACCAAGGAGTATGTTCAATGCTTGTAATTGTACCATCCTCATTTTCCACATTACAAATTTTGTTAGCTTCAATGTTTTCTTCTACCATTAGTTTGGCTAGAACCCGTCCTCTTACTAACTTGGTAATTTGAATTTCCATATTAAATTCTTGGATCTTATTGATCCATCTACATCTCCTCCCCGCCACCTCTATTTTTACCAAGATATCTTTTATAGCTATTTGTAGTACATATGCAATTACTTTGGCTCCAACTAGATATGGTCTGAAAGATTTTGTTGCTTTGACCAATGAATAAGCTTGTTTCTCCATAATATCATAATTTAATTTCAAACCCTACAATGATTTACTAAAGAAGGATATAGGTTGCTCATACCCTTCATCATTCTTTTGTAACATAATAGTTGCTATGGTGTGGAATGAGGAAAATGAAAGTATTTGGAAAGGTTTGAAAAAATCAGGAGATTTTAGAATAGGGGATTCTTTGTTGGCTTTCTTGATGGATATAAAAGCTTCCAAGCCTTTTGTAGTCCAATCTATTTTTTCTCCCTTCTTCAACATTTTGGATATGGGTTTAATAATTTCAGCAAAATTTGACACAAATCTCCTAACAAAGTTAATTTGTCCAAAAATGATTGAATGGCTTTGACAATTTTGGGAATAGGGATTTTGTCTATGGATTCTACTCTTTTAGGGTCTATTCTAATTCCTTCTTTTGATACAATATGCCCCAAAAGCTTACCCTCTATGACAACAAAGTGACATTTCTTAAGATTGAGACTAATACCATATTCCAAAGCCCTAATAAATATTTTCTCCAAATCTTCTACATGGTCTTCTACCCTTTTGGGATAAGCAGTGAGGTCATCCTAGTACACTAACATTATAGTATTGATTAAATTTGCAAATGCCACATCCATGGCCCTTTGGAAAGTTTCCCCTATACTTGTGAGATTGAATGGAATTTTCACATAGACATATGTCCCCCATGGTGTAGTAAAAGTTGTCTTGTATTGCTCAGACTCTTTAACTTTGATCTGATTATACCTAGAAAATCTATCCATCATTGACAACAACTCACATCTTGTTACTCTGTGCAGTACAGCTTCCATATTTGGGAGAGGGTAATTATCTTTAAGGGAGGAAACATGGGTGATCCCATAATAGTGGTTTATAATTTTTGGCCAAACTGGACACTGAAATTATTATTTTTAACTAAATCTTCACATTCGGGCACCTATAGCGGCTAAACTATGAGGAATTTGAAGATGGTACAAACTAGAGTCTCATCAAATTTTGTCTGTAGATTCTAAAAATATTTTTTTCAAAATTTTTGGAATCAAATTTCACTTCTTTTTCCATCTCCCATGAAAATTGATCTTTTTCAGAAAACAACATTTTAAAAAAGTGACGCACACCGTATAACGCATAACTTTTTTTCCATGAATAAAATTCTAATTCTTTCAAATTTAGATTTGTAACTCTGATATCTAGTGCTTCCACTTGGTTAGATAGTTTTTAATTGAATTTTTTTCCTTGAATAAAGTTTCAAAGTCAAGCAAATTACAATTCAGACGACAGCAGATTATAACATAACTTTTTTGTCTATGTCAAAATTTAATTTAATTTTTTTGTTGGATCAAGGACTTCAATATCTAGTGCACTCATATTTTTCAATTTTTTTTTTGATAATCTTCTATTTTTTCCACATGTGAGAACAAAGAAATTCATTTTCGATGAAAACCTATGTTTAATAAAACTTAAAAAACAAATACATAACAAAACCAAAACATATTAAAATTATATTCATTAGATAGCTTGTTCTGAGGAATGCCATAATCATTTGAAATAAATTTTAAATGAATTCATTTGATCCCCCAAAACTAAATCAAAAGTGATTTTTTATCAGCATTTTGATAGGTGTAAAGGAGACTCATTATAGGTATGGTTTAAAACTAGTGAGGTTCTATCCAAGGGGTTTGATCTAAGGTGATTTGATCAAACCCTCTTCAAATCCTTAAAATGGAACTTTTTAAGGCTTAAATCATTATATTTTCTAAAAATATGTGATTTCAGCTAAAATGTTCCTCTCAAGAATTGTAAACCACTATTATGACAACACCCACATTTAAATTTCTGAAGTCTTCACATAGTCTAATATCCCCATTTTTCTTTCTTACTAGGACCAAGTTTTAAAACCATGTTGAATATCTAATGGGCTTGATAATACCGAGCCTTCTCTGAGTTTTGCTAGTTTCTCTTGCATTTTAGGCTCCAAAGTTGGATTGACGGGTCTCTATTTTTGCCTGAATGGTTTTGCACCTTGCTTTAATGAATCTCATGTTGGAATAGATCTTCTCTATAAAGATCCTCATAAGACCAAACAAAAATGTTCTTGTATTTTCTTAACAATGCAATCAATATTTTTCTAATTGTTAGACTTATCTTCTTTCCAATGTAAACTCTTTTTGGTATTAATTCAGTCCCTAGATTGATTTCCTCAACATCTTCTCTCTTTACTAGTGTTTTCTTCATGACAACATGATCATTTCCATCAAATACCCTTTCTAGTGCCACAAGTCCTCTGGGAAGTTTGTTGGTTTTAAGCTGCAAAAATTCTTTTCCAAATACAGCCTATTTTCCACCTACTTCCTCAACAAATGCATTAAAGTCAATCTCTTGAGCTTCATATTGGTCTATGCAATGGAGAAACTTTATGAGATCAGTGTCATCATTGAAAACTTTTTAACTATAGATATTATTAGGGCTCACAAGCCTTGTTTTGAATTCAACTTGAGACACTCTAGCTAGGGTGATATCATCTCTTTTTAGGGCTATATTGCCTAGGAAATCTGCCATCAAGTTTTTGGACTTGTCTATCCATTCAATGGAAAAAGCATCAAATAATTCAATTGTATCTCACACAACATTTCTATATTATTTTAACCTTTTGTTTTTTGTAGCATATTTTGACCTAACTTGTGAATGACCAACTCAGAGTCTCCAAGAATAGTTAGTAGTTTGATCTTGTGTTTGACAACCATATTCAAACCAATTAGCAGGGGTTCATACTCTGCTATATTATTTTTACATTCGAACATCAGCAAAAATGAATACTTGAATGTAGTACCTTTAGGTGAGATAAATACTACCCCTGCTCCATTTCCTTCCTGACTACATGCTCCATCAAAATACATCCTCCATACATTGTGCTAATTTTTAGAAACATGTTTATCAATTGGATCAATAGTCACTAATTCTAGATGGGAAGGCTCTATCCTAAAACTCCCTAAATCCACATCACAAAATCAATTTAGCTGCTCTTGAGAAACACAATCCACAATATGATTCATCCTTGGTTCTCTATATAACTTGACCTCTTCACCATTGAATGGTATTGTGGCATAGGACAAGTCAAACTATACATTTCCTCCAACTGTTGCAGTCCATTGTCTTGACAAAAGTATTCCAAAATGAGGAGGTGTATCAATCACAGTTATGTCAATATTATAAGTTGCTTGTGGATAAGCAACCAACTTCACCTCTACATCTTCAATAATTCCTATCACTGGGACAAGCCTACTATCTATAGCATAGAATTTTCCACTAGTAGTGTCTACCCACATGCCAAGTTGTGTCATGACCCCCACTAGCATGATGTTGATAGCAACACCTGAATCTATCATACAATTCCTTACCATCTTATTATTTATGAGTAATGTAGTAAAGAATGGATCAACTTGTGGAGGATTTATTAATGTATCACCTAGAAAAACCTCAGGAACCTTTACCTTTTCATGCTTATTAGTGATCTTAGTGGTCCCCTTGTTCTTAGAGTTTGTGCTTTTATCATTTCCATTAGATATTAATTGAATAGCACTATCCCTATACTATTTTATCTTCATTTCTAATAATGGCACACACATTTTTACTTGAGACAAGGCCTGTGTGAAGTTGAAAGATGTATTTTTTGTTTTGGTTGTCTTCTTTTGCTCTAGTGGATCTTCTTTGTTCCCCTCTTTCTCTCTTTTGTTTGTGTCATCAAGCTTTTGGGTATGTGCAAGATCATGATGGGCCAAAAAGTGGCAATATGATGGGTATGTGGCTGACGACTTTTTTTTACCCAAAATTGATGAAATGAAAAGGGTTTTTAAAGAAGATTCTCAGCTTTCCATCAATATAAATTATGCTTTACTTTGAATTTAATAAGTAATTATTATTCATTTTCTATTCAAATTATGACTAAAGTCCTGATTGATAGACTGATTGAAAAAAAGCTATAACTTTCAAACAGTATCACATTTTTTGAATCCAGAACATGTGTCGCATTCTATGCTTCACATACTATAGGATTAAAAAAATTAAATTTGAATTTCATAAATTTTTGACCAAGTTAAGGTGGTCAGACATATGAGTCTTTTATATTTTTTAAAAGTTGTAATAAAAAATTCATAATTAATTATTTACTTGGAAAAAATTACAAAAAAATATGCATCACATCACAACATAAGTCTCTACTTATATCTAAAATATTATAAAAAAATATTATCATTTTATTGTGGTTTGGGTGGTCAGATAGACACCTACTTCTTATTTTTTCCCTGAAATTTAAGTACTATTGTATTGAAATTTCAAATTTTCACCAAATAGATTTTTTTTTTTAAAACAAACCTAATAGTTTAGAAACTACATTCAATTTGCTATAAATTATATTCTCACATATTTTTGAAATACTATAGATAACTTATTCAAATTTTTACGTCAAGTTTCCTAACTCTGATTTTTCTAATTTTTTTGCCACTTAAGGGCCTGTTTTTTCTATGATGATCCTGCACATACCCTTTTGTTTATCTTTATGTAACTCTTTTCTTTCTTCTTTCTGAACATTTTTTTGCTCATTCTCATCAGGCTACTTGTTTTCTGTCCTTTTTGGTGCTCCCTACGTTTCTCCTTTATCTTTCACAAATATCCCTCTTGGAACACCCCCTTCTACGTTTATTGTTCTGTTTCTAAGCCTATAGTTACTATTTTCTTGCTCCACTATAGCAATAGTTAATTCTTTTATCTCTTCTTTAGTAGGCCTCCTTATTCTACATTTACTTGACTAAGATAGTGTATAGGGATATGATTCATCATCACTTTTATCATAATTAGAAAAGACTTGTTGTTCTACCATATGGACATTGTACCTTCAGTTATCAACATCCCTCTTCTTTTGAATCTGATGAATATTCCTACTCAATTAGATGGAGGGTGTGAGAAGTTAAATATATTGTATGATCCTCTTCTTCATTGTCCACTACTCTTTCTTCTCCTTGTATTGACTAGGCTACAACACAATGATCATGAGAATGTGATAGTTTGCAAAATTGACACCAAGGATTATTGTTAACCATGTATGCCCCCTTCTTCTTTAAGGGATCACGAGTCTCCTTATTCTTAGGCCTATCAATTATGGGCTTCCCATCCTTCTAAATTTTTTTATATGGAATATCACGCAACCTTGGTCTTTCATTTCTGTATATATTTTCTTGCCTGTTCTGAGGGTTGTTAAAATTTTGGGGAACCCTAAGATTGTCTCTTTTACCAATCATCCCAGTAGCTTTTCTATTGTTTTCAATTGCCAATGCTGCTTTTTGTGCTTCGACTAGGCTTCCCGAGTTTTTTTTCAAAATCCTTTAAACAGATTCTTTTGGTTGTAGGATTAGACAACTTAGATGGTATTCTATTGTAGAGTTTGTTGAAATTCTGATTGAATTCATAGATTGTCTCATTTTGACATTTTAGTATGGTCATGAGTTCATGTAAAGCGAACTCTAGTGCATATTGATTTCCATATTCTTCAAGGAATTGATCATGAAACTCTTGAATGGAAGCAATAGAAGTTTTTGGTAAACTATTAAACCAATCTCTAGCTTCTTCAGTTAGTGACATCATAAATAGCCTCATTTGTACATCTTCATACTACATATCTAGATCTTGGATAAAAGAATTAAAATTCCTTAAGTGTTCCTCAGCTCTGATTGCACTACTTCCTATAAATTTTGGGACAAGACCTCTCCAATTGTTGTCCATAGGGTAAGGATATACTTGGAATCCTACTAATTCAAATTGTCTGATCATGGTTTTGTAGTGCTTAGGAGGTGGGTTTTGGGGATGCTAATATTGGTATAATGGATTATTGTATGGTATATGGGGTGGCTGAGCATTTGGGTGTTGTGATGGATTTTTAGGTGGGTCATTTGATGGTTTATATTAACTCCCAGATTGCTTTTGCAGTGTTTTTGTTGGATTTGAAGGTCCTACATTAGTATTATTTTCCTATGAGGTGGTGAGTATTTAGGGAGGTTAGTTATTTGATTATCAAATTGGGCTGTTTGCAACTTTAAATCCCGGAGTTCTTTTATCAATTGGAGTTTCTGTTCATATTCTATTTTCTTTCTTTCCATCTCTTGTCTTTCATACTCCAACTATGCGTTTAATTCTTCCTTAGTCATCTATTCATAATTTTATTTAGAGGCTACATTATCAACAAGAGCATTCTAATTCCCTTGGAGTAATGTCATTTTATGATCATATTCATGTTGTTTCTTGATTCTTTTAGCCTCAAATCCAACCATGAATTCTTCCACTTTCTTAGGATCTAACTAAAATAAAGGATTCCTTCTTTCTTCAGGAGTGTGAGGTTCTCCATATGAGCTATTTTCATTTGTCAATGTATCATAGCGATTATATGTCTTAAAGTGTGGTTTTGACATTTTATCCTTATTTTTCATGCACATTTCATCAGACACCTTCTTACCTTTATCATTCTTATGTGTTTGTTTAGCATGGTCATTAGGACCTTCTTTATATAGAGACCTTCTGCTGTGCATGTTGTGAACTATTGTGATGGTCTAAACTCTAGGGTTTGTTCTTTCTAATGTGTACTTTATTTTATCAGTGTCAATATTTTATAGATTCACCACCCACATTGAAAGAGTGGGATGAATGATCACTAATTAGTGACTAGAGATTCAATGCCCTTTTCCCAACGGAGTTAACTATCAATTAATTTTGATTCTATTGTGATTCTCGACCTAAGATTGGATATTTTGATTCCACAGTGGAGTGCTCACTTTCTTGATATCTGAATTGACTCTATAATGGAAGGCTTGGGTTCAAAATTGGCTCCCCAGTAGAGTTGCCAATCTATTAGGTGTCAAAAATTTTTGTTGAAAAACCACAAGAGGTTTCCAAGCTCTTGGTACATTTTAGGCTAACGAACAAGGCTAAATGGTGTACTTGAACCTTCTTCTCTTTAAGCTCTGCCAAACTTAAGTGGGTGTACCTTTGCAAGAGGAGAAGACTTATACTATATGTTTCCTATTTGTGAAATCTATCCACAATGGCAATTGGGAGTGGAGAGATGTAATCCTAATTTGGTATAAATTGTATAAACAATATCAAGGTAAAATCTATGAATATGTTCAATTAACAGATGTAATGTTTGAAACAAGTTTGATAAAAATAAATGATGAAATGGATAAGACTAGTGGCTTGTTGGGTAAATGGAGTCAAATGAAAGTCTAAGATAAGTGGTTTGTATTTATTAGTAACTCTAACTGTTTGGCACACTAATATTGGTTTATAGCTTGTGTAAATGTGCAGGAAAATGATTTAAAAACTCTACTTACTTATTCAACTAACAAAACTAGGTTACTTATAATTTATCAAAAGGATTTTAATCTTTACTTGAAAGAACCAATTGAATAAATTATTCAAGAACACAAATAACACCAAATTGGAGATAGATTGACAATCCTAATTATATGGCTCTTCTTATTGATCCAAATAACACTTCCAGATTATTGTGATTGACTAGAAGGATTTTAATATCTTTGGGGAAACCAATTAGTCATCTCACACAAGTACACCAAATATGCATTGATAAATTAAATATATACTTGATATAACAATTTAAATAATAAGGAAGCACTGAAATGGAGACAACCAAATAATTGAATGATTTCAATAAACAATTGATACCAATATGATGCCACAAAATCAGAGATATTTAATTAACTTCTTCAAAATTGTGCTTGCAACATGGTCTTTCAGAATATAAACATTATGAAATTGTTTTGTTGTCCATCTATTACTCCTATTCTACTACTATATTCTCCTATATCTTTCTTATGGTCTTGGTCTCTCTTATATATATGAGAGGCAGCAAGCTTCAGACCAAAAGACATGACTTTTGACAACAAAACATGATTTGAAATTAAACATAACATAAGAAACTAACATAATCACAAACGTGCATGCCAATCCGTTAATCTCCAAGTAAAATCCCATGGTCATCTAAGACCTATTCAAAGCTTTTACTGTATGATATTTCCTCTCTGTGATGTACGTAATCAATTTTCTTTAGATCCCAAGTATTTTTCTTCAATATATAGCTCTACCGTGGGCTATGTCTTGACCCCTTCAGGTATAGTAGTATAGTGTGAAGGGTGTGGTATATGATTGTGGCTGCTCTCACCATCCTACTGTGGGATGCTTGGGTATGAGTTGTGGTAGAGAGGTATAGTATGGGTGTTATGAGTGGCTAATGTGATAGCGGTAACATGGTCAAGTTTAAAAATGACCTTGTGAATGGTGATAATGTGATTTGTTATGAAAATAAGAGTTGGAATTTTGGATTTTAATAGATAAAACACATAATTTTTATGAAAATTCTTGTTTCAACACGATGGTCCATAGTTTTTTCACACTCGACTTGAATTTCACATTTCAATCTCTGTACCTCAAAATGAAGCTAATCCTTTTCACTCTAGGCTTCTTTGAGCAACTTAGTCGTTTCACCCTGCTAGCCTTATGCCTGCCTTAAGTGGGCCACATCCAAATATTTTCCCTTGATTTCCACTTGTAGTCTATCCAATGTGGCCTTTACATTTACCAACTTTGTCTCATTCTTTTTCAATTTCTTTTCTATCTTCTTATAGTTAGTATAGACCACTTTATGTGTTGCCTTGGCTAGGCCCACTTTGTCGCACATAAGAGTTTTGGTCAAATTGAAAGCCACAAAATGGATATCATAATCTTCAAAATTCATTTCTCCCTCTGGATTGGATTTTCGTAGCCTCATAGCTAAGATGAATAGAGCATTTCACTCTTCATTGATACAAGTTTCCATCTTTTAGGTAGCTAGATTTGTCATGAATTTTCCCCATAACTTCTGCTTTCTTGCTTGTCAGGCCTATTTGGTTAATTCAATATGAGTTTGGAGGATATGTGGGGACTCAATACTTTGTACGACAAGAGAAATTCTAATGGGGAGACCATAGAGGGTGACATAAGGGATAGTCTCAATTGAATGAGTTTGTGGAGAGGCAAAAGGAAGTGGTATCATTGAAAAGGGTGGGATGCCATGTATGACCGAAGAAAGAGGGGTTCTTATTGGAGTAAAACAGGAAGTAGGTGGATAAAGAGGCATATTCTTGGAAGTAGGTAGGGGTGATGAAACTTTTAGCATTGGTGTCTTAGTGTTTTCAATTGGTGCCTTCGATAAGGCAATCAAAGATTAAATTGCAGCCAAGGTGGAAGATATGTGTTCTACACGTAGGGTTTCTTATGGGGATAATTATAAAATATAGTTGGGGTTGTATTAAGGACAAGGACATTGGAGTCCATGGATGGAGGATTTCATTATGTAGATGAGGGGAGAGCAACAACTAAATATGTAGTAGAAGAAAGGATGGTGGGTATGAAACTTACCTAGGTTGTCGGGGCTGAAGATACTGGTAGAACGAAGTCCACCACTTCTTCTCCTTTAATGGATGTACCTGGTTTTCCTAAGTATTGAGCTCTTCTTCTATTTTTAGGGGATGCACTAGTTGATTCAGACTCTTAGGTGACTGATCTCGATGAACTCTAAGCCCTTGGAGCTGTGGTAGATCTTTTTGGAGACCGTCAGGTGCTCTTACCATTTGGTAGGGTGTTGGTAGAGGATGACATTTATGATTCATTTTCATTTGATCCTTTTTCCTTCCTTTAACTTGCATCAGGAACTTGAGGTTGGGGGTCAGAAAATAGTGCATACTCTTGTTCAAGAACCTGATCTGACTCTAGATTAATATTATTGGATCCAACCTCATCATCATAGATTTCATTGAAATTCTCTTCACTTGGTTGAACATCTCTATATAGGGCATTTAGGTATTTGGTATCTTGATGGTACATCCAAATTTTATCCCTCTTCCTTTCTGACTATTCCAAATTCCTTAGCTATGTTTTGAGGGACTACCTCATCTAGGAACTTTGTCAAAAATCTGCCACGCTTGGATAGAAATCGAGCCATGGGGGTCATACAAATGGTATAAAGGCTATGTCAATGTGAACCTCTACCCTTTCTTTAGTTGGGTTCTTCCTCAATTCCCAATATTCCTGCTCTTCATGTTTGATAGTTGAGAAATACCTAATAGGGTTGTACTTCCATCTGCCACAAATGAGGACTAGGCCAAGGTAGGCCAACTTGTTGGCTAGCACATCCTATTCTTCCCTCTTTATGAGTGTTACCTAACTTTTGGCGATGGTAAGGGGAAGTGCATAGAACCCTTTCTTATGCCTCCTAACACCATAAGCATTGTTGGCAATGGTTTCTTGATGGCATGCCTCCAATGCAAGGGTCTTGTCTATTAAAAAATTTTGAAGCTTGAAAGGCTCTTCATTAAAACCATGACATATGATGAAAGAAATTTTTTCTCCCATAAAATAATTGACTAGGTTCTAGTGATTCTTCATCCAATCAAAACCCTTAGGGGAAAACCTTTATGGAGGATGCAGAGACAAATCCAAAAGTACTAGTTGCAGAAAATAATTGACAAATAAATAATAATCCTATGTGATGGAAAGAACATGGGTCTAGGCTGAAATTATCTTGTACAACCTTGATGCATCAAACTTGCTAAGTGGAAAATGACCACTGTAGAACTCAAGGTTATGATGCAAAATCAAGTGCACTAAAAAAGAGGAATACCTGAACTCAAAAGTGTTGTTGTAATCTATTAATTGTTCTAGCATTCCCTCAATGATTTCCTTGGTTAAATAAAAATGCATCTAGCTCCTTCTTTCTTGAGCTTGAAGGCCAAGCTCATCTGGAACTAGTGAATATCAACATCACATTCATTTCCATAAATAAAAGCTAGCATTGAGAAAGCAGCCTAGCAATCCAAATGGAATTTTCTATGTGCTAAAGGGAAGAGGATTTTATTGTTCTACAGTTCCTCATCCATTTCATCTTTATAGAATTTTAACTACCTATCCCTGGTTGCCTAGAAATATTCCATCCTTTTCTGAAAAAGCCTCTTGGCCTCCCAATTCAAGGGGTTATATAGAATGTCTTAGAGGGCTATTGCATTGATGGTAACCTTCAATCTGTTGCCACTGATAACCCTAGTTTCATCATCTATATTTTCTACGCATGTATCAACTAGCTCTAGGAATGGATGCATGGAGGGAAGTATGAAATATTGTAGACCATAATGCCAGAGTCATGTTACAAAACCATCAATCAACCCATGGGTGAGAATTCTCAATAATGCTCCCTCTCTAAGGCTCTTATGTTTTATATGCAACTTTGGGTTGTAGATATTGTCTACAAAATCCTTAATCACCTCATCTTTGATGTGGTTGCCTAGTTGTATTGTTTTGTTATGTGGAAAATTTTGGTCCTCAAGTGCTAGGACATTGGCATACAAAATTTCTCCAAAGATGTTTTTGTAACCTAGCTTGTGAATGAGACTCCAACATGTCAACGAGAAGATGATGCTTCCACTAATTTTGCATTCTTGAAAGTATTTTGTAGAAACCACTTTCAAAGAAGTTGCTTGAGAGTTTCAACACTAAGAAATTTTTTTTTCTTTTTGGGGCGTATTCAATTTTCACACATACATGTAGTAAATGTGTTGTCATTATAGATAGCCTACTAAGTGCTTCTAGTGACACGATACGTGTAGAGTGGGGTCCATACTTATGTGGAATTCCATCCTTGCTATGAGAATGAACTTAGTACATTCCTTATGCCACCCCTTGGTAAGATAATCTTGAGCAATGGGAAGCATGCTTAAAAAAGACGTTTGTATTTAATTAAGCCGGGTTTAGCTTTAAAAAACATCCTTTCACCTAGGTGAGAAGCATGGCATTGATGATGATGAAAAACACATGGCATCAAATTGAACATATGAGCATTAACTCCCAACAACTAAATTAATTCATCAAAGCTTGGTTTAAAATCCTTTGTATGATTTAGCCTTCACTTCTTAAAGCCTTAATATGTTTTCCATTGCCACTTGATGTCAAATGATTTTTTTGTTTGTCAGCCTCTCCAATGTATATTTTTCTATAAATAGCAATGTTTGCCTTGCTAAAATATTCATTGAGTTTGCATTGAGTTGGTGACTTACTTTTATTGCTTCCTTCCCTTCGCTAGTCTATAAATTTCTTTATTGCCATTATGACTAGCTTGGGTACCCCAATTCAGCTCATGGGTTGGAAGTAGTGGATATCCTTTGTAGGAGATGTCATCAATGAAAGGATCAAGCACCTAATAGGAATGAAGAACCACCTTGTGATCCTGGTGTTTAAGTGGGTGCTTGGGAAAGAATATGTGAAAGACAAGAACCAACTATGCTATAATTTTAATGTCATCTCCCATTTTGTGGCTTCATTGCTAGACTTGTACATTTCCAAACCCTAGATCCTCGAGCTTTCCCATGCCATGTTTGACTCAGCGTACCTAGACGGGCTGGGAAAAGTTGTTCAAGTGGCCATTCTCAGTGGTGGCATCCCATATGCCACGAAAATTTGGAGGCATGTTGATAACGCGGAAGTGGTACCCTAGCTTCCTTTCCTTATAGACTTCCATACCATGGACCTGGAGCAACACCAAATACTATCTCAACTCGTAGCCTCCTTTTTTCCTCAAGATGTACAATGTGGAGCATTGTCCTGGGGTCGAGTGGAAAACCCACTTTGAGTTCCTAGTCTATAGCCCCTGCGCTGAGGATTAAGGTTTGTGTCATGCTCATGTCCCTCATGTGTTGATAACCCCACTACTATTTTTTTGGGGAACCCAAAAAAACACGTTTTGACTGTTGTGACTAATGGAGGCTAAATTTCTTCTACCATTTTTGTGTTGCCTCCTCTTTTTACTTTTGAAGATGTAACATTTTAGGTTTTTAATGAAAATATTTTCAAACTTTTCTCGGAGCCATAGGCTTGAAATATCGTACTATGTTGTAAATATTTTTTGATGAATATAAAATATAGTATTTTTTACTATTTTGGTTGTTCACACTTATGGATTTATTCACAAAACACATATTTACAAAAATTTACATATGGTACATAACTATAAATTTTAATGAACTTGTGTGTACTTGAATTGAATAGTTTTAGATGAATATCATTTGCTAGTATGTCCAAAATGTCGCTATTCATATCCTATGGCTTGTATGAATTTCTTTCCTTACATTTATGGATGTGGAAGGGACCCTTCCATAATGAATCAAATTTAGCATGTTGCCCTGGTTTTGCAGTTCCTTCATCAGATTTTAGCACAAGACCCCCTCCCTAAAATCCAGGTTGGAGGCCATTTTATCAAACCAATGTTTCACCACCTTTTGGCGTCTGATCATGGTGTCAAAAACCTTTTCCCTTTTTTCCTTGAGTCTTAATAGCTCCGCCAATCTCACATCCATTATGTTGTCCTCCTCAACTTCCAAAGCTTTTAACAGTTGCAGTGTCAGGATTTCCATGGAAATGGGTAGGACTACCTCTTTTCCATACACTAATTCGTAAGGGGAGGTTTTCATAATTTGCTTAGGCATAATTCTATCATCCCATAAGGCCACTTGTAGATGCTTGTGCAATTCCTTCTAGTGTTTTGACCTGATGTGCTTTATCAACCTAGTGAGGTTCTTGTTAGTCTACTCTGCTAATTTTTTTCCTTGTGGGTAGTAATTGGATGAAGTATTGAGGTAGACCCCATGATTAAGAGATAAATCTAACATTCAAGAGCCTACAAAGGCTTGTGTGTGTCTAAAATGATGGGTTTTGGCAAACTAAACCTTGCTACCAATTCCTTGAGAATATTGCCAATCTCTGCTTCTATAGCATTCTTTTGGGAAATGGCCTCCATCCATCTTGTGAAATAGTTAGTCATCATGACTATCGATGTGTGGTGTGCATTGGAGATGGAATTGTTCATTTTGATAAAATCCAAATCCAATTATGCAAAGGCCTCCTCAGTTATGATCATGATCAATGACATTGTGGAATTCTTCTAGTTGCCCATGAAATACTGGCATTGAGTACATCTTCGCACTAGCTTATGGGTCACAAAGAACATCATAGGCCAATAATAGCTTGCCTGCATTATTTTCAAAGTTGTGGTCTTTGCAAAGAATTTTTTTCCTTTAGGGCTGCTGTGGAATTTGTTTAGAATACTTTTAGCTTGTGGCTTGCCTATGCCACAGAGAAGGAATTTTTTGTACTTTATTTTAAATAAAAATCCCTTAATTAGAACATACCTAGTACCTTGTAGCTGGTAGTAAAATCATTTGTGAGGTGGGGTGTTGGTTAGATATTTCCTTTGCTACATAAATCACATTTGATCAACCACCCATGATTCATCAGACTCGAACTAGTTAGCATAGACCTAATTGATCTCTTCCTCCTTTTTAGGGCCCAACTCTTGCATGAGGTATTCGTAAAGACATCTTCCTTAGACCAGCTTGGTTGGTCAAATATCTGTTAAAGATCCAAGATACTGAGAGTGGGGGTGAATCAATATCTTCTTAAATTTTATGATCATATACCATCTAATTATTCCAATGCAAACAATAGCATAAATAAATAAAAGCATTAACAGAACATAAGATTAGGGAACACAAGAACACCAATATTTTTTATGTGGAAAACCTAAATGGGAAAAACAATGGTGAGTGTTAGCTCACAATGTTATATAAATGGTTATAGAATATTGAAAAAAATGGGTGGCTCACTGCCAGGACTCACTGTCCAAAACCAACGGCTCACTACCTACAGAATTACAATGATTGAATGTATTTCAGCCAAAAAATGAACTGATAGAGTAAACCTAGTGAGTATAGATTCAGTTCCAAATAAAGCTCAATAAATAAACTTGACACACTTCATCATGTTTGCACTACTTCACATCCTCGCACAAAAAACACACACCTTCTGCAAAAATTGTCTATTATATATACCCAATATCTTTGCAAGCATCAATTAGGTCGACCTAATTAGATGCACTTCATATTTACCAAAAATACCATCTGTCGGCTACAAGCTTTGAAAAAAAAAGATATCCCACATGCTTCAACAAGTCGACATAGACCTAAAATAGGTCACACATATATCTGCATAACAAAACTATTTTCACCTTTACATAATTTACTAATGAAGCCAGATAGGAATAGACTTCAAACCAAAAACCAAAAAAATCTATACGAGCACTGGATACATGAAGTACTAATGAAGTACGTGTTCCCAACATTTGTAAGCCATTTCCCAAAGCCACATGCAACAATGATCATCAGGAAACAAATAAGAATCAAAATACTGGATGATTACCAACTCATATACTAGACTAGAATACCGGAGTAGCTTTATTCTTGATCTTCTAGTTGCAACTCATATATCATGGTGACATCAATGACAAACAAAAAGTAACAAAATTATATTTTCTTCTCCATTTTTCCAACAATCTCCCCCTTTGTCATTGATGGAAACATGTGCCAAAACCAAAAAGAATATTTACAGAGCTCTTTATTTATAGTGCTTCTCCCCCTAACATCGTCATTTCACAACTTCACTCCCCCTTTGACATCAAGGACAAAGGGTGTGCCAAGAGCAACTGAAAAACATTAAAGAAAAGAAAACAAAGAAATATATATCAACTGGAAGATGATGATCCTTGAAGATCCTTCAGAATACCTTCCCAGTCTGTTTGTCCTTTTTCCCAGCCTTCCTTTGCTGTAGTTAACATCTCGTTCAAAGATTCCAACTCTATCAGAGTTTCTTCAACACCATATGGAGTACCAAGAATTAGGTTTATCTTCTCAATCCTTTGAGCAAATGCTAGAGATTCTCCAACCGGAGTGTATTCCATTCTTAAAATATCACTTAATAAAATGAATTTTCTAATAATTTCTTCTTTTTGTTTCTGCAAGGCAAAGAAATTTTCTCTATGTATAGCGATGGCCTTCCAGATTGATTTGTCTTTATCTTTAGATACACTATAAGTACGAAAAATAGTAGACAACTAAGACTCAATGGAGTCCATGACAATCTTGATATTCTGAGTGGCATCCAACCACTTGAAACAATAGGAGAGAACAACATCTACCTCAAACTCACAAACCTTCACTACTTTTAGACTCTTTTCAACACAAGAGTATGCAAGAGCACATTTGTCATGTAAATCCAATAGTCTTTTCTTTGCCAAATTTTCTTCTACCTCTTGTCTTGTCTTTTCATTAAGTCCAGAGGAATACTCCTTGAAGGAGTCTAACAATATTCTGAGATTTTCAATGGGGGCAAGGGATGTATCAATGGATGTACCAGGAATAGCTTCATGTAATGATTTCAGAGCATCTTCTATTAGTTCCATTCCCTTTTGATGTGTCTCAAGAATTTCTTTTCTCCCAAATGCTTGCATAGCATCACCCAACACAACTTTATGTACTGGAGACATCTTTTCCACATCAACATATCCTTCAATCATAGGAAGTTTCAAAATTTCCTGGGGAATAATCAATTCAAATCTAATTTTCTTAGATAGCAAACCTTTTAGTACATCACCACCAAAGGACAAATCACAATGATGCTTCAATGATTTTACAGTCTATTTTTCTTCATTTTTCTTGGAGGATTGCACAACTATCTTTTCTTCATTTCCCTTTTCTATTTCTTTATCTTCTTGTACTACCTCTTCTTCTTCTTCCTCTTTATTTTCATCCTTTTCATCTTCATCTTTATCAATTTTATCATCATTATTCTCTTCCTCGTTTCCATATTTTTCATCTTTATTCTACTCTTCTTCAGGATTGTCTTGACCTTCTTTATTTCCCTATCCATCCTCTTCAATATTGCCAATATTTTCTTCATCATTAATTTTCTCTTTTTCACCTTTTTCTTCTTCAGTATGCTTCATAGGAGCATCATTATGCATCTCAGGCTCATCTTCTCCCTCATTCTTTTCATTAACTTCATCACCAATATTAATTTCAACATCAAAATTATCAGGAATGTCGCCATTACTTGTACCCAGAGGAACATTTTCCTCAACATTCTCAGCAGCAACATCATCATTAGTTTTGAGCATACTGTACTTTTTTGTTGTTTCCCAAATTACCTTTGATGTTTCCTTTCTTACTTTCTTTGTCAATTTCTTATTTCTTGTCATCAACATATTCACTCTACTCTTCATTTGGAACATTTCATCACAAATCTTCTTCAGAGATTCCAGATTATCAGGGGTCAAGGAGGACCCAATCTTATTATATGTTGAATTTCTAATATTTTCTTCAAACAAAATGGCCTCAAATATCCTTTTCATCAAATCATCCCACATGCTTTTAGGAACATCTTTCTTTATGTTGTCCCATTTGACCTCTCAGACAATAACGTACTAAATAACAACTAAAATAAATGTTTTCTTGTCTTCTTCTCCAACTTTATCATAGAATTCAGTTGTGGGTTGGAGCATCTTCTCAAAATTTAACAAAGAATTAAGATTTGGCTCAAGTTTATATCGGCAACCAAAAATTACCAGAGTATATTGTTCATCTTTTTGGTCCATAGAGTTTTCATCAGCTACCTTGTCCTTCTTTGATTCAGGCTTGGTGTGCACATGTATACCAAAATCATGCTCTTCTTCATCTTTAGATGAAGACATAATGTGTACTCTTTTAGAACCAAAAGCTTCTATAGATGCACCTTCACTAGAGGGTAAACCTCCTCTTTTTCTCGTTACCATCTTTGCTTCAAGATCTTCTTCTTCTTCATCTTGATCATCTGTAACACTCATATTCTTCTCTCTTGTTTCCTTCTCTTTCTTTCCTCTCTCAACAGGGGCGACCGGAGGGGTCTCTTTCCTTTTCCCAGATCTTGTAGTTGGTCCAGAGGGAAACAAGACCTTTACCTTTATCAACCTTACTGTTGATGGTGTTTTTATGCACTTCTCAACAGGTAGTACTTAGGTGCACTACGCCTCTTGAAAGACAATCTCCCACAATCGAAGTTGCAGAACACTACCCCAAGGTCTCTCGGGTGTCGTCATGACAATGCTTAGATACCTCAGTAGTTTGATGTGATTTGCTGGAATCACAAGGCGGCCTTACAGAAATACAAAGTGTGGATGCGAAGCATGAAGTTAGATCTTCGAAAAGGAGTTTTAGTATGAAAGCAGTTATGTGTTGGCTGTAGGTTCAAATAGCAGTCTCAAACTCCATCTGGTTGTTAGATTTGGCTCTATAATGTGCAATGAACCTTGGTATTGTTCAATTTCTAAAAAAAAGGAAAAAGAGCGAAGGGAAAGAAAAGTTCCTAAGTCTGAAGCTTGCTATGAATAGTGACAATGGAGTTCCTGCAATGGACAATTCCTTAAAACAATATCCCACTTAACCAGGGACTTCACAGTATCATGGAAATTGTGCTATCTTCTAAGGGCTGCAGATTTTTATCTTTCATCCACCACATACATGCATGAACTAAAGATAAGTGTTTGGGGCAGCTTTAAATCAAGTCCAGGCTAACTTTGCACAGCTATCTACCTTCAGCAAACAGCAAAAAGTATGGACTAAGGGATCGTCAACAAAGCAGGAATTTTCACAATCAGCCAACAACATTCCTAAGACTTATCCAAATAACATGAACAGCTAACTAAACAGCAAAGAGATCTAAACTAAACATGTGAAATTGGAGAAATGAATCAAATGACATGAGAGAAATCAAGGAAATACACCAAGTCAATGTTATTTCTTATAAATTTCTGTAGCATGCCTTTACAACAACTCAACTCTCTCTTTGCAAATGAGAGGAGTCCTCTATTTATAGTTTTCCAAAAGTTAAATGAGTGGCCAAGATTCATTCTCATTATGTGGCCAAGATTCATTACAAAATAGGGTTTCACCTACCCCCAAATAGATTTACAATTTAAAAACATTCTTTGTCCCTTCCCTATTCTATCATCTAGTGGATGACACTATTGCTCTTTCGTCTTGTAGCTAATTGCTGTTTTCTTGGCTGTAGCTACTCTTCAGGGAGGTCTTCTTCTTTGGCCAGGCTGCCTTCTTGCTCCTCGGAAGCCGCATGCTCTATATACTTGAGGATGACCGCTTGGAGTTTGTCGATCTCGATGATCTCGCATCTTAATGCTTGGTAGCTCCATTCTTTGGCATTCTCTTCCAGCCGCTTCCAATCCTCGTCATACCTCGAGCCTTGGTCCCTGAATAGCTCTGATCGATCGAAGGCATGGGCAGCAAAACTTAGGAATTCCGTGGTGACTTCTCCGGCTGTTCCGTCCTTCATCTTCTCCTGGAAGTATGACTTCACCTTCTCGGCATCTATTTGCACCATGGGCATATCATAGCCCGCCATCAGCTTAAGGTACTCAGTGCATTCTTGCCTGGATTTCCTTGATCCATGCAATATCCGGATCCACTCTGCTCAGGATTTGCTCCAGCCTGTCCCTTCGGTTGTCAAGGTCTCTGCACCACACATCCACTAGCCAATGATCTTCTTTCTTCAGCTCTAGCTTCTCTTCCCATGTATCCTCAGGCAGCTGAAGGATGGCTTCAATTCTCGGGAAGGTAGAGTCGTAAATTGCAGGGAAGTTGGTGCAGAGCCTCCGCGTGCTTTCCAGGGATTGGGTCAGGTCCAAGAACTTATTGGCTGTCTACACAGCCATGCCGATTCCCATGTTTTCGACGCTCACGACCCGTTGGAACCAATCCTCAGTAATCTTCTCTAAGTTTTTCCTTCTTTCCAATTTATCTATCTGTTCCTTGGAGAGCAGTTGCGGTGCGGCAGTGGAGGTGGTAGGCAGGTCGTCCACTGAGGACCATTGCTGGATATAATCAGTTAGGGCAGCAACCTGCACCTTGAGCTCATCTTTGGTGACCTTATCCTTGCTTGATTAGGTCCAGATGTTCGACCTTCTGCTCCCTAGTCGCTGTCCCTAGGTCAATTGTAGAGATATTGTAGCTAACTCTGGCCTGGCCAACAGTTGGCATTGCTACTTGTGTTGCCCAGGAGCCAGAAGCATCCATGGTTATCTTGGAACTGGACCTTAGGCTTCTTCTCCTTCTTAGTTGTGGTCAGGGATCGAGCCAAGATGGCTTCCAATCTCGCCCTGGGGTCTTTTAGTACTGGGGTAGTCTTCTCTAGTTGTTTCTCTAGCCAGTTGGGCATAGCAGATTTGTCCTTGGGTGCATCCTGGCTGCCCTCACCCTTTTCAGTTATAGGCAAGACTTCTGCCTCCTTTTCCTTTTGGGGCTCTTCCTTCTCCTTGGCAACTTCCTCCTCCTCGTCGGAGTCTCCATAAAACACGAGGCGTTTGACGGGCAGCCTGGTGGACAATATTCGGGTGGGATCTTCTTCCTTAGCTGCCTCTTCTTCTTCATTCTCCTCAGCAGCCTCGGCCTCGAGGCTCTTCACAACATGGGTCTCGGCCCTCGATAAATCCTTTAGCGGCTGCTCCTCCGGCGGCTGCCCCTCTTCAGTAGATGGCGACTTTTCTACCTCCTCCCCGATGTTTTTCAGTTGCTGAGCCGACTCCTCCTCAAGATCCTCATCAAATATTTGGATGACCTCCTTAGCGCCTGAGCCATCCTCTTCATCCCCGCTCTTAGAAGAGCCTATCTCTTCCTCCTCATAGGCCACCTTGTCGATGGTGCGATGTTTGTAGTCGGGGTGCTCATGATATTCATCAGCCTCTTCCTCAATAGGCCTCGAGGCTTCCCGTTCCTGCTCCTCCAACTCCTCTGATATTTGCATTGTGGCCTCCATGGATGGTGGCCCTGTTGGCGGTTGTGAAGGTTGAGCCGTCGCGAGGACTTGGGCAAGGGCCGCTTGGAGAGCTAGATTCATCAGTATTTGTGAGAGTTCAGGGGGAAGGTTCTGCATATGTCTAGTGAGGGCCTCAGGCATGGCGGCGAAGGGAATGGGCGATGTAATTGTAGCCAGAGGGAGGGATGTAATAGGTGACATGGCAGCAGAAGAGGAAGGGGAAGTGGTCATGCCGGAAGAGGAGTCAACGCCGATCACTGACCCGGCCGTGGGTGAAGGGGCGAGATGGACAGAGATGTCCACTGCCGGCGGAGATGAGGCGACCATAGCCCGAGAAGTGGGTGGTGCGCTAGGAGGGGCAGGGAGAAGCAAAGTAGGCTGCAATTCAGTAGTTGTTACCATCTGCTTGAGCCTCTTGGGAGATGAGCCTCCCGTGTCTTTCTTTGCTGGCTCCGTGGGGTCGGCAGATTGTGCTATCTCTGTTCCCTTTCTCTTTTGAGACCTAGTGACTGGGGGAGACTTGGATGTCTCACCAGCTGATGTGGTGGTGGCAACATCCTTCATGGCACTAGGCTCACTCTTGAGCGCCTCATACGTTAGAAACACTCCTTGTTGTTTTAGCTACGCCACCTACCCATCTACCCACTCCTTAGTGTGCGTTATGATTGGCTGGGTGATGGTGTCTAGGTCATCGACCTCTTGCTCATCCCAGTCTATGGAGGGGATTGCCAGGTTGGCAACTGCCAAGTACCTTGGATGCATAAGGGTGGACTCATCTTCCTCGAGTTGGTCTGGTACCTGGAACAGTTGTACCCTCCTTAGGAACTGCACGGTCATGCGCATGTAGTGCCTCATGCATACCTCCTTGTCATATTTACAATCCACCCATAAGTATTCAATATGGTATTTGTGGGCATATGCCGGCCCTAGTACTTTCCTAACATGACCATGTGGGTCCATCCGTGGGTGAGCCATGTACCATTCAAAATTGTATTCCTTGAGCTCTTTCTCAGAGTTGCTGGCGCATTGAGATGTTTGCAGTCGGTATAGGCCCTGGCCGAGGGTCATGGGATATGGGATCCTTGCCACATGCTTGTTGCCGAAGATTTTCTGAATGTGTTGGAGCTGCTGGGAAAGTTCTAGGAGAATGATCCTGTCATTTGGGTATCTTGGAAACTTGTTTGGCCTTTCCGTGAATCCTTGGGCACAGATGTAGGTAAATTTGGGGAACTAGATATATAGGAAGGCGTACTCCTTCAGGAGTGCCTTGGTGCTGTGGGAGACCCTCCTTTCGAAGTCTCCAGTGATCAATCTGATGATGTGGCCTATGAAGGCGTCATTGACCCGGTAGTACTCCTTCTTGAAGTTACGGTATTGAAGCTGAGGGTACTTGTCAAATGGCTTGAGCCCTCACCTATGTCCCTGATCTGCTGCCACGAACAGCCCACTGTATTGCCTATGGCCCGCCAGGGAGTATACCAAGTAAGAGGTCATATAGAACTTGGAGCTCTTCTTGACATTTACAAACTGCTCGTGGAAGCAGTTGCTGATAATGCCTCCCTAGTCGAATGAGGTCTTGGTGTTAACATCTTCGTTCCCTCGCAGGATCTACTCACTGTAATATAGCATCCATTCTTGGAAGTAGGCAGCTACTGGGAGACCCATGACCCTACTTAGCATGGTCACCAAGTCGTGATAATCTTCATGGAAGTCGCTACGGAACAGCTCTTGGAGAACCTTTGCAGTGCTGCCTCGTCTCTCCTTAAGCCAGTAAAGGTTAATAGACTTCTTGCACCCTAATGGACTGACATCCCATGCTGCCTGACACTGTTCCAAAGTGGGGACCTCCATGTGTGGGAATGTGGGAATGTGGAATGTTTTTGTGATTCCTTCTAGCGACATGTCGGCGAGGATGTTCCCCTCCTTATCCACGATTGTTCTTGTGTCAGCTTGGTAGGCTTCTCGGCAAGCCATTACGAGTTCGGGTGCCACCAGAGAGGGAGGTAAGCCGACAACCTTAGCGATTCCACTTTGATGTATGAGTCTGGCGTTCTTCATGGTAGGGTTAACCTTGACCCTCTGGGTGAACTCATCTATATTCACTTGGCCGATGTTGGTATCTGAGATTTCCTTCTAGTCCATTGAGACCTTTGACTGGAGCGGCTCACCCTAGAACTAAAATTTCATCTGTTCTTTATCATCTTTTCCCCAAGCAGCTCTCCCAGATTTCTTGCCCTTGTCTTTTTTAGCAGAGGCCCCTGAAGTTCCCGCAGCCGATTCCATATATCCTGCAAGCAAAGGGCGAAGTTAGCACAACAAAACATCAACAGCGTTAATGTTAGTCCACATTGTGAGCATATCATCTAAATAACCATTCAAATATATTACAACTTTTATCCTTAGATCACTTCAGGGCGTTTGGACAATCCGAGCCTAGAGGGTCGGACTTCCCTGGAAGGAATGCTGTCAGGGAGGGAAAACACGACCGAAAGCTCCTGGAGACCTCTGATGGCCAAATTTTGGTATTTTAAGAGGCCCATGATGGAGAACGGCATGATTTAGGACGTGGGTCAAAGTTATATTTTGAATTTGAGCTGGTTTAGATTGATTTAAGGAGCTTCGGAGGTTTCAAGCTGGAAGGCAGTTAAGGGGCAGCCATTAGGGACGGCGAACAGCGGGCGGAAGTCTAGACGAGGAAGTCTAAAGGCTGGGGTCCAGGGCATCGAAGGACGGTCGGGCGCACATACCATTCGGGCTTGGCGGCGGTGGAGGCAACGCGAGGTTACACCTGCTCTAAGATTTTCATTGATTGGAACGGCGACGGCGAAAGGTGGCCCGGAGCCCGGCAACTGGAGAGACGGGAGACGACGGCCGCTGCAAGGTTTCGGCAGCAATATGGCGATGGCGGCGGTGAAGGTATTTCCGGGGCCCAAAGGGCGAGCAGCCGGAGGGGTTCAGTCGTGGACGACGACAGAACCATCACGGAGTTCCGGGGATGGAACTCTGGACGGCCGGGCCCGGAGGGTCCCAGGGCATGGAAAAGTTTAAGCAACCTTCAGACAGCCAAAGGAAAACCGGGATCCGAAGGGTGGGTGGCAGACTCGACTTCTCCACCGAGGCAATGACTGGCCAAACATCGAAAAAGAGGCGGCAGAACCCTGACGTCCGGGGCCCGAGCACACCAATGGAGGAAGACCCGGTTTCAATTCAACGGTTAAGGCGAGATCGGGGTCCGATTGGTAGGCGGCGAAGGTATCTCCGGGGACGGAATCCCGATGACCCGGGCCCAGCTAGGGGGACGGCCGCTGGCATGCAGCCATACCTTGGAATGGAACGGCAAAAGAGGGGACAGGGTCTGAGGGGGCCTGTCGCCCTACGCGAAGAACGACCATGCAATGGGCAAGCTCCGGATCGACAGGGAGGGTCATTCCAACCATTTTAGGAGATTTTAAAACACGGGTAAGGGGTGCCATGGGGTGCTCTTCAATTTTATGCAATTTAATCAATTGTTCAATTTAACAAAATCCCTAAAAATGATCAAAACGATGGGAGGGCAAACGAGGATGGCCTACCTCAGATACGCAGAGCGGGGAGGTGCGGAATCCACTAGGGAGTGACAGAGCGACGCAGACATGGATGATCGTGACGATGCTGATTGCAATGGGCTCTAGATGTTGGCCTTATCAATTCGCTCTAATCTGCAAAGTGAAAATGACATTGGCGGACCATACATTATATACCCAATCTGCCATTAATACGCGCATTAATTGCATGTACGGCCACACCAAAAGTTGGTGGATTTCAAAATTAAGTCAGCGGCGGCGGCCGAGACTCTGGGATCCGGATGGCAGGAAGCTGCGCAATGACGGCCGCCAGGAGATATTGCGAGTTTGAACGGTCACAGCGGAGGGAGCCTCGGGGCCCGGAGGGCAGACAGCAGGCACAGGTTCGCCGCCGAAGGATTCACATGATGATAAGCGGCAGCAGCGAGAATGGGGCCTGGACCTGGATAGCGGGAGGACGGCAGGGTTTTGCCATGGATGACGGCGGAACCGTCAGGGAATTTCGAGGACGGAACTCTAAACGGCCGGGCCCGGCGAGTCCCGCGGCAAGCGGTCAAAACCACCCCACGGACGGCGAGTGAAGGCAAACAGCGAACGCCGGATGAAAGTCTGGAGACGGACCTCTGGGGTTCGGGGTTCGAAGGGGCAGACCTCGCCCCGCATAACTTCGGGGGATTCCAAAAGGAAAGCGGCGGGGCGGGCCCCAAGGGGCGGAAAGACGGCCCAGGAACGCCGCGAAGGGCGGCGAGCGAAAGGGGGAAGCCCGAAAGGGGAACTCCAGAGGCCCGGGCTCGGAGGGCGGATAGCAAAAAACCAAAAGGGAAAGCATGGTTGATTTTAGGATGAAACCTTAGAGCAATATCAACCATGGGGAACACCAAAAAAAGAGGGGCACACAAAACGAGGAAGCCCCGAAAGACCCAGCAAGGCAAAAGAAAAGAGGGTCCCCGTTTCGAACGGGGCGTGTGTGCTGAGGGCACAACAAATGGTGACTCCGCTGGAGAATGCTCGAAGCGTTCTATAGATAAAAATTCATTCAGGACCCAGAATCTCTAGTTTCGCAGACCAGGAGCGGCTTCCAAGGATGAACCCGGGAGAACGAGATCCTTAATTAGGTCAGCTTACATGGCATCTCAGTAGCATGTATGAAGTGAGTTCATTCCTTTCCTAGGGATAGTAACCAGAGTTATCACTTCAACCGAGTGAGCTACATAAGTTGTCTAACATCAAAAGTAACCTGGACATTGCCCCGCTGCCAGTCAGGCGTCCATACCCCCGGCGGAGTTGTCACTACAATCTCATGGATATTGCTCTACTGCCAGCCGGGCGTCCATAGCCCCGGTAGAGTTATCTGAACACCGATACGATCATTTATTTCTTTTTTTCAGAGTTTTTTCTCTCTTTTGCTTTGATATTTTATTTCTCTTTTATCATTTAGCTTGACCAGGTAAGCATTGAAGCCTATAATGGGTTTGAGACTACAGTGGTCACTAGAGTAGACTTAAGATTTTTTACTCACCAGGGTGTCTTAACAACCATAGTACGGTCCTTCAGAGTTTATTATTATGTAATTTGTGAGTGATCTGAGATGCGGGTAAGAAGATCTGGCGAAGCGTCAAGTTCTGAGTAGAGTTCAGACATGGAAATCATTCGTGGATAGCTTTGTAAGGACCAATAGTCTAGAGTGAATGTTTAGCCAAAGAACACAAAGAACAGACAGCAAAGTGGACCGCTTGTCAGGCAAGCACGGCCACTGCAAAGGAGCGGGAAACCTCCTTCGAAACAAAACTGTCGGGAGGGAGAAAGCAAAAAGCGACACGGGTAAAGCGCAAACAAGCAAGAAAGCAACTACTCTAACCTATGAACAGGTATTTACAACAAAGAGCTCGACAGAGCTCAAGCCTGGAAGTAATGCTTCAGGTGCTGCCCGTTGACTGGCAACAAGACGTTTTCACCGGTTAAGTTCTTTAGGTGGAAGGCATTATCTCCCAAAATTTTAGCTATTTGAAAGGGGCCAAGCCAAAGCTTGTCGAATTTGTTGTGTCCCCCTTTCTTTTCATGGGCCTTGTCCCAATATAGGACCAAATCTGCAATCCTAAAGGCCTTGATTTTGGCTCAGCGGTCGAACCATCTCTTAACTATGCCCTGATGTTTGGCAAAATTTTCTATTGCACAGTTCTCGACTTCCTCTAAATGTAAGAGCCCAGCTAACCGAGCCTCCCTACGATCTCCTCCCTCATAAAAATCGTTGATGAACTGAAGAGTAGGAATCTTCAGGTGGATGGGGAATATAGGCTCAAGGCCATAGACAAGGTGGAACGAAGAATCACCAAGGGCGGCGTTGTGGCGGGTGCGATTAGCTTTAAAGGGCGAAATGGAGCTGAGTATGCCAGTCCTTGGGATTCCTATCTAGCAGCTTCTTGATCACAGTAATCAAATTCTTATTCGTGGATTCGACAAGGCCATTTCCCTGAGGGTAGTAATTGGATGAGAATTTGAGGGCAACCCCATAGTCAAACGCCCAGCCAACAAATTTTAATGAAGCGAAGGTAGGTCCATTATCACATACCAAAGCATACGGACAACCAAATCGATTTAAAATGAAACTTTCTAAAAAATTAGTAACTACTTCAGTTGTACAATGCTTACAAACTATTGCCTCCATCCATCTAGTACAATAATCAGTAGTGGTCAGAATGTACCTATGTCCGGCAGATGATGGAGGGCTTACCAGACCGATGAAGTCAAGACCCCATTGTGCAAAAGGCCTTACCTCCAGCACGGGCTGCAGTGGGACAACATCATTCCTTTCCCTGGTGGTAGCGGTCTAGCACGTATGACATGAACGAACATGGCAATGGGCATCTTTGAAGATAGTTGGCCAATAGTACCCTACCCTTAATATCTGATGTGTCATAGAAGAACTAGAGCCATGGCCTGTACCAAACTTATTGTGAAACTCTCTCAGAACACGTTCTGCTTCCTCCTTCCCGAGGCATCTTAAATAAACGCCCTCATGATTCTTCTTATAAAGGATAGAACCCTACAACATATAACCGTTGCTTTTCAATCTCAGGGCCCTCTTCTGGACTCCCTGCAGATGCAACATACACTTATGATTTAGCAGATAATAAATGACATCTTGGTACCATTCTCTCGGGGAGACATCTTCAAGCTGATATTGCTGTACTGTGAGTTCAGGTCTGGCCTCTACTGCTGTTTCGGCCATTGTACGGGTGAGTGCCTACCCTCTCACCAATTTCATCGGTTGGATCTCCATATCATACTCTTGGAGCAAGGTGACCCACTTAGCCCTTCGTTCACCCAACTCGTTTTGTATGAGTAGTGTTTTGACTGCTGGGTCGGGGACAATAGCAAACACCTTGTTGCGTAGAATGTAGTGTCTAAATTTCTTCACTCCTCTGACTAGGGCGTACGCCTGCTTTTTAATATTGTGGTAACGCAATTCAGCATCTTTGAGGGAAGCACTCATAAAGGTAATTGGATGCTCATTTTCTTCATCGTCCTTTTGGGTCAACATGCTAGCACAGGAATGCTCCAAAGCAAATGAGTAGATATAGAATGGCTTTAGATAATCCAGGCTGACTAACACAGGCACCTCAGCAATGGCCCGTTTGATTTCTTTGAAGGATTGTTTGGCATCTAGCGTCCATTCGACTTTTGTGTCCTGTTTGAGCATGGCATTGAGAGGTTTGACAATTTTCGCGAAACCTATGATGAATTTTTTGACAAAGTTGATCTTTCTGAAGAAAGACTTTAATTCCTTCTTGCTGCCCAGGGGCTGAATCTCGAGTAATGACTCAATGCGCTCAGGATCAATGGAGATTCCTTGTTCTGAAATGATGTTCCCGAGCAGCCTGCCTTCGGTCACTCAGAAAATGCACTTCTTGGGGTTTAGGGAAATCCTAAATTCCCTGCATCTTTGAAATACTTTACATAAATCAGACATGTGATCACCCCGCTTCTTAGAGAACACGGTCAAATTATCCATGTAGATGATTATGCATTTGCCAATTAGGTCTTTGAAGGTGATATCCATGGCGCCTTGGAACGTGGCGTCAGCGTTGATGAGCCCGAACGACATCCTTCTGTATGCAAATGTTCCCCACTTAGTGGTGAACACTGTCTTGTGACGATCCTCATATTGCACCATTACTTTGTTATACCCAGAGTATCCATCGAGGAAGGACATCGTCTGGGAGCCGTTAACAATTTGCAGCACCTCATCCAGCGAAGGCACTAGATAGTTGTCTTTCTCCGAGGTGCGATTCAAATTGCGAAAATCCACACACAGCCTAATCTCTCCATTCTTTTTCCTGACTGGGACCAAGTTAGCCACCCACGTGGAATGCCTGACAGGAAAGATGATTCTTTCCGAAAGAAACTTTTGTACTTCCTTGTAAACAACAGGTTCTAGTAGGGCATTGATAGGGCGTTGCCGCTGGCGGAATGGCCTCACTTCGGTCTTGAGAGGGATGGTGTGGGTGATGACATAAGTGTCATAAGTTTTCAAATCTTTGTAACTCCATGCCACCACATCATGGTATTTTTGTAACGCATCCGTGATCCCTCTTTTTTCCTCTGACGTGCACACTTTGCCGATAAAAACATTCCTGGTATCCTCAACTATTCTGAGATTTTGTGCATCACACTGGTTGCTTATGGCTTCCTTTTTTGTTTGATGATCCTGATCTCTAATCTGATCCAAGTCAAACATGCATTCTAGCTAAACCATACCTCTGGGGATTGTGTTGGTTTTAAGGTTGATGACCCTTTCTATGTCTAATTCAGCTTCTTACAAATCAGTTTCATCGATTATTTGAGCTGCGAAGACGTCAGAACTTGTGATGAACTAGAGGATATGCTTGTCGTCATTGAAGACCTGCAGGTGAGTAACATTATCTGGGACCGATGGCTTGGATGTTAGCTCAATAGTGAATTTCTTGAGCCCAGACAAAGAGAGGGGCTACAACGTGCTAGCTGCTTGAGCCAAGGCATCAGCTATGCAATTCTGAGCACGAGGGATCAATTGTATGTTGAATGCATCTAGGCCCTCTAGGAGATCCCAAACACTGTGCCTATAATTGGTGAGTCTTCGATCATGGCAGGAATATAACTTCTTGACTTGCTTGACTACAAGTGCAGAATCCCCGAAGACTTGCAGCGCTTTAACATTTTTCTCTAAGGCCATAAGAAGGCCAAGGACCAAGGCCTCGTATTCTGCTACGTTATTAGTGCAATAAAACTGCAATCGGTGGGCAACGAGAAATGTCTTACCCATTGGGCTGATGAGTTTGATCCCTGCTCCAGCTCCTTGTCTTGACTTTGATCCATCAAACCGGAGCGTCCAGCACGCAGAGGAGTCCTTATCTTCGAGCCTGATGGGGCCTCCGTTCCCTTTTGGCTAGATGGCGGGCCTTGTGATCTTAGGGGGTTTTTAGGTTCAAAGTAATGGTCAACAGAAGATTTTGCTGGCATCTCCTTTGGTGTTTCTGTCGGAAGAGCAGCGACTTTCTTAACATGCTCCACTACTGTTTGGCACAAGCAATAGTCAAATTCAGAGTGAGCAGCATTGTGTACCCTACACCAGTTTGGCAATAATAGGTCCTGAAAATTCATTCTAGCTCCCAGACTGAGCTGATCCCTTGCACACTTTTCCATGAAATCTTGGAAGCCATCGAGCAATCCCCAGTTGTCATCTTTATCTGGCTCATTATCTGTTTCTATCAATGCTTCGGTATCTGGTGGCATTCGCACGGAATCCACCGAGGGACTACACAACACCAACAATACTTCATCTGTACGTTCTTCCTGAAGCTCAAGCTCATTTTGGTAAGCAAAAGGGCAATAATTCCCTAAGTCGGTCTCAGCGAACAACACCTTGTTGAGATTATTGTATTCCGTGATCATATACTTCATACGGGGTTCATGGTCAATACGGATCTGATTTGGCAGCCCCTTCCACGGCAACCAAATGTGAGAAAGGTCGGTGGTGGTGCATCCGTTCAGCGCTTTGGTGAACTCCCTCCCTAAAATAATTCCATAAGCATCGGGAATATCCGCCACGTGGATATCAACAACCTGCTGTATCCGGGGGTCCGCAACAATTTACATGGGGATGCGGTTTATCTCACCCACGATGGTGATCTCTGTTTTGTCCAGCTGGGTGACCTTTCTCTTTGAAGGCATGGGAGTGATGCCAAGAGCCTTGCATACGGCCAAGGGCATGACGTTGGTAGACTCACCTGAATCAAGCAGGCAGTTGTGCAAGTTCTTCCCAAAGACCCTAATAGTAGTTAGGAACGGGGGAGTTTCCGATCTCCCTTGGAAGATGCCCAGAGGTGTGTCCATTTGAGCTATTTGACATTTGTTCCTATCACTGCCCGTATCCTTGGTTTGCTTAAATTGCTGGTCCTTGGGAGGCTGTCTACCAGCCCTTTTTGGCTCCTTTTCAACATATCTGCTTGCCGACTAATTTATGGGCACACCGTTCCTTCTTCCAGTATTATCCTGTGCTTCCTATTCTCTCCTGGGCTCCTCAAAGGTTACCCTCTTGGCTGGGGTCTCTTGTGTCATATTAGAGGATGGAGTCCCATTCAGAACCCTAAAGAAAGTGTGCCTTACGGCAGGAACCTTAAGTAATTCGAAGACTGACAAGCTGATTTTAACCTTCTTGAACTCTTCTGCCACATATTCACCCATTTGCTCAATTTCGGAGCTAAAAGCTTGGCCTATGGGAGAACTAGGGGGTGGCCCTTCGCTTGTCTAAATGGATTTTTGGGTTGGCCATGAGGCTGACTTTGCGGTTGGTTTTGGGATTAGTTCTTGTTGAGATATTGGGTGGGTATATGTGGGAGCCTCGGGTTATTGCTGGCATTTGGATCAGGCGAGGTGGCGAAGTTGTTTGGTGGGGTAGAAGTTGTGAAGGGCCCACCCGCTTGCCTATTCCTAAGGAAGTATGGACTCAACCGCTGATGGAACATGTGGACCTCATCCACAAATGGTTCCTCTTCATCCACTAGACCATTATCTATTGAATCAGAAAGTTGAGCCAAAGTTTGTTCATTACTTACCTCTTGCACTTTCTCATCCTCAATAAGAGCAAGCTCAGCTTCAGGCTCGTTGCGGTCGCCTCGCAAAAACGGTGCCTGATTGACCACTAGACATGAAGAATATTAGGGCTCAGATGGGACGAAGTCCCTGCAGTTGGCATTGTCGACTGCATTTTGTACCTCCACCTAGAAGATTTCAGTAGCTATCTAGAACTCGGGACAATCCAGCTCAAAATGTCTGCTGGTTTTGTGAAGTTGGCACCATCCGGACAGGGCTGCCTCGGCGAAATATACACCACTGGATGTTTTGTCATTGCCTGCCGGTTGATCGAATGGCGTGGGGACACCACCGTTGTTGGGCCTCGTGTTCCATGTGCAGTTTTGCCTCTAAGAAGGCCTCCTTTCTGCACTTTGATTAGAGTTCTGCCCCCTCTCATAATTCTGCCCCGAGGAGGTGCCCACTTCCTGATTGTCTCTGTTGTCTCTATTATCTCGATTGTCCCTGTTAAGGTTGGCCTGAAAATTATGTTGGGAGGCTTGCAGTTGATTATTTTGGTTCTTCAAATGCATCATCTCTGTGGAAATTTTCTTGATCATCTCTGTTAGTTCTTCTAGCTTATCTTTCTCGGTCGCACTTCTAGGCGACGGGGCCAGATTTTGGAGAAAAGCGGGTAGGGTCGTCGGCTGATTTTGGTAGGCTGGAGGAAACTCCCGTCCCGACAGGTACAATGGTGCTTGGGGCTGTTGGGAATAAGTCTACTGTTGTGAAGCAACTTGAGAATAGCTGTACTGTTGCTGGGGCTGCAAATAGGAAGTCGCGGGGGGTGCATAATTCAACGACTGCCTTGGATGTGGCACCATAGGAAATTGAAGCACCTGGTTCATCAGAGGGGTTTGGTGGGCAAACGCCTGATTGAGCCCTTGAATCTGCATTGGGTGGGCGACGGGCCCCAAATAGGGCAGCGAGCCAGAGATATTTTGTCCCAAGTCTGCACTTGTGACGACGGCCTCTGCGTAGGCTACCAGTAGGGTAGCGAGCGGCGAGCGCATCCTTTTTACCAAGGCGGACGTGAGGTTGTCCAGGGCTGCGTAATAGACGGGGAGAGCTGCTGCATCATTATGGACGTAGGGATCCTGAAGCCTCATGTGAGCCCGATGGAAGCGATCATTGAAGGGGCCGATAGGTTCGTTGACCTCCCTTCTGATAGACATGAACTGTTGGTAAAGGTTCGCGGGGTTGACAGGAACCTTGTATTTCTGCAGAAAGGCATTCTTCATCAGGTTCCACGAGGTGATTGATCCCCTCGGCAGATTGATGTACCAGTAAAAGGCCTCTTCTCCCAATGAATGTAGAAAGAGGTGACACGTAACGTCCTTGTGGTCCACCTGCATTTCGGTGATCGCCATTTCGAATATCTTGATATGCTCCTCGGCTGTTCTTTGCATGTCTCGCGGGTGGAACTTCGAACAAAAGCCCTCCGAATTCTTGGGCATATCATTGTAAAAAACAAAGTGTATCAGCAAAGGGTTATGCGCAAGCCAAGCCATGGGGGGAGGCAGAAATGGCACTTGCTGTTGGAGAACAGGAATTTGGGGCTGCCCTTGAGCTATGGCCGTCTTGACTGTGCCTTGGGCTAAAACGCTCGAGAGGGGAGCGAACCCCTGGCTGCTGGAGGTAGAATGTGCAAATGCTGTTTGAGATGGTTGGGCAGAAGATGAAGGCCAGCCAAATGGAGGTGGGGGTGAAATGGAGGCGGATGGAATGGAGGAAGAGGAAGAGGCGGCACTGCTTCCTTGTGCTTGTTTTGCCCTCATGGGAGGCTGCAACTCTTCAAATTCTCCCTTATTTGGCGTTGACCATAAAACTCTATGAAACCTTTCTGGGGAGAATGATCTGATTTGATCCAGCTTCGCTTTATCCCGTAACTTAGTATTCCGATTGTGGCCCTCCCTCTAGCGCCAGTTTTGTTGATGGTGTTTTTATGCACTTCTCAACACAGGCAGTGCTTAGGTGCACTATCTCTCTTGAAAGATAATCTCCCACAATCGAGTTGCAGAACACTATCCCAAGGTCTCTCGGGTGTCAGGTCATGACAGTGCTTAGATACCTCAGTAGTTTGATGTGATTTGCTGGAATCACAAGGTGGCCTTACAGAAATACAAAGTGTGGATGCGAAGCATGAAGTTAGATCTTCGAAAATGAGTTTTAGTATGAAAGCAGTTATGTGTTGGCTGTAGGTTCAAACAACAGTCTCAAACTCCATCTGGTTGTTAGATTTGGCTCTATAATGTGCAATGAACCTTGGCATTATTCAATTTCTAAAAAAAAAGAAAAAAGAGCGAAGGGAAAGAAAAGTTTCTAAGTCTGAAGTTTGCTATGAATAGTGA
Organism: Sequoia sempervirens; assembly: GCA_007258455.2. NCBI lineage: Eukaryota > Viridiplantae > Streptophyta > Pinopsida > Cupressales > Cupressaceae > Sequoia > Sequoia sempervirens. The sequence goes on from VDFB02058242.1 coordinate 126,713,698, forward strand.
CAATGAAGTTCTACAATGGACAATTCCTTAAAACAATATTCCACTTAACCAGGGACTTCACAGTATCATGGAAATTGTGCTATCTTCTAAGGGCTGCAGTTTTTTATCTTTCATCCACCACATACATGCATGAACTAAAGATAAGTGTTTGGGGCATCTTTAAATCAAGTCCAGGCTAACTTTGCATAGTTATCTACCTTCAGCAAATAGCAAAAAGTATGGACTAAGGGATCGTCAATAAAGCAAGAATTTTCACAATCAGCCAATAGCATTCCTAAGACTTATCCAAATAACATGAACAACTAACTAAACAATAAAGAGATCTAAACTAAATATGTGAAGTTGGAGAAATGAATCAAATGACATGAGAGAAATCAAGGAAATACACCAAGTCAATGTTATTTCTTATAAATTTCTGCAGCATGCCTTTACAACAACTCAACTCTCTCTTTGCAAATGAGAGGAGTCCTCTATTTATAGTTTTTCAAAAGTTAAATGAGTGGCCAAGATTCATTCTCATTATGTGGCCAAGATTTACTACAAAATAGGGTTTCACCTACCCCCAAATAGATTTATAATTTAAAAACATTCTTTGTCCCTTCCCTATTTTGTCATCTAGTGGATGACACTATTGCTCTTTCGTCTTGTAGCTAATTGCTGTTTTCTTGGCTGTAGCTACTCTTCAGGGACATCTTCTTCTTTGGTCGGGCTACCTTCTTGCTCCTTTTTAGCCGCATACTCTATATACTTGAGGATGACCGCTTGGAGTTTGTTGACCGCGATGATCTTGCATCTTAATGCTTGGTAGCTCTATTCTTTGGCGTTCTCTTCCAGCTGCTTCCAATCCTCGTCATACCTCGAGCCTTGCTCCCTGAATAGCTCTGATCGATCGAAGGCACGGGCAGCAAAACTTAGGAATTTCGTGGTGACTTCTCCAGCTGTTCCGTCCTTCATCTTCTCCTGGAAGTATGACTTCACCTTCTCGGCATCTATTTGCACCATGGGCATATCATAGCCCGCCATCAGCTTAAGGTACTCAGTGCATTCTGCCCGGATTTCCTTGATCCATGCAATATCCGGATCCACTCTGCTCAGGATTTACTCTAGCCTGTCCCTTCAGTTGTCGAGGTCTCTGTGCCACACATCCACCAGCCAATGATCTTTTTTCTTCAGCTCTAGCTTCTCTTCCCATGTATCCTCAGGCAGATGAAGGATGGCTTCAATTCTTGGGAAGTAGAGTCGTAAATTGCAGGGAAGTTGGTGCAGAGCCTCCACATGCTTTCTAGGGATTGGGTCAGGTCCAAGAACTTATTGGCTGTCTGCACAGCCATGCCGCTTCCCATGTTTCTGATGCTCACGACCCGTTGGAACCAATCCTTAGTAATCTTCTCTAAGTTTTTCCTTCTTTCTAGTTTATCTATCTGTTCCTTGGAGAGCAGTTGCGGTGCGACAGTGGAGGTGGTAGGCAGGTCATCCACTGAGGACCATTGCTGGATATAATCCGTTAGGGCAACAACCTGCGCCTTGAGCTCATCTTTGGTGACCTTGTCTTGCTTGATTAGGTGCACCACCATGGCCACTGACTCCTCCAGATGTTCAACCTTCTGCCCCCTAGTCACTATCCCTAAGTCAATTGTAGAGATATTGTAGCTAACTACGACCTGGCCAACAGTTGGTGTTGCTACTTGTGCTGCCTGGGAGCCGGAAGCGTCCATGGTTATCTTGGAACAGACCTTAGGCTTCTTCTCCTTCTTAGTCGTGGTCAGGGATCGAGCCAAGATGGCTTCCAATCTCGCCCTTGGGTCTTTTAGTACTGGGTTAGTCTTCTCTAGTTATTTCTCCAGCCAGTTGGGCATAAAAGATTTGTCCTTGGGTGCATCCTGGCTGCCCTCACCCTTTTTAGTTATAGGCAAGACTTCTGCCTCCTTTTCCTTTCGGGGCTCTTCCTTCTCCTTGGCAGCTTCCTCCTCCTCGTCGGAGTCTCCATAAAACAGGAGGCGTTTGACGGGCAGCCTAGTGGTCAATATTCGGGTGGGATCTTCTTCCTTAGCTGCCTCTTCTTCTTCCTTCTCCTCAGCAGCCTCGGCCTCGGGGCTCTTCACAACATGGGTCTCGGCCCTCGATAAATCCTTTAGCGATTGCTCCTCCGGCGGCTGGCCCTCTTCAGTAGATGGCGACTTTTCTGCCTCCTCCCCGATGTTTTTCAGTTACTGAGCCGACTCCTCTTCAAGATCCTCATCAAATATTTGGATGACCTCCTTGGCGCCCGAGCCATCCTCTTCATCCCTGCTCTCAGGGAGAAGCAGGGAGAAGCAAGGTAGGCTACAATTTAGTTGTTGTTACCATCTGCTTGAGCCTCTTGGGAGATGAGCCTCTCGTGTCTTTCTTTGCTGGCTCCGTGGGGTTGGCAAATTGTCCTGTCTTTGTTCCCTTTCTCTTTTGAGACCTAGTGACTGGGGGAGACTTGCATGTCTCACCAGCCGATGTGGTGGTGACAACGTCCTCCATGGCACTGGGCTCACTCTTGAGCACCTCATACGTTAGGACCACTCTTTGATGTTTCAGCTATGCCACTTGCCCATCTACCCACTCCTTAGTGCACGTTATGATTGGCTGGGTGATGGTGTCTAGGTCATCGACCTCTTGCTCATCCCAGTCTATGGAGGGGATTGCTAGGTTGGCAACTACCAAGTACCTTGGATGCATAAGGGTGGACTCATCTTCCTCGAGTTGGTCTGGTACCTGGAACAGTTGTACCCTCCTTAGGAACTGTACGATCATGTGCATGTAGTGCCTCATGCGTACCTCCTTGTCATCTTTACAATCCACGCAGAAGTCTTCAATATGGTATTTGTGGGTGTATGCCGGCCCTAGTGCTTTCCTAACATGACCATGTGGGTCCATCTGTGGGCGAGCCGTGTACCATTCAAAATTGTATTCCTTGAGCTCTTTCTCAGAGTTGTCAGTGCATTGAGATGTTTGCAGTCGATATAGGCCCTGGCCGAGGGTCATGGGATATGGGATCCCTGCCACGTGCTTGTTGCCGAAGATTGTTTAAATGTGTTGGAGCTGCCGGGAAAGTTCTAGGAGAATGATCCTGTCGTTTGGGTATCTTGGCAACTTGTTTGGCCTTTCCGTGAATCCCTGGGCACGGATGTAGGTAAATTTGGGGAACTGGATATATAGGAAGGCATACTCCTTCAAAAGTGCCCTGGCACTGTGGGAGACCCTCCTTTCGAAGTCTCCGGTGATCAATCTAATGATGTGGCCTATGGAGGCGTCATTGACCCGGTAGTACTCCTTCTTGAAGTTACGGTATTGAAGCTAAGGGTACTTGTCAAATGGCTTGAGCCCTCGCCTATGTCCCTAATCTGGTGCCACGGACAACCGGCTGTATTGCCTCTGGCCCACCAGGGAGTATACCAAGTAAGAGGTCATATAGAACTTGGAGTTCTTCTTGACATTTACAAACTGCTCATAGAAGTAGTTGCTGATAATGCCTCCCCAGTCGAATGAGGTCTTGGTGTTAACATCTTTGTTCCCTCGCAGGATCTACTCAATGTAATATGCCATCCATTCTTGGAAGTAGGCAGCTGCCGGGAGACTCATGACCTTGCTTAGCATGGTCACCAAGTCGTGATAATCTTCATGGAAGTCGCTGCAGAACAACTCTTGGGGAACGTTTGCAGCGCTGCCTCGTCTCTCCTTAAGCCAGTAAAGGTTAATAGACTTCTTGCACCCTAATGGATTGGCATCCCATGCCGCCTAACACTGTTCCAAAGTGGGGACCTCCATGTGTGGGAATGTGGGAATGTGGAATGTTTTTGTGATTCCTTTTGGCGACATGTCGGCGAGGATGTTCCCCTCCTTGTCCACGATTGTTCTTGTGTCAGCTTGGTAGGCTTCTCAACAAGCCATTACGAGTTCGGGTGCCACTAGAGAGGGAGGGAAGCCTGTAGCCTTGGCGATTCCACTTTGACATATGAGTCTGGCGTTCTTCATGGTAGGGTTAACCTTGACCCTCTAGGTGAACTCATCCATGTTCACTTGGCTGATGTTGGTATCTGAGATTTCCTTCCAGTCCGTTGAGACCTTTGACTGGAGTGGCTCACCCTAGAACTGAAATTTCATCTGATCTTTATCATCTTTTCCCCGAGCAGCTCTCCCAGATTTCTTACCCTTGTCTTTTTCTGTGGAGGCCCCTGAAGTTCCTGCAGCTGATTCCATATATCCTGCAAGCAAAGGGCGAAGTTAGCACAACAAAACATCAACATCGTTAATGTTAGTCCACATTATGAGCATATCATCTAAATAACCATTCAAATATATTACAACTTTTATCCTTAGATGATATCGATTTCATTTTAGGGCGTTTGGACAATCCGGGCTTGGAGGGCCGGACTTCCCTGGCAGGAATGCTGTCAGGGAGGGAAAACATGACCGAAAGCTCTCGGAGACCTCCGTTGGCCAAATTTTGGTATTTTAAGAGGCCCATGATAGAGAACGGCATGATTTAGGACATGGGTCAAAGTTAGATTCTGAATTTGAGTTGGTTTGGATTGATTTAAGGAGCTTTAGAGGTTTCAGGTCGGAAGGCAGTTAAGGGGCGGCCGTTGGGGACGGAAAACAGCGGGCGAAAGTCCAGACGAGGAAGTCCGAAGGCCAGGATCTGGGGCACCGAAGGACAGTCGGGCACATATACCGTTCAGGCTTGGCGGTGGCGGAGGCGACGCGAGGTTACAGTTGCTCCAAGATTTTCATTGATTGGAACGGCGGCGGCGAAAGGTGGCCCGGAGCCCGGCAACCGGAGAGACGGGAGATGACAGCCGCCGCGAGGTTTCAGCAGCGATCAGGCGACGGTGGCGGCAAAGGTATCTCCGGGGCCCAAAGGTCAGGCAGTCGGAGGGGTCTGCTGTGGACGACAGCGGAACCGTCACGGAGTTCCAGGGACAGAACTCTGGACGGCCGGGCCCGAAGGGTCCCAGGGCATGGCAAAGTTTAAGCAACCTTCAGACGGCCAAGGGAAACCCGGATCCTGGGCGGCAGACTGACTTCACCACGCAACGACCGCCAAATGGCGAAAAGAGGCGGCGGAACCCGACGTCCGGGGCCGAGCACACGAATGGAGGAAGACCGGTTTCAATTCAACGGTTAAGGCGAGATCAGGGTCCGATTGGCGGGCGGTGAAGTTATCTTCTAGGATGGAATCCCGATGACCTGGGCCCGGCTAGGGGGACAGCCACCGGCATGCAGCCATACCTTGGAATGGAATGGCGAAAGAGGGGACCGGGTCCGAGGGGGCCGGTCGCCCTGCGCAAAGAACGACCGCGCAATGGGCGAGCTCCGGATCAACAGGGAGGGTCATTCCAACCATTTTAGGAGATTTTAAAATACGGGTAAGGGGCGCCACGAGGTGCTCTTCAATTTTATGCAATTTAATCAATTGTTCAATTTAATGAAATCCCCAAAAATGATCAAAATGATGGGAGGGCAAACAAGGATGGCCTACCTCGGATACACAGAGCGGGGAGGTGCGGAATCTACGAGGGAGCGACAGAGCGACGCAGACACAGATGATCGTGATGATGTCGATTGCAGTGGGCTCCAGATGTTGGCCTTATCAATTCGCTCTAATCCGCAAAGTGAAAATGACATTGGCAGACCATACATTATATACCCAATTTGCCATTAATGTGCGCATTAATTGCACGTACGGTCACGCCAAAAGTTGGTGGATTTCAAAATTGAGTCGACGACGGCGGCTGAGACTCCGAGATCCGGATGGCAGGAAGCTGCACAACGATGGCCGCCGGGAGATATTGCGAGTTTGAACGGTCACAGCGGAGGGAGCCTCGGGGCCCGAAGGGCGGACAGCAGGTGCAAGTTCGATGCCGAAGGATTCGCACGATGATAGGCGGCGGCGGCGAGAATGGGGCCTAGACCTAGATGGCAGGAGGACGGTAGGGTTCTGCCGTGGATGACGGCGGAACCGTCATGGAATTTTGAGGATGGAACTCTGGACGATCGGGCCCGGCGAGTCCCGCGGCAAGCGGTCAAAACCACCCCGTGGACAGCGAACGCCGGACGGAAGTCCGGAGATGGACCTCTGGGGTCTGGGGTCCGAAGGGGCAGACGTCGCCGGCATAACTTTGGGGGATTCCAAACAGAAAGCGGTGGGGCAGGCCCCAAGGGGCGGAAAGACAGCCCGGGAACGCCGCGAAGGGCGGCGAGCGAAAGGGGGAAGCCCGAAAGGGGAACTTCAGAGGCCCGGGCTCGGAGGGCAGACAACAAAAAACCAAAAGGGAAAGCATGGTTGATTTTAGGATGAAACCTTAGAGCAATATCAACCATGTGGAACACCAAAAAAAGAGGGGCACGCAAAATGAGGTGGCCCCAAAAGACGTGGCAAGGCAAAATAAAAGAGGGTCCTCGTTTCGAATGGGGCGTGTGTGTTGAGGGCACAATAGAGAGCATCTTGGGAAGTTATTTGCAGTTTACAAACATCAGGAGGGTATCTAGGGATGTTAGAGAAGATTCAGGGGTCAGATTTGACTTCTCTCAAGTAGGTTGGATGCCTTTATGATTAGTTGGAGTGCTTTCAGAGTTTGTTTTTCTGAGTCATAGGGTGGTTAATGACTTGGGGAGACTTTTCCATATATTTGACTTTCTTTTAGAAAGTGGATTGTCCTATTTTGGGGGCTATTTTTCTAGATTTGACCTTGGGTGGTTGTGAGTTGTACTTATGAGTTTTGAAGCTCATTTTTTAGTCAATTCTTCTACATTCAGTGATAAATACTTTTGGAGATTTTCAATGCCAGAGTTTGTGTTCTTTTGGTAGTTGTAACTCATGATGTTTTGAGGACTTCCTCATAGTCATTTTCTGATAATTCTGGAGCTTTATGGGATCTACTTTGGAGTTCACTTTTGTATGTTTGTTCTATTTTCAATTTGATGGTTTATGCTAAGATTTACTTGAATCCTACATGTTACATCTTGAAATTTTGTTTGAAGTGAAGATCTTACAGCTGAATATATTATAGATTGTGAAAAGTTTATCTAGTTCAGGCATGGTTAGTTGTAAGGATTTTATATTTTCCTACTGAGTTAAAGTCTAGAACTAGTTTAATACCTATCTATAAAATATTTTATGTAGTTGCTCATATACCAAAGTTGAGTTCTATGCACTTAGTATTGTCATATGTTCATTGTTGTGTGGTGTTAATACAAGATATCATCATATTTTCGGTGTATCACCTTGAAAAATTTTAAGGTATCTAGTTGTTTATTGCTTAGTTTTTCTTCCTACCCCTTTTCCCTTCAAGTTTAAGTGCATTTAGATGTTTATCTAAATAGGAGCTAGCCTAGAACCTAGAGGTTTCACTTCGTTTCAACTGTCCCACATAGAAGTGAATCCAATGTTTTACCAGAATTCTTGAAACTTGTGTAATTTAGAATCAGGTGCAAATTTTGGTAACAAACAATTTTGGCACGCCTGGTGGGATGAAGTCAGAAATAATTTTATAATTCTTGTTATTTTGATGTGCTGATAGTGAGCTAATAGCCTTTTAGAGGTTTTATTTCTAGCATATTTGGCAACTCTGTGTGGAGAAAAAAGATCAATGAAATTGTTTATATGAGAAGGATAGAAACCAAAATTTCAAAATATAGAGTTTCTACATTTATCCCCTCCAAGAAGAAAAGGGAGAGCACTCAGAAGAATTGTTCCTTCCCCAAGAGTTCAGTCAACACCACCTGGTGTTAGTGACAAGGCACTATTTTCATACAAAAGAAGAAGGAGAGATTCTCTTGCTAGGTGTTCAACATCACCTACCTTTAGAACAGATCTTTCTATCTCTTCATTTGGGGTTTTTAATTTTTCAACAAGTAGTAATTCTACTACAACAAATACTTTTCAATCAAGTTCAAGTTCAGTACCAGTTAGTTCAAGCTCTGCTTCAACAATCATACCAACACATTCCAACTCAATGGTAGCACCAAGAGCCTTTACTTTCATACCATTCAATCAGGGTAGTCCCCTTAATCTAGCACAACATGATGACATTCCATTGGCAACGTGAAAAGGGTTACTAGAGTTTACCGGAGAAGGACAAGTAATGCCTTTTGAACATATCAGAGATGTGGCAACATTGTACAATGTGCATCATGTGACACAAGAAAATGGAGCTGTGAGATTGGTGGTTGGATCTTTCAAGAAGAAGGCATTGGAATGGTTTAGAATCTTGCCAGTGGGCTCTATAAGAACATGGGATGAGCTTGGTGATGAATTTACCAGATATTTTGAGGAAAAAATTGATCACCTATCTTTGGTAGAGTAGTTAACAACCATTAAAAGAGCCCCATAAGAGCAAATGATAGATTTCAACATTCAATTTCAAAAGACTTGGAACAAAATACTTACTACGGTAAGACCTTCTATTGACTATGCATTCTTATACTATTTGAAAAGTTTAAATAGTGATATCTCAGTCATGATACAGTCCATGGGGGTACTTCTTTACCTCAAGCTTATAGTATATCTATTAAGGGAAAAAATAACCTCATTCAAGCAGGCAAGATAGCACCTAGGCCACATATGCCCTATTCCCTGCAATCCAATCAAATATGCCATTACAAATGCCATCTTTAGCCCCTTTACTTGTTGTTCCAGCATTACCCATTGTTGTAATTCATGGAGTGTCAGCTATAGGACTGTCAAGTGAATTGCAAGAGATCAAGTCTAGTCAGCAGAAGATTGAAAGTATTTTACAGACTATGGGAAATGAGTTAATCAACATGAAGAAACAATATCAAGGGGCAAGGCCAAATTTTCAATAGAAGAACCAACAACAAGGTCAAAATGCAAGTCAGCCTTATCAAAACCAAGGATATCAGTATCAATAAAATAGGAAACCCTATCAAGGTGCTTATCACAGGAAAAATGTTAACCAAAAACACTTTTGGAAGCTTTGATGTAATTTCTGCAATTTTGGCACGCAGAAAAATGCAGAAGGGTTGGAGCAGCCCATTGCCTTTTTCAGCAAGGGTCTGGAAGACTATGAGCAGAAGTATACCTTTGTAGAAAAACATGTGCTGGCTGTTGTGAAAATTTTGAAGAAATTTAGACATCTGTTGTCTCATAACAAAATTCATCTACAAGTGGCACATTCTAGTGTGAGAGTTTTTACTCAGCAAAGATCTAAATGAAAAACGGGTTGGGTGGATCACAAAAGTTATGGAGTATGATGTGGATGTTCAAGTTACCAAGTTGGTGAGGGGAAAGGGTATGTGCCAACAGTTGGCTAAAGAATATTTTTCAGCAGTAGTGGATGAAAGAGACTTAGTTTTGGTTAATGTTGGGATAGCAGAAATGAAACTACTAGCTAGTTGTAGGAGATGTCACATTTTTTGAAAACTAGGGAATGTCCACCTAATATGAACAAAACAAAAAGGAGGTATTACCGACTTCAATCTATTCCTTTCATCTTGATTGACGATGTGTTGTATAGGAAGGATCATAGTGGAGTACTACTCAGGTGTGTTGATAATGATCAAGTTGATCAAATATTACATGAGTTCCATGACAGACCTTCTAGAGGTCATTATGTTGCAAGGAAAACAAGATATAAGATTTTAAGTGTAGGCTATTATTGGCCTAATTTGTTTAAGGATACAAATTCATATTTCAGGAAATGTGCCAAATGTGCCTTATTTTTAGGCAAAGAAAAGCTTTATGCTTTGCCATTGCAACCAATTCAGATAGAGCAGCCATTTATGAAGTGGGGAATTGACTTCATAGGGGTAATCAATCCACCCTCAAGTGCAGGCCATCAGTGGATTATTATAGCAATAGAATATTTTACACGATGGACATAAGCTTTTCCTCTAAAGGAAGCTAATGAAACAATAGTGCTGAATTTTTATGAAGACATTGTTTACAGATTTGGAGTCCCAGACTTTATAATTTTTGACAATGCCCTAGCATTTGTTGGTTTGAAAGTGGCTAATTGGGCATTGAAGAATGGCATTTACATAAATACAAGCTCTAACTATTATCCTCACGGAAAAAGACTTGCAGAGTCCACTAACAAGAATCTAATTAACATTATCAAAAGGATGCTTCAAAACAATTAGAGGGATTGGCATGCCAAAATGAAGACTGCTCTTTGGGCAGACAGAATTACCCCTAAGAAGGTGATTGGGAACTCACCCTATATGCTGGTGTATTGTAAAGAAGAAAAATTACCTATTTCTACTGAGTTACCCACCTTGGACATTGCAAGTTAGCTAGTCTTGTTTGAGCAGACTGATCCACTTGCCTTAAGATATACTCAGCTGATGGAGTTGGAAGAAACCAGAAACAAGGCTATGAAGAACATGGAATATCAACAAATCCTGACTAGAAGAACATTGGACAAGAAAGATAGATAAAGGGATTTCATGGTGGGATATCTTGTGCTAAAATGGGATGTACTAAGGAATAGGCCAAGCCATCATACCAAGTTTGACAACATGTGGATGGGTCCATTTGTCATCAAAGAGTGCAAAGAACATAATGCTTTCCAACTAGCCACAATTGAAGGTGAAGTGCTTCCTATCCCAGGCAATGGGATACACCTCAAGCCTCATTTTGAGGTTTGATGACTTCCTCTTTGTACATACTTTAGGTTAGATTTCATGCTTTCAATAAGTGTTGTTACACTTTAGTTTAGTTGTTGTTTCATTCCCTAAGTGTTGTTCCAGCACAGTAGATAGTTTCACTTCAGTTTTTCCTATTTTCAATAAGTTTTTGTGTGTCCTGACCTGCTTTAATAAGTCTCAAGTGAGTTACAACCATGTACAAAATTGCTCTAGGTCTGTTTCTGAGTTTTCTTAATGACTCCATGCCCAATGGACAAGTTTAGGCTACTGGTTTTCATGTTTAGCAGGAAAACATCTAGCAAAGGTCGCCATAAATGTTACCCATTTTTCACTCATTGGTTCAAAAGGGTAAAATTTGTTTTAAACTAGGGAAGATAAGGTACATTTTATTATCCTTCATCATATTCAAATGTATAAATGAAAAATCTGAAAAGATTACAACTACAGACCATTACATTCATACACATGCATGTTAAAGAGAAAGATTTACATATTTCTGGGAATGTAATCTTTATTGAATGTGATAAGGTACATGTGTCTCACATAGCAAGTTGTGAGACTAACTTTTCTTTGATACAAATAAAGATAAATCAATATATGAATAAATGAAGGAAAATAAATAAGCATGTAGAAGGGATGACCAGTCATTGCCTGAATGACTGGTTAAGGTTTGTCTCGCTCTGATGTTGTCCTCGTTGCTTGTCCTTCCTAGTTTCCATGTGCTCTTGTCCCTGTAGCAGTCAAAGTAATGTGTTAGAGTTATACTCTAAGCAATGAAAGGTCATAACCATACATGATCATTTATATCATCCACCTATGCATGTGTTAACTTATCTCTATGTGCATCAAAAGATCAATGAATGCCTCAGGTGTCTAGGAAAACCATTTGGTCAATGTATACACAAAAGATAATCATTTTTTCTAACTTGTTTATTCCATGTACAGCTACAGGTGCAGTTATTTTCAGATTAAATGAGTGGAGATAAATGTGGCTCCCATGAAGGTTGAGCCCAACTCATTATTTATGCTCAACTCATGAAGTACACTTCAGTACATTCAATGTAGGTTGAAATTATAATATGTTACTGGCAGATATTTTCTTATTGAAGCAATGAAAGACCATAAAATAACATGATCATTCAACTAGAAGCATAATACCATGAAACTTTATGCATGGTGCAGGGTTACAGATCAAGAAAATGAAATGAACATGAATTAAGATGTGCATTGTTGAATGTTAAATGGAAGAACATGAGGATTATTTAGCAACATGCATAAGAGGAGGAATCACTTTCATAGTTATTTAAAGGGTCTAGGTGTGGACAAGTCCTATGCACTGTGAAACAACACATATATGCTCTGTGAAAATTAAAGCTTTGCAGTAGCCTTACAAAAGATAGAGGTAGAGGTCTTTTCTCATTTCATGGTGGTCTGATGACATCAGATGTGTACATAATAAAACTTCAAGCATGTCATTTTATGAAATATCATTCCTTCAATTTTCAGAATACAAAAATACTTTTCATTGCGTAACTTCATAATAAGATTCAACACTACAGACAGTCCAAAGGCTACTAAAGGAACAAATGAAAAGAAAATTCAAACACCTAATAGCTATGAGGGTGACTAAGTGGTGATTAATAGGTTATGAGGTCATTATGAATTATGATTTCAGCATATAGGTTGTTATATGGTGGACGGAAAGGAAAAAGGATAGAAGTGTCTCTATTGCAAGAGAAATGAAAGATGTGAAATTTGAGTTCAAGAATTCTCTTGAGATCTCCCTCATTATTTCTACTTTTTTTATTTTCCTAATATGTGCTTTTGTTCCTGATATAATGGAAAACAAAGGTGATTGTGATGATGATATACATGGAAGTAAATATGGATCTGAACCTGCCCTATCAATTCAAGAAGCAAGAAGTGTCACAGGAAACAAGAACAGTTATGGACAAAAGACAAGGCTACTGTCATAGAGTAAAAGGACAGTTCATAAAGAGAAGCACGGTCATTCCCTAAAAAGGACCAAGGCAACATTAAATAATGGCTTTTCATCTTAAAAGGGATGACATGGCAGTCATTAATCAAGAAGGCAGGGGTTTTTGTGGACAATGCATAGTCAAGTGATCAAAGGAGGTTCAAAGACAATGACAACCTCACATATCATAGTGACCTAATCATAAGTCATAGGGTGAGATGACAGGCCTTTAGGGAACAATCTGTAGGAAAGTGTTGAATGATAATTTCTTCAAAGGGATTTAGTTAACATATAGACTATTATTGTGTGAAAGAATGTGATAAAGAGGATGAGATCACAGTGGCACCACCTCAAGGAACAAAGGGTAGTAGCTTTGATCTATAAAAGTTTGTGTATCAATACCACAAGGATGTACAAGGAGATAAAACTTTAAGTATTGATAATTCTGATTATGTAGACTTTCAATTGAGGGCTGCAATAGCTGCTATTCTGGGAGATGACTCTTCACAAGGTGAAAAGAGTGTTAAGGGTTATTATACAATTTCATTTAGCAGACATTCTTGCAACAAATCAAGCTATTTTTATTAGTACAAGCACATATCAAGAAATTGCAAGAAATAAAGGTAGTTTTTCTATTATTTTGAGACATGCCACAACAAGAGTTTTTTCATATTTTTCATGGCTGCTGAATTAAAATGAAGTTTACATAGAAATGCACATGAAAGCTTCAGATATCTGCAAAAAAAATCATGGTCGCGGCCTAGAATTCAATTTTAATTTACATAAATGTTCAAATCTATAGGCGTATGCATAGAAACAACAGAAAATTCTATTATTTCTCTATGCATTGACAAAGAGAAACAAAGAAGAAACAAGAAAGCAAGTAATATATAGTGAGTGATTAAACCGCGACCTATAATTGCTTAAACTTTTTTAGTTTTTGCAAAATAGAAGTGCAAGTTTCAGGTGAATACACAAGAAAACACAGAATAATGAAACTCACCATGATCAGTACAACAAATAACTCCAAAAATCCCTTTAGAAACTCTCATTCCAACGCCATTGAAAACTCTAGTTGAAACTTTTATTGAGGTACGAGCTCATTTTTAGCTACTCATGGTGGTGTTCTCAGATAAGTAACAAAAAAAGAAATAAAAATGCCTCTATGATCAACAAAAATCTTATGTTCTTGAGAAACCCTCATTGCTGGTGGCAGTCAAGCTTTAGCTAGAAGACTCAAAAATGAATGATAACTTTCATTCTTTTCTTTTTCATTTAGGGTTTGATACCCTAATGCAAATTGGCGATGAAATGGCATTCTAGCCATTATTTTATAAAATGCAATATGAACCATGAGGATATAAAGCCTTTTATTTTGTGCTTTAAAACCTTTATTTTTTCCTTCTATATGCCACATCAAAAGTCTTTAAGACTTTTTAGCATGTTGACTTCCCTTTAGAGCCGATTGATATTGTCATATTTTGCATAAAATGTAAGATCCACTTTAGTGATATAATATAAGTCACTTAAAGTGTGATATTTTTATTTGTAAAATTAAAGGGGTCGCTCATGTATGTCATTGAAGAGAAAAGATAGATCTTAATTTATGACTTAGAGAGCATCTTGGGAAGTTATTTGTAGTTTACAAACATGAGGAGGGTATCTAGGGATGTTAGAGAAGATTCAGGGGTCAAATTTGACTTCTCTCAAGCAGTTTGGATGCCTTTATGGTTAGTTGGAGTGCTTTCAAAGTTTGTTTTGCTGAGTCATAGGGTGATTAATGAATTGGGGGGACTTTTCCATGTATATGACTTTCTTTTAGAAAGTGGAGTGTCCTATTTTGGGGGTTGTTTTTCTGGAACCAACCTTGGGTGGTTGTGAGTTGTACTTATGAGTTTTGAAGCTCATTTTTCAATCAGTTCTTCTACATTCAATGACATAGACTTTTGGATTTTTTTAGTGCCAGAGTTTGTGTTCTTTTGGCAGTTGTAACTCATGATGTTTTGAGGACTTCCTCACAATCATTTTCTAATAATTTTGGAGCTTTATGGGATCTACTTTGGAGTTCACTTTTGTATGTTTGTTCTATTTTCAATTTTTATGTTTTATGCTGAGATTTACTTTAATCCTACATGTTACATCTTGAAATTGTGTTTGAAGTGAAAATATTATAGTTGAATATATTATGGATTGTGAAAAGTTTATCTAGTTCAGGCATGATTTGTTGTAAGGATTTTATATTTTCCTACTGAGTGAAAGTCTGGAACTAGTTTAATACCTGTCTATAAAATATTTTATGCAGTTGCTCATATACCAAAGTGGAGTTCTATGCACTTAGTATTGTCATATTTTCATTGTTGTGTGGTGTTAAAACAAGATATCATCATATTTTTTGTGTATCACCTTGAAAGGTTTTAAGGTATCTAGTTGTTTATTGTTTATTTTTTCTTCCTATCCCTTTTCCCTTCAATTTTAAATCCATTTATATGTTTATCTTAACAGGATCCAGCCTAGAACCTGGAGGTTTCACTTTGTTTCAATTGTCCCACATAGAAGTGAATCCAATGTTTTACCAGAATTGCTGAAACTTGTGTAATTCAGAATCAGGTGCAAATTTTGGTAACAAACAATAACCTAGGTCATAGAATACCACTATTCTCCTATTGCCATTCAATTATGTCATAGGAATCCTAATTGGATTGACTATCAACCTCACAAGGTGAGTCAATTCTCAACAAGGAAGACCTAGGAAGGGGTTCTTTAATATTTTAGGGGTTTGCCACAAAGAAAATGTTTGGAAAAGAAAATTGAACATTTAACTCACAAAACCTAGTTATGCAAGCCAAATAATGAGTGCAAATGATGAAATTAAGCTACACCAAGTTAGGCTATGTGTACCTAGGAAGTATAGAAATGTAATGAGGATTCTCAAAATGTAGAAATGTTGTAAAAAATTGTTATGGATGACTAATACATCCTTACTATTGTCTTAGTCCCATTGCTATTTTTTGAGGTAGATGTAGAAGCTTCGAATGTTGGAACAAGATCTGAAAGAATCTTAGAAAAATACTCTTAGGAGGACGAAGACGCTCTTAGTATTATCTTAGTCCCATTTGTATTTTTTGAAATCTATGAATATGATCCTAAGCTCTAAGGTCTACACTTGCTTCTCCTCAAGTATGAGGTCTTGAAACTTCTAGATGAGTTTCCATGAAGATGACAACTTTGCAACATTACACTTTAAAGGATCTTCAAGCCTTCAACCTAGATCTACAAATACAAACACATGTAAGAGTGGATTTTTTTTATTGTTAGTAAATGGTGGTTTTCCTTGGTCAAACCCCTTGTTGGTAATTAAACCAAATGATGAAATGAAGCATGAAGCATGAAATATGAAATATGTAAATCATATCACCTTGGATTAGGTCATGTGAAGAAAAATTGTAATCTACTATGTAGTGGCCATGAAGAATGTAGATCTTGGATCCTTGGATATGATGTGAACAATGGTTTCAAATAGATCTTTAATGCTACATCCACAATCATGGCTCAACAACATGAATGGATGCACTAAAATCTTGACATGATGGTTGAATCTTGATTATGAATCCAAATGCTTGATGAAATGCTCTTGAATGTATAAAATTTCCTTAGGAATGAATACTTGAATGATTGTTATGAAAATGAGTGGAGAAACCTTGTATTTATACTTATTCATGATTAATATCTTGAAATTACATCATACCAAGCTGACATATGAATTCATTAAATAAAGGAGGTTAAATCCCACCAAGATTTGAAATTGAATCCCAAACGTACCTTAAGGGGGACTAAGACACCCTAGGTGATGTCTTAGTCCCAAGGCTAAAAGCTTGGGGCACAGACACAAAAAAAGGGGCCCAATCAAGATGCCTCAAAATTGGGGTCCCAAGACCTTTAGGGGATAAAGACACCCTAGGCGACATCTTAGTCCCGACCCAAAAATCAGGGACACTGAGGCAGAAACATCAAATTATCATTTATGCATTAGAGAATGTCAGGATTAGCCAAAAAAAAGATATAATTCATAGGTCTTGCAAATGTAAAATAGGACCAATTAAGAAAAAATAGAAATAAATAAACCAAGGTAGACCCAAACAAGTGTAAAAATGCAAGGGTATGCATTTTACTAAACTACACTTCTAAGGATAGAAAAAATATCTTGGATCGTGGTGTGTGGGATTGGGACTCACATCCCCTATCCATGAGGCATTGGGTTCATTCCTTTAACCGTTTGAATGAACCCCTTAATGTTATGCCTATTTGGGTGAGATTGATGTATCTCCCTTTACAGTTCTGGTGCCCCTTTCCCTATGAGTGCATTGGTAATGATCTGGGTTGGTTCTTGAAAGTGGATATTACTTCCAATAACTATACCCACACCTCCTTTCACTAGGATCTTGGTGGAGGTTGATTTATCTCACTCAATACGTAGTGAGGTTTTGCTTCAAGTAAATGGTTGGTCTTGGTCTAAGCTAGTGGATTACAAAGGAATTCCTTTTCACTGTAGATGTTGTTTTGATACTAGTCACTTAACTTGGGATTTCCCTCGTGGCTCTCATCCTATTTCTTCCTCCACTTGGTGGAAGAATTCTCTTTGAGAACATTTAACAATGTACCTTGTTGATGATTCTTCTTCTAATTATGAAGACTCTAGACCACCTTCTCCTTCTATGCAACAAAATAATCTAGGTGTTGATGGTGCAACTTCTCTTGTGGCTTCTAATGCATTTTTTTTAGACAAGACAACTCCTACTATTGAGTGTTCTACCTCCATTGAGATCCCTATTGGCCCCATTATAGAAAAGGTCATTTTATCTTAAAATCATGATGCTTCTAGCATTGATTTGGATGATTCACTTGAATAATTTTTTTCTCCTCTTGTAAGTTACTTTGGAGGGGATTCCCCCTCTTCTTATTTAAATGTTTCTAAAATTTATCTGGCTTTTGATTCCTCTTGGATAATGGTGCAATGTTAAAAATAAGCATTCTATTAAGAGGGTCTCAGTTTTGATTAACATTCCATTTGAGACAAGGTTGTTGGGTTCTAGCTCTTGTGCTTGAGTTTTTCCCCTCTTTTTTTCCTCTTTTTTTTTCTTGTGGATAGTGGTTATGTTCTTGCTACTGCCCTATTTTATCTTTTCATT
Organism: Sequoia sempervirens; assembly: GCA_007258455.2. Taxonomy (NCBI): domain Eukaryota; kingdom Viridiplantae; phylum Streptophyta; class Pinopsida; order Cupressales; family Cupressaceae; genus Sequoia; species Sequoia sempervirens. The sequence continues at coordinate 126,731,500 of VDFB02058242.1, forward strand.
CTTGTCTAGTTGTTTTTGACTGGTTGTTGTGTTTGGCCACTCTATTTTGTTGGGATTTTTAGCAGAGCTATTGTTTTCTTTGTTAGGGATCAGGGCCCTTCCCTTGCTTTTGTAATAAAAAAATAGGAAGAAATTTAAGTGTAGACCAACTCATTTCAATTTGAATTTCAAGAATATTATACCACCAAATATTGAAATTGAATTCACATCACATAAGAAAAAGGTTGAATCTAACTTATGACCTACTTTTTTTAGGAAAAAACACTAATTCTATGAAACCCTCACCATTATCTATCACTAATATTAGTTATTAGGACTAATATATTAGCTATATATATGGTTGTGATATTTTTCAGCTATTTTTGGGTTGTATACTATCATAAAGTTGTTCTTAATTGGTGGAAGTTGTTTTATGGCATGATTAAACATAGTTCAAATCATTTTTCTCATGTCAACACAATGTTGCAATCCAAGGAAAGTTATTGAATTCAAAAGTGTCTCAATGATTATCTACGTGTATTTTGGGGATTCAAGAAACATATTTAATATAAAAATTATGGAATACTATAAATTCAACAATACTCTTCATCAACATAGAAATGCTCATTTCTTAAATTTATTTCTTCATAGATCTTAAGATCCTTTGTTGAAGTATAATATCTCATTTTACTTCAAAAACGTTAAGCGAGGAAAATAATTTTTAGTTAGGAACTCTGTAGCTTCCTTAACTAAGAATTATAAAAGGTCATTTATGCGAAGGTTAATTTAAGGATCCTCAATACAAAAACAATCAATTTATAGACAAGTATAGTTTATAAGATTTAGGAGATTGTGGAGATTAAAAAACAAGCATAAGTGAACAATGCCAAATATTGTATTTAGTCAACAAAAATGTATAAATGAGGAAGCCTTGCATATATAGGTAACAAAGAGGTAATCCTCCTATCATGTGGATTGGAAATTTCCCCATGATTTGGCACAAATGAATAAAAAGGTGTCCTATAGGTGTCAACCTATGGATCACTAGGAATGTGCAAACCAACAACCTATTTGACCAAGTCATAAATGATGCAGGAGCATCCACAGTTGACTAGCAATCTTGCATTAACCAAAAATATTTAATTTTATTATTTTTATTTAGTTTTGTCTTCAAATATTATAGGGAAATAAATTTTTGTAGGAAGTCATGAAATATTTGATAAATATTTGGCGAAGACCTTGTGATTCAATTTTATTGTATTTTGGGCTCATTTTAGTGGCATTTCAAATAAAAATACATGAAATATCCCTTCCTTGGCATGAAATTTGGTGGGGTATACATTTTAGTACAAAGATAATCTTTCATTTAAGGTACATCTCCAAAATGGGCACCCAAGGGGTGGTGGTTATGAAATTTCTAATTTTGACGCTATTCGGGTGGAGTGGAGTCAAGATGGAGTCCAAACTTAGCATTATTCCTTGGGGAGAGGATGAACATGATTTTTTTTTTTTTTATTATTTCATTTAATTCTATTTGGAGGCTCTTTTGAAGGTTGGGGTCATTACATCTTGGGAGTTACACTTTTGAGTGTGGAAAATGCATTGAAAGAAGCAACAAAATGTGGAAAATGATTCATTTTTGCAGAGGGGAAGGTGGGAGAGAAGAAAGGAGGTAGTAGAACCTACCTTGGAGGATTTTTAAAGCCATTAATGTTATAGGTTTGAAGCTTTAAGAAGAGAAAATTAAGATTTGCAATTTTGGTGAGAGACAAGATTAGTTGTAGGAAGAAGATTGTAGGTTGATCTTTGGGAGAAAAAAGAAAGGTTAAAGGAGAGGATTTTGCCGCAGGTTTTGATGTTGTAAATAAACATGTTTTGAAGGCCTAATATCAGGCCCATGTGAGTTTTGAATTGATGTAATAAGAATCAAACAAGATTGGAATGTGTTTTGTAAATAGTTTGTAAGTTTCAATGTAAAAATGTCTAGTTTTGCTTGCATAGTTTTGGGGTTTTGAATCCATCATATTTTCTATTTAGATTATATTTCTTGGGGTTTTTGAGTGTTTGTTTCAAATGGTTATTGATATTGAAAATCAGATTCAAATGATGTAGTAAGAGGCTAATAGGGTTGGCACATTGTTATGTAAACTTGGTTCAGATTCCAATACCAAATTTTTTAGTTATTGTTGCACTGTTTATGCAAGTTTGTGTGAGGTTTTTAAGAAGGTATTTAAGTGGAATTTCAAGGGTATTTCAGCCCTTTCATTAGTGGTATCAGATATGGTTGTTTCTGAGTGTTTAAGAAAAACCACCGATGTGTGGCAATTTGCACTAGGACCTGCAAGTAGAGAGTGAAACAATTGCAAAGATAGTGTGGAAAAGTGTTTCAAAAATTGTCTTGGAAGCCAAGAGAATGTTTTGTGATGAAGAAATAATTTCTAAAGCCATAAATAGAGAATCAAGAGCCCATCCAAAGGAGTAATTTATTTCAAACAAGGTGTAATGTAAGTGGGAAATGTTGTAAAGTCATTATGGATAGTAGTAGCACCAATAATATTGTATCTAAAGAGATTGTAGGCAACCTAAAATTGAAAAGAATTAAGCATCCTAGCCCATACTATATTTATTGGTTGCAAGGAGATTTCAAGATATGGGTAAGTGAGCAATGTGTGGTTGATTTTCAAATTCGTAGATATAAGGATGTGATTGTATGTGATATAATACCTATAAATATATGCCATGTTTCATTGGGTAGACCATGGTTGTATGATTGAAGAGATCTTCATGATGGTAGGAAGAATACATATAGAATCATAAAGGATGGGGAAGAATATGTTTTGAATCCTTTGTAGGATAGGCAAGAGGAAGTGGAAAAATAAGTTTTAGTAGATAATAAGGATAGAAAATAAAATAAAATGGGAAGGGTTGAATCTTATTGTTCTTTTGGTGTTGATATGTTTGCAAGAGAAAATTTTGTTGAACATATGAAATACTGAGAGGAGGGGTGAATTGGTATTCCATAAAACCAAAATAAAATCCATCTAATCATTATCACAATTCTGAATAAATCAACAAGAAGGAACATAAAAAAAAATCAATGTAACCATACCCATGAACACCGTGATTTTTATGTGGAAAACCTGAAAAGGGAAAAAACATAGTGACGGTTAACTCACAATATATTATATCTGAGTTCAAAATATTACAAGGCTTGCTACTAGGAATCACTGTCCTTAAAAAGGCTCACTATCTAAGTACAAAAGACAACTAACCACCAAGATACAAAGATAGCGGCTCACTACCAAAAGATTTAATTCATAGGATACACCTTCAATGTGCAAGGTTCAGTTCCAATGAAGCTCAGAATATGAAGTACCACCTCACATAGTAATCTCTCAACAAATTTGCACTGATCCACAACTGATAAAGCATTTAGGCTTGAACCTTTCTTCCACACACTCTCTTCCTTTTTCACTCACACACTTTTCCTCTTCAAAACATCTTACATATATACAAGTATATTTTATTCATTAATTAGGTCGGCCTAATTAGATGAAAAAAAATAATCAAAAATTTCTTTTTCAACACAATATTTGATTTAAACATTGTATCCATGTAGCACATTATACCAAGTTGGCGAACACCCATAAAACATAACTAGTCTCCATAATGTATTGCATATGCTGAGTCGACCAAGAATAGAACAAAATTCTCCAAACCAACAAATAAACCTCAAAGAAAACACCTCTTGGATCTAAGAACACATTAATTTCCCATCATACTACCAACATATAGACTACCAACAAAATCGTAGCATAATAATGTTCACCTTAAGAAAATGTGGAGTCTCCCACATAGTATGCCAAGCAAGGAACAATAATAGAATATAGAGTTGAACTTTTTCAGAGATAACTTTCTTCTCACAAACAGAAACGTCTCAAGATCCAGGATATAACTTTCTGAATTAGTCATGATAACATGGTTAAGATATTGGATTGATATCAAATCTTGTGGTGAATTCGAGACTCAATTGCCAACAAATCAATCCATCACAAAAGAGTATTGCTGACAAACAACAGGTTTCAGTAAACCAAGTAGATGTCCCATAGAGTTATCACAATTTTGACATCAATGAAAACATAGTAACAACCAACACAAACCATCCATACTTCATGCTCATGTTGCAAGGACCCATAATCCCAACAATCTCCCCCTTTAGCATTGATGGCAACATACATGAGAAAAAACATTTTCCAATATACTGCAACTGAATACTCTGAATACTCCCCGTATCAAAATTGTTCTTTCCAAAAATGTTTTTCCTCTGTTAGCCTCTATATTTTCATTTATCTATCTCTCCCTATTTGAAATCATTGATAAAGGATGGGGTCTAGTATATATTTATATATGAATCAAAATGTAATAAAAAAGATATGAACACAAAATTGAATTAACTTGAAGAAGAACCTCTGAGACACTCTAGGATGACCCTCCATGATGCTTTTCCTTCTTTCCATGAACCTTTTGCACTAATAAGAGTCTTGTGTAATAGCTCAAGCTTAGTAAAGGAATCTATACCATCTACTAAAGTATTGAGAATAAGATTAGTCTCTGATATTTTACCAATATAGCTAAGAGCACTAGAAACATAAATGTGTCTAAGTTTAATCATGTCTTTGAGTTCCATAAACTTCCTAATAAATTTTTTACTTTGATCCTACAAAGAAAATAATTTTTCCTAAAGTTACACAATGTAGGACAACCTCTAATTATCTCTATCTTCTGCTAACTTGTATGTATCTACTTGAGTGCTCATCCAAGATTCACTCATCCTTATTTCATTTCTTATGTTTAGTGTATTTCCAAACCAATCTAGGAAAAAAGAAAGTAGTTCATGTTCCTCTTCTTCACAAACTTGTACACTCTCCAATTCCTTCATCACTCGGTTGCGTGCATTTGCACATTTTTCCTTGACATCTTTCAAATTTCCTTAATCAAACCTAATTTTAGTATGCACTTCAAGTCTAGAGATGTAGACCTTCAAAGAATCAATCATTCCTTTGATATTCTCCACAATAGAAATAGACATGAATAAAAATTATCACTAGGAATAACCTTCTACACTTCTTCCAAAGCTCTTTGAATATTTATTCTTTCATGCTCATGTTGAGCTCTCTCAAACTCACTTCCTTCTGCAACTTCATTTTTAGCAACGCTCTTCCTTTTCTTCCCTATTCTGGTTACGCTACCAGAGGTACCTTCTACATTGAGATTCTTAGGGCTTTCTAAAAGAATTTTAGCATAATAATAAACTTCAGCCTCTCACACTTCATATTCTAACTCAAATATTTGTACCAACCTTGATTCAACTACTTCCATGTGACAAAAATCTATAGACACAAGAAAATTGATGCTTTCGAAGTACCTTTCAACAAAACTTACTGGAATACTAAACCTTCTACTAATTCTCATCTAAAATATTCAAAAGAATGTAGAAAGGGGAGTCTCTTGTGCATCTGAACTACCAAGATTTATCATGAAGTTCCTGATTTGATGGGAAATAGGCTCTATATTTGACCATTCTATCCTTCCTATTACCAAAAATTCTCTCAAAAAGTAAGAATAAATAGACAACCAAATTGCCATAATAAAATATATTCTTCTTACTCTTCTTTATTTCCTTTAAATTATTCAAAAGATGTATACGGAGTAATTCACACAAGTCATAATCCATACCTCTTTTAACCATATCAACAATAGTATGTACAACAATAGTAGAAATTGTAAGTGCATTTCTTGGAACAAAAATTTGGTGACCGATGACCATAACAACATACCTTATTATTAGATCCATAATTGATCTATTTTCCTTAAAGATTCACACTAGTAACCTCAATTATCTCTTGCTCATCCATAGCATTCTGTTTGGGAACTGGTCTAAAGGAACACAAACCAGTTACATCTCTAATAGCTTCTCTTATAATCAAATGTGATTCATCAATCCATAAAGATTCATCATGATTTTTTCTCAACACTATTCAAATATATTTATTTTCAAATTCAAACAAAGGGACTTTCCTCCAAACATCCAAAATTTTCTCAACTAACACTCTATAGGCATTAATTCCCTCTTCCAATTCATTCTCCCATAGCATGCTCAACTGAACTAATGACATCTCTTCTATCTTACTATAAAAAAAATGCATAGATATCTTCTATGGGAACACACCTTCAGAGGGATGCGAGAGAATGAACCAACAGACTCTTCCAAAAAATTTCTCAAATATCTCTTCAAATTAACAAGTGCATTCTATTTGCACTATTCACAACCTTTGAATTATCCATAGCACTAAAAATGAAAGATTGTGCAAACAAGAATACCTTTGTAAGTTCCACGAAGAAATGTATAGATATCCTACTTCTGGAGCTCACTTCGAATCCAGTTGATCTCTTCTTCAAACCTTGAAACTTTGAATTACTCTCTCAACTTCCTTTGCACGCTTCTCCAAAAATACATAAGCCTTTTAATTATCTGAATTTAATCCTTCCATTCTAAATGATTTTTAAATAAATGCTTCAACTTTCAGGTAGATTACCTCAAAATTGTGTATGCCTCCATTCTTTCAAATTTCATAGACTTCATCCTTCACACTGCAAATGAGAAAATTCCTTTATTTTGTTACCACATTAAATATACTTCTATCATGATGTGACACAAGTATCGATGAGGGGGTTTATTATATTTTTCAATAATTACTCCCCCTTAGCCATTGCTTGACTTTAAAAATTGATGGGAGTATCAGCATAGGAGGTTGGCATAGATAAGACTAATGATTATGATTCAGCTTGATTGAATTATCCTTCCTTTCTCCAAATCTTTTTCATTTCCCTTCTTGTTTCTTTTGGATCAATGATTTGATCATTCTTCTTCACTGGATAATTATTTTTTCTTCTTCTACAATTATTACCAGGGTGCTCCATATTTCTACACTTATAGCAAATAGCATTCTTCTTTCCATTTTTTCTTTTATTCATCTTATCTTCACACATACTAACTTTATATCCAATCTTCTTACACTTAAGGGGTACGTGCAAGATCATCATGAAAAAAATAGGTTCTTAAGTGGCGAAAAATTCAAAAAAATCAGAGTTAGGCAACTCAATGTAAAAATTTGAATAAGTTATCTATATTATTTCAAAAATATGTAAGAATAGAATCTATAGAAAATTGAAGGGTATGTGTAGGATCATGATGGTCCAAAAAGTGGTGATATGATGGGTATGTGTAGGGTATGTGGCTGACAACATTTTTTTTAAACAAAATTGATGAAATGAAAAGGGTTTTTAAAGGAGATTCTTAGCTTTCCACCAATATAAATTATTCTTTTGAATTTAATAAATAATTATTATTCATTTTCTATTTGAACTACAACTAAAGTCCCGATTGATAGGATGATTGAAAAACATCTATAGCTTTCAAACTGTATCACATTTTTTGAATCTGAAACATGTGTCACATTCTATGCTTCACATACTATAGGATTAAAAAAAAAAATCATGATGTTTTGACCAAGTTAAGGTGGTCAGACATACGAGTTTTAATATTTTTTAAAAGTTGTAATAAAAAATTCATAATTAATTATTTACTTAGAAAAAAAATTACAAAAAACTATGCATCACATCAGGACATGAGTCCTCTACTTATATCTAAAATCTTATAAAAAAATATTATCATTTTATTGTAGTTAGGGTGGTCAGACAGACACCTACTTCTTATTTTTCCCTGAAATTTAAGTGCTAGTGCATTGAAATTTTAAATATTCACGAAATAGATTTTTTTATAAATAAACCTAGTAGTTTAGAAACTACATTTAATTTGTTACATATTCTATTCTTACATATTTTTGAAATAATATAGATAACTTATTCAATTTTTTATGTCAAGTTTCCTAACTCTAATTTTTCTAAATTTTTTGCCACTTAAGGGCCTATTTTTTCAATGATGATCTTGCACATACCGAATTTAGTTTCTAAACTACTAGGTTTTGTTTAAAAAAATATCTATTTGGTGAAAATTTGAAATTTTAATGCATGCACTTAAATTTCAGGGAAAAATAAGAAGTAGGTGTCTATCGACCACCCTAACCACAATAAATTGATAATATTTTTTTATAATATTTTAGATAAAAATAGAGGATTCATGTCCCAATGTGATGCATATTTTTTTGTAATTTTTTTGCAAGTAAATATTTAATTATGAATATTTTTATTACAACTTTAAAAAAATTTAAAAAATCTTATGTCTAACCACCTTAACTTGGTCAAAACTTCATGAAATTCAATTTCTTTCTTTTAATCCTATAGTATGTGAAGCAAAGAATGTGATGCATGTTTTATATTCAAAAAATGTCATACCATTTGAAAGCTATAGATGATTTTCAATCAACCTATCAATCAGGACTTTAGTCGTAATTCGAATAGAAAATGAATAATAATTATTTATTAAATTCAAAGTAAAGCATAATTTATATTGGTGGAAATGGGAGAATCTCCTTTAAAAACCCTTTTTGTTTCATTAATTTTGGGTAAAAAATGGTCATCAACCACATACCCTACACATACCCATCATATCGCTACTTTTTTTCCCATCATGATCTTGCACATACCCTAAGACATTTATCAGAGAATGATAAAGAATCATTCATTTTAATTTTGCAATCCTTTGCCTTGTGAAAAAATTTCTTGTAGGAATAACAAACACCATTGAAAGATAAACACCTTTTAGAATCAGGTTGTTTGACAAGAGTTTTTTCAGAGTTCCTTCTTAGATCCTTGATTTTTCCATCTTTGCAGCGAGTCTTCTTACATGTAGATTGCTTCACTTTAGAATTTTGACCTTCCTCAAACCCTAAACCACTCTTATCCATTGCTGATCTTTGATAAGGAATCAACTCATCAAGAATTTCTGAGCTTATCTTAATTTTTTCTTCACAACTTCTTTCCTTTTCTAGATCAGATCTCAAGATTTCTACTTCTTCAAGATGTATGCATTCATCCATCTTCTTTTGAATTTCAATTTCCTAAAATTTTTCAATTATTTTCTTCTCATCCAATTTTTGTAGCAAGTCGAAGACAATTTCATCTGCCTTAACCAATAGATCGCACGCTTCAACACTTTTACTTTGCAACTTTTCAATATACTCATTCACTTTCATCAATTTTTCCTTCAGATATCCTATTTCTTCAAAATATCTAGTAGAGACCACTTCCGAAGGAAAAAAAAAAATTATACTCAAATTTTTGGGCCTTCCTCAAGTTGTTAGGCTTCTTTTGAGGAACCAAGCTCTGATACCAATTGTTGAACATCTAGAATACTAAGAGGGGTTGGAATTAGTATTCCATAAAACCACAATAAATTTCATCTAATCATTATCACAATTCTGACTGAATCAGCAAAAAGGAACATAAAAATAGATCAATGCAACCATACACATGAACACTGGGATTTTTATGTGGAAAAGACAAAAAAGGAAAAACCACGGTGAGGGTTAACTCATAGTATATTATATTTAGATGCAAAATATTACAAGACTCACTGCCAAGATTCACTATCCTTAAAAAGGCTCACTACCTAAGTATACAAGATGGCTAACTACTAAGATATAGAGATAGTGGCTCACTGCCAAAAGATTGAACTGATAGGATATACCATTAATGTACAGGGTTTAGTTCCAATGAAGCTCTAAATATGAAGTACTACCTCACAAAGTAATTTCTGAACAAATCTACACTAATCTGCAATTGATAAAGCATTTAGGCTCATACCTTTCTTCCACACACTCTCTTCCTTTTTCACTCACACTTTTTCTCTTCAAAAAATCTTACATATATACAAGTATATCTTATTCATCAATTAGGTCAGCCTAATTAGATGAAAAAAATTAAAAAAGTTTATTTTTCGACACCATATATGATTTAATCATTTTATCCATGTAGCACATTATACCAAGTTGGCTAACACCCATAAAACATAACTAGTCTCCATAATGTACTACATACACTAAGTCGGCCAAGACTAAAACACAATTATCCAAACCAATAAATGAACCTCAAAGAAAACACCTTATGGATCTAAGAACACATTAATTTCCCATCATACTACTGACATAGATACTACCAAAAAAACCGTAGCATAAGAATGTTCACCTTAAGAAAATGCAAAGTCTCCCACATAGTATGCCAAGAAAGGAAAAATAGTAGAATATAGAGTTGAACTCTATTAGAGATAACTTTCTACTCACAACCAAAAATGTCTGAAGATCCAAGATATAGTTATCTGAATGAGTCATGATAACATGGTAAGATATTAGATTCATATCATATCTTGCGGTGAATTCTGAACTCAATTACCAACACACTAATCCATCACAAAAGAGTATTATTGGCAGAGAACAACTTTCAATAAACCAAGTAGAATTTCCATAGAGTTATCACCATATTGACATCAATGAAAACATAGGAACAAGCAACAAAAACCATCCATACTTCATGCTCATGTTGCAAGGCTCCATAATCCCAACAACTTTGTGTCCAAGGAAGAAGGATGAAAAGGAAAATATGGAAATCCGTGTTCAAAAGAATAAAGAGGGAAAAAAAGAGGTAAGTGCAGCAATGATTAAGGATGATGAGTGTCCTTTGGAGGACTCGAAAGTAATGGAAAATGAAAGTGAAGATAAGAGTGAAAGTGAAGAAGATATGTCAGCAGGTAGTGGTGAAGAAAAGGTTGAAGAGAAAGAGGTAATTCATAATATTTTTCATTTTTATGATGAAGATGAGAGTGGATATTTTTTAGATGAAAATATTTCAATAGTAGAAAAGGAATGGAAAGTGTTGACAAAAGGTGAGTGAAGATTATAGTAAAAGGTAATGAGGTGAAATCATATTTTGATGAATGATTTTATGAGGTTGAGAAGGATCTTGCAACAAGTAGTCAGGAGGTAAAACCTTTTCTTTTTAATTATTTTCATGATCAGTTGGATGATTTAGTTAATTCAAATGAGATGGTTCAGTTAGAGATTGCTAGTGGAGTATGGAAGGTAGAAGATTTTTTTGGTATTGTAAAGTTTAGTATAGGTTCATTTTAGAGGAGGTGGTCAAGATATGGTGCATTGAATCCCACAAGATTGGAATATATTGTGAGTTTCATTTGGTAGAGGTGGTTGGTTTATGGTGAATCCGATTCCACACTAAAAATGTTGAGTGCAAAGAACAATTGTCAAAGACAAAGGATACTTGTTCTGACTAGGTGTTGGAAGAGGAGAAAGAAGAAAAAATCAAATGTATCCATTTCAAAAATGGATATAGTTGATCATTTTTAACAACTTGAAAGGATGGTTCTACCATTCAACTCCATTTTACCTTGGGTGTCTGATGCAAGAGCATCCACAATTGACTTGCAATCTTGCATCAACTAAAAAAATGATTTTATTTTATTTATTTAGTTTAGTCTTCAAATATTATAGGTGAATAAATTTTTGCAATAAGGCATGAAATATTTGATAAATATTTGGCCAAGACCTTATGATTCAACTTTATTGTATTTCGGGCTCATTTTAGTGGCATTTCAAATAAAAATCCATGAAATATGCCTTCCATGGCATGGGATTTGGTTGGGACTACATATTATGACATAGATAATCTTTCATTTAAGGCAACATCTCCAAAATGGGTGTCCGCATGGTGGTGGTTATGAAATTTCTATTTTTGACACTATTCGGGTGGAGTGGAGGAGTCAAGATGGAGTCCAAACTTAGCATTATTCCTTGGGGAGTGGATGAGAATGAAAATTGTGTTTTTATTATTTCATTTAATGTTATTTGGAGGCTATTTTTCAGGTTGGGGTTATGACATCTTGGGAGTTACACTTTTGGGTGTGGAAAATGCATTGAAAGAAGCAACAAAAGGTGGAAAATGATTCATTTTTGTAGAGGGGAAGGTGGGAGAGAAGAACGGAGGTCATAGAACCTACCTTGGAGATTTTTGGAAGCTATGAATGTTACAAGTTTTAAGGTTTAAGAACATAAAAATATGATTTGTAGGTTTGGTGAGAGACAAGATTAGCTGTAGGAAGAAGAATGCAGGTTGATCTTTGGGAGAAGAAAGCAAGGTTGAAGGAGAGGATTATTTTGCAGGTTTTGATTCTACAAATAAACATGTGTTTCAGCCCTAATATCAGGCCCATGTGAGTTTTGAATTTATGTAATAATAATCCAACAAGGTTGGCATGTGTTTTGTAAACAATTTGTAATTTTCAATGTAAAATTGTCTAGTTTTGCTTGCACAGTTTTGGGGTTTTGAATCCATCATATTTTCTATTTAGATCATATTGCTTTGGTTTTTTGAGTGTGTGTTTCATATGTATATTGATCTGGAAAATAATATTCAAATGATGTGCTAAAAGGCCAATAGGGTTGGCACATTGTTATGTAAACTTGGTTCATATTTCAATACCAAATTTTTGAGTTATTGTTGCACTATTTATGCAAGTTTTTTTGAGGTTTTTAAGAAGGAATTTAAGTGGAATTTTAAGTTTTTTGAATCCCCTTCATCAATAAACCTTCATTAAAAATGTTGAGTTACCTTTGAGGTGACATATAAAGTCTTCCCACCTCAAAAGGTATGTACATGAGGTTTATCAAACAACTTGGTAACCTCTAGAGGCCTTAAAGGTTGCTCATTCAGTTAAAAAAGATATTGTCTAACCTAATCAACCAAATTAAACTTAAGTATAGTGAATAGATAAATTAGTGAATAGATAAATTATTCACTCTAACATGCCCCCTTAAGTGATACTTGGGGAGATAAAAAAAGTCCAATAGATAGAAATGGGTCCTAGCTACGAGGCCATGTCAAGTACCCATGTAGAAAGTTTCTCACAAAGTGGAGAAAAGGAGAAAACCTAGTGAGAAAAAAAATTATATCCAAAAGATAAAGGGAAGGATTTAAGACCCTCTGAAGAGATATCTCATGATTATAGGAATTCTTCATGATGAAGAACTCCTAAAGCATGTCAATGTTGTAAACTATGTTGAAGATGAAGTGGTGTTTGTTGTAATCAACAAACCTAAAAGAAATGTAGATCAATATAAGAGAAAAAAAACACTACATGAGTGAACATATGAAAACTACTCAACCATGAATAGAAAAAGGAAATCAAACTCTATGAAGTTGAAAATACAGGTAGTACTATGATTAGGAGTACTCAAATCTCACAAAACATGATCCACTGAAATAATCCCCTGTAGTGTAGCAAAATGCATACCCTTGCTTTTTCACACATGTTTGGGCCCACCTTTCTTTATTTATCCCTATTTATGTCTTAATTGGTCCTATTTTGTATCCACAAGCCTAATAAATTGCATCCTTTTTTGGCTAATCCTGACAAACATCAATGGATAAATGACAATTTAATGATTCTAGTTGTGTGTCCCTAATTATTGGGTTGAGACTAAGATGCCACCTAGGGCATCTTTGTCCCCAAAAGGTATTGGGACCCTAATTTCAAAGGCACCTTAAATGAGCCCCTTTTTTGAGTTTGTGCCCCATGTTTTTAGCCTTGTGACTAAGATGCCACTTAGGGAATCTTAGTCCCGCTTAATCTTTTTTCAAGATTTAATTTCAAATTCAGGTAGGATCTAGCCTCCTTTAATTAATGAATTCATATTTCAGTTTGTTGTGGTGTAATTTTGGGATATTAAGAATGGATAAGTATAAATACAAGGTTCATTCATTCATTTCTAATCAAGTCTTTTGTGAGAGCATTCCTAATAGTATAATTAAGTTCATAGTAGCATTCAAGAGTAGTTCATCAAGAGTTTGGAGCCATCATCAAGATTCAAGCATAATATCAAATATCTTCTTGCATCATGTGTCTTTTTGAGATAACATTTGTTGTGTAGGGTTTTGATTCAAGCAACCAATTCAAGTCCATATCTATCAAGCATTCATGATTCAAGATCTATATCCAAGCTATCCATTTCACACAAGTTTTTACACTTCATAGCAAGGGTTTGGTGAGTTGCAACATAGAACTTTGTTCATTCATCATTTCCCTTCATTTTATTTCATTTCAAGGTTTAATTACCAACAAGGGGTTTGACCAAGGAAAACCCTCATTCACTAACAATCAACAATTTTTTCCTCTCTTGTGTGTTTGTGATTATAGATTTAGGTTAGAGAATTGAAGATCATTTGAAGTGCAATGTTTCAAAGTTGCAAGGTTGCATTGTAAAGTTGTCATCTTCATGGAAACTCACCTACAACACAAATTCAAAAGTTTCAGAACCTGAGATTAGAGAAGAAGGAAGTGCAGATTGAGCCTTAGGACCACAATCAAAGATTTTAGAAATTACAAATGGGACTAAGTCACCACCTGGGGCGTCTTAGTCCTCTTGAGGGTATTTTGTAGAGATATTTTCAGATTCGGTGCTGGCATTCGAACATTCAATATTTTCCCTAAAAAATAGTAGTGGGACTAAGTCAATAGTAAGGGCATCTTAGTCCTCCATAACACTTTTTGACAACTTTTTTCATTTCTAGAATCCTCATTACATTTCCAGCTTCCCAATACACATATCCCAACTTGCTATTGCATAATTTCATCATTTGCATCCTTTAGCTTGCATTATTAGGTTTTATGAGTTGAATGCTTGTCTTTTTCAAGCTTTTTCTTGGTGGTGAACCCCTCAAAGCTTAAAGAACCCATTCGTAGGTCTTCCTTGTTGAGAATTGACTCACCTTTGAGGTTGATAGTCAATCCAATTAGGATTCCTAGGACATTATTGAATGAAAATTAGGGAATAATGGTGTTCTATGACCTAGGTTATAAAGCACCCATTACCCCATTGTTCATTTTGGTGAACCTAACATCTTTGAGCATTCAATTTCTAATTTGGAGTCCATTAAAGTCCTAGATATAGGTTGCATTAATTCTTGCATTACATCTTACATTAGTGAAAGTGCATCTAGAGTTTCTCACATTTGCATTAATGAATGCTCATATAGGTTACATTTTTTCTTTCTTTCACCATTTTATATCATTGAAAAACTAAAAAGTGAATTTCTTATCATCCTACTTACATTTAGGAACATTATTATTTCATCTAAAATTAAAAAAAATGCATTCAATCTTGCATCCAATTGCTTGTCATTAGTTACTTTTTCTTGCATTCATCTGCACATTTTTTTGTTTCTAAACATAAAGTCCCTAAATAAGCAACATGTGAACACTGTAAACAACTCATAATTTGTTGTTTTTTTGGAAAAAAACAACTTTGACTGGGACTAAAATTCCTTTCCTGACGTCTTAGTCCCTCTGTGGGTTTTTGGGTCAAAATCCTATCTTTGTTTTTTGCTTTCTATTCTAGTTTCTGGAACCTCAAAATTCCTCCAGTAGGACCAATATTCCCTTACTGGCATCTTAGTCCCTACTAACTATGAATTTCTATTTTTTAGGATTTGCAATTTCTTTTATGTGCTTTTGTTTGCTACCATTAGTTATCTATTTCTGTGGGTTGAATTTTTTTTTTCATTTTACTAAATCTAGCTTAAACTGCTTCATTTCATGCATTTCTCAATTCCAAATTTTCATTTACAACATTTCATCTTTCAAGTTGCTATAGTGTAATTAGAAAATTACCTTGTTTCAAATCTGAAAATTGCATTTAAACATTTCACCTTAGGTTATAGAATTGCACTTTTCCATGATAACATTTTTTCTTTCAAGAGGCTTTGATATGGTTAAAAATGGATTGCATAAGTACAACATTCCCTCTTATGAGTTCAATCTAGAGTAAAAAAATGATGTCACTAAGAAATGTGTTAGTGATCCTTCTACTATCTTTCATAGTTATGAAAACATCTTAGCAAAAGTGGATCAAACCATTAACACAATCCTTAATATTGCATTTCCTATTAGTGAGGATGGTATGATACAAGAGGATGCAAGCATAGAAAATAATAACAATCATACTTTTTCTTCTCTCAATACCTCTCCTATTATTGACGAAGGTATCTCAGTGAAAGAAGATACAAGAATTGAGAATCTTGATTGTACCTCTCCTATTCCCCTTTGAAAAATATTAGAAAACAAGATGAGATCATTTCTACTAATTTACTTAGTCCAAATTCATCCCTCAACATCTCCCCTAATTATATGAAGGCTTTAGTAAAAGAGGATACAATTGTGAACAATCATGAAAATCACATTTTTCCAGAGGACATGTGGATTGAAAGTGATAACCTTATATCTCCCCTTCCTAATGTACCTAACATTTGGAAATACCTATTTTAACAAAAGAATTTAACCATTCATAATCATGAAAACCATAGTAATCCTTTACTTAATGCCTTCCCTACTTGTGATGAAGCTACTTTACAAAGTTTAACCATGGAATGTGATGAACATCTTACAATCTCTCCTACTAGGGTAGAATTTATGGAAAAAGAGAATGAGATCCTAGAAAACAAGAATGAAATCATTGGATATTAGGATGATCACATCTATCCTTCTCCTGATATCTCTCCTAGTTGTGAAGAAGATATTGTAGTGTTAGAAGATCAAAGCTATGAGAGTCACAAGAATCCTATTTCTCTCTCTCCCTCTAGAGAAAACATTATTGAACAAGAGAATTTAATTGATAACTCCCCTACTTACGATGAAGTCATTTTGGAAAAACCAATCCATGAATGTCAAGAACATTTGGTTTGTAGTTATCCTAAAAACTCTCCTACTAGGGAAGATATCATGGTGCAAGAAAATGAGAACATTGAAAATAGTAATTCCTTAGATGAAGATGATGAAGTGACATTAGACTCCCCCTCACTAATTTACATCATGAAAAGCATTCTGAGGCTATGCACATTAGATACCCCTTGGAGTACTCTCTTGAGCATAAACTCATTATTTATCCACCCTCTCAAAAACAAGTTTGAAACAAACCTATCCTTATCCTTGAACCACCTAAGAACAATGTTTCATAGCAACCAAGTTACAATACCATTGCTCATACATACACCACTAGGAAAAATCCACAACCAAGAGAAACACCTTCAACATCCCTCCCATTGCCTAATCCTATCTTGCCTAATGCCCCTCGTTTTCCTTTACAAAGTAGAAAGGAGTATAATTTCTTGTTGAAAAACATAAGAATACTACTGCTAAAATATCATTATGAGCCCTTATTGAAGCCTCCCCTCATCATCATAACATGATTTAAAATTATTTACAACAAGTTTTTATCCCTTCCAATGTGCAACCAAATGACATAGTAGCCATGATTCAAGGAATAAATGTTGACATTGTTTCCCACCAAAGTGATCTCCTTGCTTTGGAAGTGCAAAAAAAATATGATGGTTTCATGATCATAGCTCAATACAATAGCATAGGGATATAGAAAACCCTTGTTGACAATGGCTCAACCTTAAATACATTGTGTAGTGCAAACCTTTTGGATAAGCTTATTATTAATAAATAAATAAAATTCCATCCTTCCTTTTTCTCTATTACCAGGTTTGATAATGTGGGAAAGCAATTTATTGGAGTGATCATTTTACCTATTATAGTTGGAATTCCTACCTTACAAACCCCTATTCATGTTATGACTCATGATCTTTCATATAATCTTCTTTTGGGAAGGCCATGGATTCATGAGATGCATGTGGTACCTTCTACCCTTCATCGTAAAATGAAGTATTTCTACAACAACTAAGTGTACATATTGGACATTGATAATGAGCCTTAAAATGTTTTACAACTCAAGAAAAATAAGGAAAATCCTTTGAAAACATTAACACCAACCACACAAGTAGAACCCGTGCAATAAAAAGATAAAGACAAACCCATTGAAGAAGTCACAAAACTATTAGAAGATGATTGAGGTTCCTCAGATTTTACACCAACATTCATAGGAGAATACAAGATCATAAACAAAGATTAAGAAAAGGGAAAAGAAAAAGTAGTAATGTCAACACAAAATTCGAAAGACCCTTCGAAAGCATCCACCTCAACCACTTTAGCAGAAAAAATAAATTATACAACAAACTTCAATGAAATTAACTATCAACAACCACCAAATCCTAAAAAAATGAAAAAGCTTTATCGAAAATGTTACAAACTTATGAAACAACTTGGATACAATGGAAAAGGATGTGGTGCTAGAGAGCAAGGTATTTGTGTCCCTATAGAGCCTAACATGCAAGAAAAAAATTGTGGTCTTGGTTATTGTCCTTTGATAGAAATAAACAAGCCTTCACTTAAGATAAATACTCTTATAAAATATTCCTCCAAACCAACTTTAACAATAGTGCATCCTGAATTGATAGACACTAGTAGTCTTGATTGTTATCTTTTGAAAGAAATAGATAAATCCTCACTTACCAATAATGTCATCATGCAAAAAACTAATGATTTGAATTCTTTTGATTTTAGACCTTCCTTTAAAAAAGAGAACAAAATCTCACAACCTAAAGAGTCTTGTGTAGGTATGACACCTTGTGCTAAGCAAGAGATATCTTTGTTGCAAAATAAAGTAATATCTACCATTGATCAAGAGGGTATCTTGTTTAGAATCCTCCAAGATCATTTGATATCCATCCCTCCAATAACACGAAAGAAATTTTATTACTAGAATTCATTTTATGCATATCATAGAGTTCATGGTCATTCTACTAATGAATGTAAGGCTTTGAAAAACAAAATTTAATATCTTATTGATTGTGGTGCTCTCCGTTGGGTTGAAGCATCTAGTTCCTCTTTTCATTTTGGCTCATCCTTGTCCTATAATAAGTGGGGGAAAGGGGTTAGATAGCCTTGTCCTCATATGTCACTTGTCGTTGTATTTTTTGGCTAGTTGACCACCTTCCATGTATATGTAAGACTAAGCTTGGGATGTGGATGACATACCTTAAGTTGGATCACATATTACTTACTTATTCATGATGTAGTTTGAGTCGAAAACATATGACTGGGCATAGGGATTTATGAATAAGCTCTCATGTCTTCTTCTACTTAAGAAATTTCTCATAGCAATGGTGTTAGCCACTACTTTAAAGTGGGGCCATACATTGACACTCATGTTCCATTGTGCGATTCTCTTTTTTTTTCTTGCAATGCATTCTTTTCTTGGTGGTTTCATTAGGTTTGAATTCCTCCAAGAGTGTGATATTTCTTTGACTTGTCCTCTCTTGGAGACATTAAGCACAATGTTCCCTAAGAAGAGACCTTGCACGAACAAAGAAAAATCCCTTCAAAAATCCCTCTTTCATATTGCATTTCATTTTTGTACCTTATTAAAGTCATGGAGGTATGGATTTGATATGGTTCCTTAGAGCTTGTTGGTGTTTTTTTCTAGCAGTCCCTCAAAATTATCTAAAGGGTAGCCAACCCTTATGGTTAAGAATCTTCAAGGATAATGGCCAACGCAACGAGTAAAGGATTTTGAGGTCTTTACTTCCATAGTTTAGGCTTTGTGGGACCAAGGAGGGTGCTCCTTATTGTGTTCAAGTAAGGTATGTCTAGTTGAGGACACATTTATACACAAATTGATTCATATTAATTGCGAATATACATAATTCACTAAAGATTTGGTAGACCTTTGAGTAAATGATCATCTATTTGCTTCGAATCTGGGAATATTCAAATTCATAATTCATAATTGAAATATTTTTTAAATGAATGATGTTCTCATTTCAAATCCATAGCCAAGAATTCCAATAGCTCATTTGTCTGCAAGATTTATTTAACAAATAGGCTGGTGCTTCATCAATTGGGATTATGGAGTCAAATATATAAAAACTAGTAATATATTAGCTATTTATTTCAAAAATTGGTGGACTATTACCATAATTCTTTGCAATATGAAAACTTACAATGCCTCGAACATAAATCCTTACCAAATCCTATGTAATTCCTTACAAATCTATGACCGGGTCTTCAATAATCTAATCAAATATTTGAGTTAAAGCAAAAATAGAGCCATACATTCAATCAAACAGCTAAAGATAAATGAGAACACCATTGATATTTTCATTTATAACTTGCAAAAAGGTACATAGGAGAGTATTTTATTCAGAACTAAGATTTGGTTTGATATTTGTAGCTTCTATAAAACTAATTTAAGACCATTATATATAGGACTCAAACCCAAGACAATAGACCATTCTATTCATTCATATTTTCTATCATATGCCTCTAAACTTAGCTTCTACCTAGACTATTTACTAGACTCAAAATTTGAACCCCTTGCAATGAGCCATGAAATCCCTTTTATAATGCAAGGGAGCAACAATCATCTAAATCAAATGCAATTACATTTCATATGCATTTCAAAATTACTTTCATCTTAATTAGGGTCACTTCTCGGACCATTATATTTAATCATTCCTCACAATGGGAAATCAAAAGACAAAAAGAGAACCACACAATTGGTCGGAGAAGAACCAACTACCCTTCCAGAAGGTGTCATTATCAAAACTAGCACATTCATGCCAAAACTAGGGAATTCACCATCAATACTAGTAATGCAAATTAACAAACCAACCACAGGAGAGTCAAGTCAACACAAAAGTCCAAAAACCAAGAACCATTTCAGAGGAGGAAACAAGGTTCTACTCTACATTGTCATCAGCTGAGTAAGCACACCTACCTAGTCTCTCGACTGAAATTGGAGTAGAGCTATTATCACTTCTTCGTCAGAATCACCATAGGGCACTAGGGAAATGGGACAATGGCCAAATTCTGGGGGGTCCATTCCTTCTCCATCACTTGAAGAACCCTCAGAAACTTCAATGGGAATATTGTTCCTCCCCAAACCAACCTTAGGACCCTTATTCTACTTCTTCAATTCCTTCCTAAGCTCAACAAGCCTTTTCCCTCTAAACTTGACCAATTCTTTTGAAATGGTCCTATTCCTCAAATTATAAGTACTATGGACAATGGTTTTCTCACCATTCTTATGAACACTTATCTTACCCTTCAGAACATTTGAAATTTCCATGATATAAGATTTAACATCAGGCACATAAACAAGAGGTTCATGCATACTTAACCTCCTAAACCTTCTAAGTGGTGTAACTGGAATACTTGGTTTTCCCATCTTACCTAGAATAACACACTAACCAATAGCCTACCTTGTAGAAAATACACTAGCCTAAACCCACATAATCCCCTCTTACAAAAGGGTATGTGTAAGATCATGATGGAAAAATTAGGCCTTTAAGTGGCGATAAAATTCATAAAAATCAGAGTTAGGCAACTTGACGTAAAAATTTGAATAAGTTAACTATATTATTTCAAAAATATGTAACAATAGAATCTGTAGGAAATTGAATGTAGTTTCTAAACTACTAGATTTTATTTCTTCTTAAATCTATTTGGTGAAAATTTGAAATTTCAATGTAGTAGTACTTAAATTTTAGGGAAAAAATAAGTAGCTGTATATCCGACCACCCTAACCACAATAAAATGATAATATTTTTTAATAAGATTTTAGATATAAGTAGAGGACTTGTGTCCTAATGTGATGCATATTTTTTTGTAATTTTTTTCCAAATAAATAATTAATTATGAATTGTTTATTACAAATTTTAAAAAATATAAAAACTCCTATGTCTAGTCACCCTAACTTGGTTAAAACTTCATCAAATTTGGTTTTTTTTAATCCTATAGTATGAGAAGCATTGAAAGTGACACATGTTTTGGATTCAAAAAAAGTGATACTATTTGAAAGCTATAGATGTTTTTCAATCAACCTATCAATTAAGACTTTAGTCATAATTCAAATAGAAAATAAATAATAATTATTTATTAAATTCAAAGTAAAGCATAATTTATATTGGTGGAAAGCTGAGAATCTCCTTAAAAAACCCTTTTCATTTCATCAATTTTGGGTAAGAAAAATTCATCAACTAGATACCCTACACATACCCATTATATCACCACTTTTTGGCCCATCGTGATCCTACACATACCCAGAAATGAAAACCCAAACCACTCAAACATAAAATGACATAGAACACAATTGTGAGATACAAAAATGATACCACCATAGGAAACTAGAAAATGATAGCTAGATTGCATGTATGCACACTTACAGAGCTAGTGATACTACACCAATACTCCTATGATGATTTTCTCAGCACTCAAATGTCGCTCCTCGAGTACTTACAACAATTATTTTAGTACCTTGATAATTGTAGATGATGAGACAAACTATAGGAGATTCTCATTAAATAGAGGAATAAGAGCATATGACATTTAATGACCACCATCTCTCGCTCGAGTGAACAAAAAATAAATCACTCCATCCTTAATCCTAGCCATCGATCATTTTGGATTTAAAACTCAATGAATGAATCCCACTAAGGATCACCACTTACCTTTTCATCCGTACTTGGAAATAGTGATAATGTGCTAAGAAGATACCACATAACCATCCACATCCTAACCACATTGTTTGCAACTTTCTAATTTTTGTAGAAATTTCCCTACATTTCCTTCACTCTTCCAGGATGACCATAAATTCCAATTCAAAGGGATTATTCCCAGATAAAACCCCATCATTGGTCACAGTAAATGGTTGAACCTTCTTGAGCATTTTGGAAATGAATACCTTCTAATCATATCTTCAAATAACCTGTGCCATCGCATATCGCTGAAATGAATTTGAAGTTGGAAATGTCTTCAATGATGGGCCAAGGTAGCGATGAGACATAAATCAGACATGTGGCCACCATAGTACTTACTCTATACTCTCCTTCCATCGCTCATTGCTGAAGTTAGAAGTGTTTTTAAAACATTCCAATGATGGTGCAATACAAGACACCACCATACCCATCGCTCATCACAGAAGTGAAGCCGAAGGTTTAAAAAACTTTGGCGATGAGTGATATAAAAGGAAAACATGGCTCATCACTCATCATAGAATATAACTAGGTTCAGTGAAAAAACTTTAGTAATGGATGATCACTTGAGTTAATGGATATTTCCTACTTGTAGATTTAAGATGTTTTTAAAACTAGGCGATGACTAGGCCGATGAGACTCGACCCTTAGAAGAAAAATTAAACATAAGTCCTCTTCTACTAATTATTTTTCCCCGACTTTGGGAGAGTTTAAAACAATAATAAAACATTGGGCAACCGAGGAACCTAGGAAAAAGGGGTTGGTGATAACATGTGTGATTGTGAAATGTGGGAATTGTTAGTAAATCAAAACAAACACCAATGAGATGAATTATATCAAAGATTTGAATCAAATAAACTACTCTATTTTTTAGTCAAACAAATCTTTAAGAACATTTCATTGTCCTCTATTCTCAAGTATTTATTTAAACCATTTGGCCCTCAGATTTTTATGTGCACTATGGTTGTTAAAATGACAACTTGAGAAACGAGATAATATTCAATATGCAAGCCAATTAAGTTTGTACATGAAACTAATGTGATGAATGTTATGATAATGGATATTATGATGAATGGAAACATTTGATGTTAGATTATACAATGTAAATACTATGATATGAAGCTAGGATGATTCTACATATGCTCAAATGCTAACTATGAATATGTTAATCTAAAATGCAGCTATAAAACAAAGTGTGATTCTAAAATATAACTATGAAATAAAGCATGATATGAAATGAGACTATAAGACTCCAAAATGCTCCAATGATCAAACGATATTCCTACATGATAACTCTACTCAAATGTGGGATTCCAAATACAATGGCAAAGGGTTGTATTTATAGGCTTTTCTAAGCATCTTGTGATGTGGAAGTGATCGACAGTCCAAATTTAAATGAGGGATGAACGGTGGAGATGGAGAGAATCAAGAAGGTGTTCCCTTGACCAAAGACAACATGCCAAATGGATGAAGGAATCTCTTGACCAAAGAAAACATGTGAAATGGATGGAGGAATCAAGTGTGTGAGAGAAATACCATGTGTTAAAAGTTTGTCGAAGAAGTGCGTGAGGAATAAGCCATGTGTTTGAAAATTTGTTGAAGATAATTCTAATTTAAAAATTAGAACTATTTAATTTCATGTGACCTTGGTGAGGTGGCATGATAAAGTTGTAGACCTCTGCTTAAATTCCTAATTTAGGATTAGTGAAACTTAATTAGATAAGACAAGCTTATGGAATTTGTTTATTTAATTAAATTAGAGGAATGTGATTTTAAATTTGAAGAATTAAAGGATATGAACTATATAAATAAATTGAGAATTTATTTATACGTAGATGGAATATTAATGAAATAACTAGTAGTTAATTAATTAAATGTCTTAACTGATTTTAGGTGTATACATTTTACCCCTCTTTGAAGTAATGTGTTTACACATTGCTTCAAAGAAAAAATTGATACTAATGCTGAGAAAACAAAAATTTCAATGCCCTAGACGTTGATTTTCAGGTGATGATGGATACATGCCCCCTAAGGAGATAAATTAGTGAATTTTAGATTTTATTGGATTTTTTGAAAGTTTTGATGATTTTTAGATGATTTGATGATGATCTCAAAATTTTGTGCTTCAAAAATGATTTATCTCCCGAATAATGATGTATAAGCTAGCAAGTGATGATTTAATTAATTAAAGGCCCTTTGAAAAATAAAAAATAAAACATCCACATAAAATGCCACTTAATTAACCTTAAAAGGTTAAAAAGTTGATTAGAAATTTCATTTGAGCATTTTGCAATTTGAAAGCTTGGGAGTGAGAGTGACTTGTGCAAATTTGGAGTAGAATGGTGATTCCCTACCACATGCACTAGTTCGAGCAGGTCAAGCATCACAACTGCCCAGCAGCGTATGGTCCTCTGGTAAGTACCCCAAAAACTTCCCTTTTAATTCATGCATTTAATTTTTTCCTCTATTTTCCACGTTTTGAATTGGATTTTGTTTTTCTAGCACATTGAAAACCCAAAGTAGCACATTCATAGTCTATTATAGCACATAGAATAGTCTAGTACGTAGGGATAGTGATGTAGCGCATAGGATAAATACACTAGCACATTGAATGATGTAGCACATAGGTTTTCTGAATTGGCACATAAAAGCACCAAAATAGTGCATAGGCTAGATTAACGCTTAGTGAAATTAGATTAGTGCATTGACGAGATGAACTAGCACATAGAGTAGTTCAACACACTGAAGTTCTGTTTTAGCACATTGATGGAGTTCTCTAGCGCATCGAGTCTTTCAGCGCATAGAAGCACTATTTTAGTGCATTGGGGAAATTTGATGATTTTCTTGTTAAGACTCCTTGATTTCAATGATGTTTGATCGTGTTAGCCTTTATGTTGATGATGAGTGATGATGTTGATAGATTATATGTTCATTGATTTCATGATAAGTGAGATGCAATGATAAGATGATGATAATTGACCTCATGATAGGTGAGGATCAATTATAGGTTAATTGATTAAATGAACTCATGATAGGTGAGGTACATTGATTGATTGATGAACCTCATGATAGGCGAGGTGCATTGATTGATTTGATAAACCTCACAATAGGTGAGGTTGAATTGATTGATTTGATAAACCTCATGATAGGCGAGGTTGAATTGATTGATTGATGCTCATGATATTTGATCAAAGGATAACTAGAGTTGATTAGATTGATAGGATGATTGATTTTGATTGATTGATTAACTAATTTTTGATTTTGTGATGATAGGAGCCATTGACGAGTTTACAGATCAGAGAGTGGTTCCTGAGGACATGGGAGTTGATTTGACATCTGATAGTTCACTTGAGGTGACCGTCATTGCATGATGTGGTTTGTCATCTCTTATTGATATGCCCCAGATCAGGATTAATAGGGGGTTGCTGATAGCCTTACCTGAGAGGTGGGATAGTGAGCATAACACTTTCCATTTTCCCACTAGTGAGATCACAGTGACTCCTGAGGATGTATATCAGATTCTACAAATTTCAGTTGTTGGAAAGCTTGTTTTATATGATGCACATGAGCAAGGCAGGATTGATACTTTGCATTGAGTTTTTGAGGATGATACCATATGTGGATATGAGATTCCTTGGAGGGACATGGTAGATGCGTATGCCACTTTTTCATCTATATTAGTAGGATTTATTGGAGGGTTCCTTTGTCCTGACTACAAGTCAAAGGGACTCTCAGTTGGATGGGGTAGGATTTTGGAGAGCATGATTGCTCACAAAAATTTATATGCATGGGGTTTTTGCATGCTTGCACATTTATATCATGATCTGTACCATGTAATCTACCTTCAGAGAACAAATTTATCAGTAGGGGTCACATTGCTCTAGCTCTAGGCCTGGGAGCACATAACAATTAGTCGACTAGTGGGAGATAGACAACGGCCAGCCATGAGGCCATACATGTACATTTATGTTGGTCGACTTGCTCAACCTATTTTGGGCAAGCTGGAGTATTGGAGGACACTAGATGATTTAGAGTTATTGGTATGGCAACCTTATTTGAATTGCGAGTAGTGGCTAGAGGACAGAAATGATGTGCCTCTTTTGTGTCAATCCTTATATCTAATTGGTCATACACAGTTTATCATTGAGAGATTCATGTTGCTAAGAGAATTGAGATAGTATGGTAGGGTTTAGGGCATGCCCTAGGGAGTGGCCCATTATGCACGATGAGAGCAAGATGCTACAGAGTGGAGGCCATTTTTTTCTTATGATGTAGTAGTTGAACATTTCTAGGGTTTATAGATCGTGCGTTGGGATGTTCGTCCAGATATCGCTGATGCTTCGATATTAGCAGAGTATGCTTAGTACAT
The DNA here is from genome assembly GCA_007258455.2 of Sequoia sempervirens. Lineage (NCBI taxonomy): Eukaryota > Viridiplantae > Streptophyta > Pinopsida > Cupressales > Cupressaceae > Sequoia > Sequoia sempervirens. The sequence goes on from VDFB02058242.1 coordinate 126,758,306, forward strand.
GTTTTTTTCATCCCTTCCCATGGATCACAATTCTAGATAAGCCAACACCATTGTTAGTGGAGGAGGAGGTAGGAGGAGGAGGAGCAAGGGGAGGAGGAGGAGGAGAGCAGTGAGGAGGGGGAGAGTAGCGATGATGGTGATGATGAGGAGAGTGATGGGGGTGGCAGAGGACCAAGGCTAGATGTTAGAGATATGAGAGTGCCTTGCAAGAGGCAACATGTGGAGATTCAACTACCCTCACCACAATAGTAGACATAGATTGCTACACTTTAGGTATAGGTTGAGATGTTGTAGGGTCATCTAGAGTAGGTGCAAGGTTTGTTCACATAGGCATAGGGACAGATCTAGATGCTAATGATAGAGAGAGATGTGGCTAGGAAATAGGTACAATAGGTACAAGCCCAACTTACAAAAGTATTGGCCTAGGGACAGGCACATGGACAGGTGCAAGGGAAGATTACCATATTGACTGCTGAGAGGGATTCCCTGAGATGATGGGTGGAGCAAGCTAAGGGCCTTACTGAGAGAATACAATGGGCTACAGCAGTTGCTAAGTCTACAAATTATTTCAAAGAGATCTGTCGTACTGCTTAGGAGGTAGAGTTTTATAGGGCCAGGTATCATGATGTGGTTCCTCCAGAGCGGTGGGAGAGCTTTGTGCAATCTCGGTCTAGCAGGTCCCAGTATTGCACTGTTAGTGTGGGTGTTACACAACCACTTCCTAGAGATCGAAGAGATCTTGGGGTGGGTCTATTAGGTGGGGGAGGTATCGGTCCTATGATGCCAACACCATCTGGGGGGAGCACAACATAGCTCCAATTTATGATTTTCTAATGTACTTTTGGACATGTATACACTATTTATTCAGTTGAGCCATTGATGATGTATCTCTTATTGTCAGACTTTATGATACACTACCATTTTTGATATTGATGTATCTCTTCATACCTTTGGATATCTTTGTACACTTTGACATTATGCTTTTTGAGGTTATATGAGATGTGGTGATGATTATGATCTATGTTTCTATATAATGCTTCATGATGGATGCATTTAATTTTTATGTTTATGATGATATGATATGCTATGGATGTTTATTATGATGCAATTGATGTGTTATGATTCTATGATGATTTATGAATGATTCCTATATGATGCCTGTGATGGACTTTATTATGCAAATGATATGTGATGTATTTCATGTTTTTTTACTTTTTCTAATGTAAATAGATGATGCAATGAAAGGATGAATGCATGATAATGTGATGGTACCTAGTTCTTATGTGTTTATGATGTTTATATAATGATGCTTACGAGATGATGATGCTTATGTGATGATGAATAATGTATGCAATGATGATATGATTACTAATTCTATATGCTTTATGGATTGATGCGTATGCTATGTGAGATGGATTTCGATTATGTAAATGATGTGTGATTATATGTGATGTTTATACTAATTATGTATGGATTTAATGATGATGGGATGACCTATGAATGATGTTTTGTAAGATGAATTATGATTATGTGATGCAAATGAGTATGCTTAACTGAGTTTGCAAGACTTTCAAAACCTCTAGGGTCTTAAGCTTAATTGAGTGAATCTATCCAACTTCCAAGAGTTGTGGGATTAGTTGATTATTTGTTAAATTAATCTTGATAAAACCTAACATATTTTTCCAACTTTCTTGGAAATCTGAAGATACTCACTCATTTAAGCTTAGTGGACCCCTTTCTTAATGCAACTATATGAAATAATTTTGATTATGTAAATGAGATGCAATGCACGTATTTTTTGTGTTTTCTGATGCAAATATTATGATGTGATGCATGGATGGATGAATGGTGTGGTAATGTTTTCTAATGTATGGAACTGATGATGCAACTAATGTGCAACTATATGAAAATGATATGTTTTTTGTAATGTCAAGTGTACTCAATCTATTAGTGCTTAGAGATAACATCATTGTGAAATTATTGTAGCTTTGGAAACCTCATCGATACAGATGCAAACTAATGTGGATGTAATCTACTCTAACCATGCAGATCTCATATTCAAAAGTTGTCATTCATAACAGCTAATTTGTTGTGCTTTTTATCATCATTGAGCCTTTAAAATGTTGAAAGTGAGTACTAGAATTCATGGCATATTTAGACCATGATGACCTGAGTACTACTTCCATGATGTTTGATAGTGAAAGTTAACACAAGCATCTAAGTATAATTAAACCAAGATGACTTGAGTATTTCTTTCGTAAACAGACAAGAGTTAACCATTTTTCTATGCAAATTCAGAATGTCATTAGTGATAATTTCTAGAGCACATCACATGACAATTTGCACAGTAATAATGATCAACTCACAAACAACAAACAAAGAAAAATCATACTCCTTCCTAGCTCCTCTAGTTCAATACATCATTGAGGTGCTCCAAAGATATGATAACAAAAATCAAAGTTCAATGATTCAACATTGATGTTAAATGTGATAAAGCCATGATTCAAAAGGAACATCATCCATTTAAAGTTTGCTTTTGGTTTGATTGATTTGTTTGTTTTGATTTGGATGGTTAATGTGTTACTGATGGTGAGTGATGTTCAATGTTGGATTGCACTATGATTTTTGTTTTTTTCCCATGGCTATTTGTCTGTTGGTTCAAGATCAAAGTTTATTACCCCTAGCGAGTTTAGGATTTTTCCCCCAATCTACAATGAGAGACGACCACAATGCCAGGATATGTACATGAGGCTTTCCACTGATAGGAAGATGGGTGGTGAAAGCGAATGGTGAAAGCGAATGGTAAACATGATAAAATCGATGGAAAAGCTAACCTATCACAAATAGCATCTGTTACTAGGCTTTCACTATTTTTATTGCACTTTTTTAGATTTTATGATTTTTTTGATTTTTCACGTTTTTGTATTTTTCTCTTTTTTCTAAATATTTTTGGATCTTTTTTATCTTTTTGATTTTTTTTTGGTTGTTTCTAAGATGCATGTTTGCCAGGTTTTCATCAAGACAACCATTTTTTCAGGACATCTTCTAATGTTTTTGGTATTTTTTCAGGACTCTTTCTGATGCACTACATGATTCAGGTGTAGAATTTCTCGAGATGCAGGTTGTTGAGGGATTCATCAAACAAATCCCCTTCTGGTCTTGACAACTAATACACTCCTAATCTGAAAACTGATACAATAACAAAGGGACCTAGCCAGTTTGATTCAAATTTCCCCTTCTCTCGATCCTATTGATTACGAGGATTCTCTTTTAGGACTAAGTCGCCAACCTGAAATGTTCTAGGCTTTACTTTGTGATTATAAGTTCTGGATATCCTCTGTTGATATGCTTTCAAGTGATCCACTGCATGCTAACGATGCTCATCCAATAGTTCCAATTCTTGTAACCTAGACACTCTATAATCCTCATCTAAAATGATCCCCTTTAGTGACACTCAGAGTGATGGTAGCTCAACCTCAATAGGTAGAATGATTTCTGATCCATAGACTAGGGCACATGGTGTGGCTCCTATTGGTGTGTGGATGTTGATTTGATAATCCCACAAAGTAGGGTTTAGTTGAATATGCTAGTCACATCCAACATCATTGTTGGTTTTCTTCAAAAAATTTAGGATAGTCATAGTCTTGTTTGAGGCCTCTACTTGGTCGTTTCCTTGAGGATAATATGGTGTAGAAAATTGATGCTAGATGTGAAACCTCTCACAAAGTTCTTCAATGTCCTAATTTTTGAAAGGTATGTCATTGTCAGTGAGGATGGATTGAGGGATGCCATACCGACAGATGATGTAGTTCAAAATGAATGATGAGATCTATTTTCCTGTGATGGTGGTTAGGGGAACAACTTCAATCCACTTCGTAAAATACTCTCAAGCTATGATAATGAACTTGTGTCCATTTGATGAAGATGGATGAATCTTCCCCACGAGGTCTAATCACCATTGACAAAAAGGCCACGTTGATGTGAAAGGTTGCAGTTCTTGGGCTGGTGGGTGAATGAGATCTCCATGAATCTAACACTTTTGAAATTTCTTGACGAAATGAAAAGACTCATTCTCCATAGTTGGCTAGTAATAACCCAAAAGGAGGAGTTTATTGGCTAAGGTTAAACCACTTGAATGAGTTCCACAAACACCTTCATGAAATTCTCGCAAATTCATTTCAGAATCGTCACATTCCAAACATTGGAGGAGAGTTCTGTTAAGAGCTCATTAATAAAGGACATGATCTATGATAAGGGTGTGTCATGTAGCTTGACGAATGAAGTTTTGCTTTTTATTTTGGGATAAGTTAGGTGGGAGGGTATTGTATTTTAGGTAAGTATAAATTTTCCCATAGATGCAAGTGTAAGCCTTGGCTAGATGGTAGATAACTTGGGATTTAGGGTTGTCATAGGATGGGTTGAACAGTTATTCCACCATGAACTCATAACGGGCTCATTTCTCTAGAATTTGTAAGAGAGAATCAATGGTTGCCATGACATCAACAACTTTGTTGTTGCTTTGAGGAATCTATTCAAATCTTATTTCCACAAAGTAATTTTTGAAATCATTAACCATTCTTTTATAGGGCATCAGCTTGTCATCCTTTGTTTGATAATCATTTTTTACCTGATTAATGACTAGTTGTGAATCTCCATAACATGCAACTTTGTGATCTTCCACTCGACTACTACTTTGATTCCAAGAATTAATGCTTCGTATTCTACTGTGTTGTTGTTGGAAGGAAACATTAGTCTATAGGAATTGGGAATGGTATGTCCTTGTGGAGAGGTAAATAGGATTCGAACACCTAATCCATGTTGTGTATAAGAGCCATCAAAGTACAAGATCCATTGTTATGTTGATACCATTAGGACATCAACATCTACAAACTCAATGTTCATTGGATGATTGTCTTGCAATGGTGATTTAGCTAATTGGTCTGCGATTGCTTCTCCTTTGATTTGTTTCCTATCAACATATTGGATGTCAAATTCACTTAGTATCATGACCAACTTAGCTAGTCTTCCAATTGGATTAGCTTTACTAAGAAGGTATTTCAGTGGATCTATCTTGGCTATTAACTTGATGGTATGAGTGAGCATGTAGTGTTGTAATTGTTGGGTAGAAAAAAATACTGCAAGACAAGCCTTTTCAATGAAGGTGCAATTGATCCCATAGCCATTTAAGGATCTGCTGATATAATAAGTTTCCCTTTCTTTTCCTATTGAATCCTCTTACGCTAACAAGGCTCCCAATGATATCTCAGTTGTTTCTATGTACAATAAAAGGGGTTTTCCTTCTGTTGGTGGTATCAAGATAGGTGGACTCATTAGATATTGTTTTAATTTGTTGAAGGCCCCTTCAAATTTCTCATCCCATCAGAAAGATACATTTTTATGTAGCAAGTGAGTGAAAGAATGGGTCTTGTTTGCCAGTTGTGAGATAAATATTCGAATTGATTGAAATATCCCTTGAAAATATCATAGCTGACTGATGTTCTTGGGTGGTGGCATCTCCATGATGGCTTTGACCTTTCTAGGATCTACCTCAATGCCATTTTCTGAAACTATATATATCCCAAGAGTTTGGTTGAAGTCACCCCAAACACACATTTCTTTGGGTCAGTTTTACATTGAACTTTTCTAGTCTGGTGAAGATTTTATCTAGGATCTCTAGGTGTCCTTATCTGGTGTATGATTTGGCTAACAGATCATCCACATAGTCTTCCATGAAGGTGTGCATCATATCATGGAATATTGTCGTCATGGCTCACTAATAAGTGGATACTACATTCTTTAACCTGAATGGAATGACATTCCAACAAAATGTTCCCCATGGACATGTGAAGGTTGTCTTTTCTTGATCTTCAAGTGCAATTTTGATTTGATTATAATTTAGAAAACCATCCATGAGTGAAAAAATTCCATGTCCTATTGTTAGGTCCACAATGATGTCAATGTTTAGTAGGGGAAAGTCATCTTTCAGACAATCCTTGTTGAGATCCATGAAATCTGTGTAGATCCTGATACTTTTTTTCTAGTTTTGAAACAGGCATAATATTTGATATCCATTCAAGATAGTCAATCGGTCTAATGAATCTAACATCCAATAACTTCTTCAATTCTGCTTTTACCAATATGGCAATGTGCGAATGCATTTTCCTTAACTTTTTTTTGACTAGTTTTACTCATGATGGTAGTGATAAGTGGTGCATGATGAGTTCTAGATCAATCCCTAGCATGTCAGCATATGACCAAGCAAAGCTGATTTTCCTTTTTGTAAAGAATTTGATGATTTTTTTTTTTCTTGACTTGTCAAGGATTCTACTAGATGGACAATCCTTACTATATCTTCATTTCAAATATTGATAGACTATATAGGTTCAACCAATGGTTTGGATCATTCTTGAAAGTGTTATAGGAGTGTGTCAAATATTCCATCCTTTAGTGCCTCAAAGAGGTTTTCACCATTGGATACACTCTTTATTTTTACTTTTTCTAGATCTAATACTGCCATTGAATGGTTTTCACCATCAAATCTATTCCCTGTATTATTCATTTTGTAGCTAGAAGATTTGACACTTTCCTTGTTGGAAGCCTTGTTATGATGTTCAATGGTGGAATCTATTTCAGGATTGATGAAACAAAGGAATTTGATAATAGCATCATCATTTGAAAAGATGGGCACATTAAATGGCTCAGTTTGGTCCCAATCTATGAGTTCAGGATGTACTAGGGGTAAGGAGTCGTTGGATTAGCTAAATTCAGATGCAATAAGGGTCCTGATGGTGATGTCTTTGGACTGTCCAATAGTGAAATAAATGTCTATAAGGTAACTCTCCTCTGAATTATCCGTTGTGCTATGAATTTGATCATCTTCGCTGGAGTCATCAATATGTTGTGATCCTATTTCAAGTGACATGTAACCTGAACTTTGACCCTCCTCATGTATGGGTGCATACTCGTGTACCACATCAATGTCCTTGTCATGACAAGAATCTTCAGATAGAAAATCCCACTCATATTCATTTAAATCAATTTCTTGATCATCACTAGCTTGTAGTTGTAGGATTCTTTCAATAACTTGTTGTTTGGTTTCTTCTCTTGATTCTTCTCTATACCCCAATCTTGTTTTATCCTTGGCTTGCATTGTGATAGGTTGTATCGGTTCTATGATTCCTTCTTTCCTTTTACCGATAGGACCTTTTCCCTCATATCCCATCTTTTCCAAGATTTCCTTTCCTTTACTAGACTACTTTGTTTGTACACATGAGGTGGATAATTGTGATGATTCTTCATCTTTGTATAACCAGTTTAAAACTTCTTTGTCATGACTCATCCACTATCATGCCTACTCTTACAAAGGTGCCATCAAAGAGTGTGGTAGGCTCTGATGATTGTTGTCTTAATGTTGATGGCTGCCCATATGATTTAGGAGAAGATGAAAGTTGTGATAAACATAAGGATTTCTCAAATGAGTATTCCCCCATGCCCTTGTCTTTCAATTGGATCTTGGAAACTTGTCTCAATAAGGATTTGAGTTGGCTTTCCTAATTTTGTGGAGTAGAATTACCAATACCTTTTTCTTTTGATTGATCCTTTATCTTGGGTTGGTTTGACGAAGAATTTGATGTACTTTCTTTACTTGAGGGATTGACATAACCTATACCTTTATCCTTTGATTGGTCCTTTTTCTCAACCCACTTTGACAAAGAATTTAGTTTTTTCCCATCATTTGGTGAACCATGAGTTGGAGCTTCCCTGTTGTGTGGTACAAAAGCATCTTGGGTTGTCTTGAGGGAGTTGCAATATTGGGGGTTGTTTGAGTATACTGCAATAGTGATTTCCTACCCATTGAAAGGGAACTTCAAACATCAGCTATATGTGGATGGCACTGCTGGGTATGTGCAGGATCATGATGGGCCAAAAAGTGGCAATATGATGGGTATGTGGCTGATGACTATTTTTTTACCCAAAATTGATAAAATGAAAAGGGTTTTTAAAGGAGATTCTTAGATTTCCACCAATATAAATTATGCTTTACTTTGAATTTAATAAGTAATTATTATTCATTTTCTATTCAAATTATGACTAAAGTCCTTATTGATAGACTGATTGAAAAACATCTATATCTTTCAAATGGTATCACATTTTTTGAATCCAAAACATGCCACATTCTATGATTCACATACTATAGGACAAAAAAAAATAAAAAAATTCATGAAGTTTTGACCAAGTTAAGGTGGTCAGACATATGATTTTTTATATTTTAAAAATTTGTAATAAAAAAATTATAATTAATTATTTACTTGGAAAAAAATTACAAAGAAATATGCATCACATCTAGACATGAGTCCTCTACTTATATCTAAAATCTTATAAAAAAATATTATCATTTTATTGTGGTTAGGTGGTTAGATAGACACCTATTTCTTATTTTTCCCTGAAATTTAAGTACTACTACATTGAAATTTCAAATTTTCACCAAATAGATTTTTTTTTTAATCAAATCTAGTAGTTTAGAAACTACATTCAATTTTCTACAAATTCTATTCTTACATATTTTTGAAATAATATAGATAACGTATTCAAATTTTTAGGTCAAGTTTCCTAACTCTGATTTTTCTAATTTTTTTGCCACTTAAGGGCTTGTTTTTTTCATGATGATCCTGCACATACCTTGCTTGCATGTCATGAATCCAAGGTCTTCCTAAGAGTACATGTTGTATGCCAACTCTTTGTCCAATATTTGACATACTAGATCTCTGACAACATGTCCCATTTGAATAGGTAGCACTATCAGCCCTTGTGAAGATCTCTCCTCATCATCATATGCTTTTATCATGATTTTCCTTCTAGGATCAATAGCATTTTCTGAATAGCCTAGTGCATAAACACGTTTCAAAGTACAAATATTCAAGCCAACTCCTCCATCTATTAGGACATTTTTAACGTGGTGTTTGTGGATTAAGACCTCAATGTGGAGGGAAACATTGTTTGGATGGGTGATGAATACATCATCGTGTTTGGAAAATGATAAGTAGTGCGGTGCAGCCAAATGTCCCACCATAGCCTAAAATTGGAAAGCCTCTAGATTGTTTGATACCATGATGGTGACTAGAGATTGTTCCAAGATTTCCTTATGAGTAGGTGAAATCTTCAGAATTTATAATATGGATATTTGTGTGGATATTCTCTAGAACTGATCAACTATGTTATATTGGGTTGTAGGGATAGCAGTAGTTTCTTTGGACATGGAAGGGGTAGCTCCTTTCAATGTTACCTTGGCTTGTACTCGTGTGATTGCATTGATCAGTGAGTTTTCTTGTTTCTCTCTAATTTTGATAACATTGATTTTATTGTCATCTATGATGATGTTGGTGATTAGATTTATGGGCACAACGTCATTGATTTGATGTGAGGTGGTGTCGATATCATGATGCTAATTTTCAAGTGTGGTAATGCTACTTTGGTTCATGATTTCAATATCCTTGGTTGGATTCTCAACCATCTCAACACAAAGAATGGTAGAATCATAAACATAGATTATGTTTTCTCCTTTGGTATTTGAAGAAGAAGATTCCCATTTTTCATAGTTGGGTAGAGGGTTCTTGAATGCCCCATGATCATTGTTTGTTTGGAGTCCTTCCACAAATATCGTTTTGTTGTCAATTAAGTATTGTATCAAGTGCTTCAATTGCATGCATTCATTGGTTTTATGTCCTTTGTTGCGATGAAAGTCACATAAATGAGCATCATTCCACCATGGAGGCTTAACTTGTAGTTCCCAATTTATTTCCTCTAATAATGTTATGAATTTAGCTTTGAGAAGATCATTCAATGTTGGTTTTGATGATTTTCCTAAAGGGGTGAACCTTCTTCAGTTTGTGGACGTTCGATATGATGGTGTGCTAGATCCAACATTACCTTGATTGTTACTTTGGTTGACATTTTGGTTGTTGTTTTGGCTGGTGGTTTGGTTGTTGGGTGGATTGTTATTCTAATTAGTTTTGGCAGCAGCTGCAATTAAGTTGAAAATAGGTTTTTCATTTTCGTTTTCAACTGCACCATTGTTCTTTCCCACATTATTATTTCATTGCCAAAACTTGGGTTTGTCACCACTATTGTAATTGTTGGAGGAGTTTGATGAGTTTTTTTCATTGTAAATTTTGATGACTCCTCTCTTGAATAAGGCATCTTTAATTTTTATTCCTTTTTCAATCAATTTTTTTAAGGTAGGTGGACATTGTAATTCCAATCTATAACTCATCTTGTCATTGAGGTTTTCGATAAAGATTTATATCTTTTCTTTTTTAGGGATAGGATGAGAATATCATGCAAATAAACTCCATTTTTGCAAGAATGCAAGGAACAATTCACACTTCTTTTGTTTCAAGTTACAAAGGTCTTTCATTGTTATGTCATGTTGAATGTTCTAAGAGTATTGGGTGATGAACTTGTTGACCAATTATTCAAAGGTTTTAATTGGTGGTGCGAGTTTGGAAAATCATTCGAGGAATTTTCCACCTAAGTTGTGTGGAAATAGTCTCATAAAATAGGTTTCTTCATATGCAAATTCAAGACTCATGGTTCTAAATTGTCTGACATGATCAATTGGATTAATTTTTCCATTGTATTTGTCATACTTTGGGAATTCACAATGTTTGGGAAAGGGGATCATGTGGATAATTTGATCAAATGGATAAGGAAAAATGTCTTGTATCAAGTATCATTTGGAGGTTCCCCTTTGCATATCAAGAATTTGTTGTTGAAGGTTCTTCATTTGATGAGTTATGGAAACCACTTGTTTTGGATCATTTTCAGGATTTTGTGAAGGTGCTTTCAATTAATTTACATCAAAATCATCCTAAAATTTTGCACCTTGTTTAGCTAGCATAAGGAGGTATTTTTCCCCATTTCTTTCAAAAATCTTTTCTAAACATTTGTGGAAGTTGGGATCTTGTTCAACATGTTGGATATCCTCCTCAATTATTTCTTCCCCTTCATTGTTGTGGATTCCATGGATAGGATTCTCTTCAGCTTCTACCATGGTGTTTTGTGTTTCACTGTTTTGACTTTTGATGTTTGGAGTTTCGATTTTTTGAGTTTCAATGTTGAGATTTTCAATGGTTGGAGTTCTAATTTTTTTCATTTCGATGTTTTTCTTTTTAGTGTTTTGAGTTCAAGTCCTTTTTCCTTGAGTTTTTATTTTTGCAACCTTGTTTGAATGGGCATACTAGTGTTATGCTTTGACTAACCTTCAATCTAAGTTTGGAAGAGTGCTAAGGATTACAACTAAGTCAAGTAGAATGAAAAATTCTAATGAGAATAAGTTTGATTTGACTATATAGCTTTGTTTCATTATGAAAGGATGACAAATTTTGTTGATGAAACTAGGCTTAACAATAAAAAGGTGTGATAAATTTGATGATTTTAGCACTTTGAGATGTTAAATCTTGGTTTAGGTTGGATAATTCCACTTGTAGAGGTCAATTTTGACAAGTTTAGACTCTATGGTACCTATGTAATGATTCTGGACGTAAGAAGATTCTAAAATTTTGGTTCAAATAGTGAAACATGGGACAACTTTAATTCTTGCATTTTGCATTTAATGAGTGCCCTAAAAGAGAGCCCAGATGCACTAAAAGATTTGATAGATGCACTAAAAAAAAGGATGGAAGTGCCAAAAAATTGCTCAGATGTGCTATAAGATTGCCTAGATGCACTAAAATAGAGGGTTGATGTGCCAAAAAATGAACAAATGCACTATAAAAAATGGTAAATGCATTGGAAAAATGCTCAGATGCACTATAAGATTGATTGAATGCACTATAACAAAGGTTAATGTCCTGGTAAATTTCACAAATGCACTAGAACAATAGTCAAATGTGCTACAGGATTGCACAAATGCACTAGAAAATATAGCAGATGCGTTGAACTAGGAAAATGATGTAATTTCTTTGAAGTTTTTTATTGTTTGAATTTTTTAGTTAGAGACTTGGTTGTTTCAATGGATTTTTACTTGAATCAAGGTTTTTACTTACAACATGCGATTTTTTTGTTTTAAATTTGTTCAAAAAAACATTGGTAAAGACACATCAAGCATGTATGACTTAAGGCTATGTAAGAAAATATTTATTGGATTCCCACTTAGATTTTAGTCCAACTATGCTTACTTATAGTAGATGATTAGATGCTTGACCCCACTAGATCCCCTCCATGACACTCACTTCTACAGGGCAGCCAAGCATCAATACCCATGAATCTCCCATGGCATATTTCTCATCTCTACTAAAAGCTACAAGAATGTGGGATGGCTTCAGAACAACCATTCTTGCACCAACAACTAGAATAAGGATTTTGGCCTTGCTACAAAAAAGGGTTCTAGTATAGGCATTCTGTTTGTGGGGGATCATCTATGCGGCAAGAGAGTATTGTTTCCCTTCTTGTCAGAACAATCCTCGTGATACTTGAACTTTACCTAAGTACCCACATTTATATCCTAGTTGGAAGTTGCTTGGATTTAGCATGTTACCAGTTGGGTCATTCCCTTGGGTGATTAATTTTTCCCACAAGGTAGGACCTCTAAGTATAAAAAAAAAGTGAATGGGTTTGGCTTTTTGGTCACCCAGTTAAGGGGAGAGCATATTCCTACCATTCATCAAGCATAAAAGACATGGTGTTCTTTATCCTTCTTAATTAAGCTAGATGCCTATCTTAAGCAAAATAAAGCATTTAAATAACTCCAACCCTTGAATAAATCATCAGTAGTTTGATAAGATTGTCTTTGACTAGCGTATAAAAGTACCTATAAGTAAAAAACACCAATCAGTTCTTGAATTTTTCAAATTTAAATAGATGCAATAAAATAGTCATCGCATGTGCTAAAACATTAATGTGCTACAAGAACTAATAAATTCACTAAAAAACCTACTCTATGTGCTAAAATAACTAATCAATGTGCTATAAAAACTAGCCTATGTGCTAAAACAACACCCCAATGCAATAAAAAAAATACTGAATGCGCTAAAGAAAAGACATAATGCACTAAAATACTCCCTGTATGTGCTAAAACATTTGTTGGATGCATCAAAAGAAATGTCATATGCGCTAAAATAGACCCTGAATGCACTAAAATATTCCTTTGATGTGTTGAAACAAAAGTCGTATGTGTCGAAATATTTGTCATATGCACCAAAAGAACTAACGATTGGGCTATAACATCACTTCCAGCCGTGCCATTTTATGTGTGTGTGAAATGTGGGAATTGTTAGTAAATCAACACAAACACCAATGAGACAAATTATATCAAAGATTTAAATCAAATAAACTACTCTATTTTGCAATCAAAAAAATGTTTAAGAACATTTCATTATCCTCTATTCTCAAGGATTTATTTAAACCATTTCGTGTCAAATTTTTATATGCACTATGGTTGTTAAAATGACAACTTGATAAACTAGATAATATTCAACATGCAAGCCAATTAAGTTCCTCCATGAAACTAATGTGATGAATGTTATGGTAATGGATATTATGATGAATGGATAATGATGTTAGATTATACAATGTAAATTCTATGATATGAAGCTAGGATGATTCTACATATGCTCAAATGCTAACTATGAATATATTAATCTAAAATGCAACTATAAAGCAATGCATGGTATACAATGCAAGTATAAAGAAAAGTGTGATTCTAAAATGTAACTATGAAATAAAGCATGATATGAAATGCAACTATAAGACTCCAAAATGCTCCAATGCTCAAACGATATTCCTGCATGATAACTCTACTCAAATGTGGGATGCCAAATACAATGGAAAAGGGTTGTATTTATAGGCTTTTCTAAGCATCTTGTGATGTGGCAGTGATCGACAATCTAGATTTAAACAAGAGGGATGAACAGTGGAAATGGAAAGAATTGAGAAGGTGTTCCCTTGACCAAAGACAACATGCCAAATAGATGTAGGAATCAATTGTGTGAGAAAAAGACCATGTGTTCAAAGTTTGTGGAATAATTGTGTGAGGAATAAGCCATGTGTTTGAAAATTTGTTGAAGATAATTCTAATTTAAAATTTAGAATTATTTAATGTCATGTGACCTTGGTGAGGTGGCATGAAAAAGTTGTAGACATGTGCTTGAGTTCCTAATCCAAGATTAGTGAAACTTAATTAAATAAGACAAGCTTATGAATTTTTTTTATTTAATTAAATTAGAGGAATATGATTTTAGATTTGAAGAATTAAAGGATATGAACTATATAAATAAATTGTTAATTTATTTATACGTAGATGGAATATTAATTAAATAAATAGTATTTAACTAATTAAATGTCTTGATCAATTTTAGGTGTATACAAAATGCATTCAATGACTCATGTGTTCTCATAGGTAACAAATGACTGGTTGTAACAAGTCAACACATAATTAAAATTCCCAAGGGTTTATAATGAAAAATTGAAAAATGAGGGTTTCTAGACCAAAACCCTAACCCATCCCTAGATGCAGAAGCTCACAATTATGGCCAAAATAGGATTTGCTCAATATTTTGCAAACATTTTTGGAAGCTATATCAGTGGCTCATGTTCAGGGATGCATACCCCTGACAGTTATGGAAAGAATCTAGATCTCTCATTGAAGCAGACTAGCAAAATGGAACAAAAACTAGGAGCTTTCCTAGGCAAGGAAAGTAGACGTAGAAGGAAAGAAGCACACCAGAACTATTTACAATATTTACAAGGCCAATACAATATGTTTCCACCCAGATTTCAAAAGCCTCCTCAGTTCCATAGGCTTCAATTTCCAAACATGGAGGCCCCAGGCCTCCAAAACTTAAAGGCAACCCTTTCCTTTGTCAAAAATCTTGTCCTCAAATATCTCTAATGGATCAATACTTCTACCAAGCAATCTTGCACAATCAACTCCATTTTGGTTAACATGACCAGCTGAACCTATCACGTTCCCAAAATTACCCTCATCTTTACAAAATATATCTAGTTGACAAGTGCAATTGGACAACATTTGAAACCCATTCATTCCATAGTGTGTATAATCCATTTGTTCATTAATTTGATCGAACTTGATTTTTTCTGAATGAATTTGAAAAGTGAAACGTTCATAATCCATTTGACTACCACTATTATGAACTTGGACATATTTCACACCAAACTAAAAACCCTCACATACTTTTTGTTCTGCACTATGCAAATTATTCCCAAATATATCAAAAATAAATGCATATCCAAGGGCATCTTTATATTAGTCACTATAATATATGGGTACATATTTGGGCCTTCATGATTCAAATATTTTTTACTAACATTTGAGTAAAAGTCCTTGTTCTCCTCATAAGTGCTACCCCTGTTGGATGAAAACCTATCCATAATCATGCTGACAAGATGAAGAACATCAGCAAAAGACTCAATTGCACATTCATGTTGATCAAAATTGTATCCCATGTCATTTGCATCACTTTATTGATCCTCATGCAACTCAAACATTCTTGTAATGGGTAAAAGCACAAATTTACATCACTCATTATAAAGGAAACGACCATCACTGATCCAACTTTTAAACTTGAATCACTAAAAGGTGGCATATATGTTTTGAATTTTGAAATGATGTAAACTAGTAAAATATGTATTTTTTCGTATGTTTTATGTATGTATTTTTTTAATAAAATTAAAAAATTATTTTAAACTAGTTTTAATAAATTAACACTATAATTTAGTTGTTGATAAAATGCTAAAAAATGAATTTTTATGAGATATTAAAAAATTTATAGTAAATTTTAATTTTTTTCTTTCATTTTTTTTGTGTGTATTTATAACTTGAAACTTTAGTGCATGGATACACTTTTTTCCAATTTTGATAAATGTATATTTTTAAATAAATATTAAAATTTACATGAATAAAAAGATTTTGTTTCCATCGGATGTCAACTTTCATCTTAAATATTTATCTAAAATGGAAAAAAAAATGCCATCTTGAAATAGATTCTTTTATCTAGTGCATCATATTGTTTTCAAATTTTTTAATAAGTTTTAGTATTTTTCCTTGACATGGTAATCAACCTAATATTTTGTGTTGATAACCTACTTTTAGTAATTTGAATAAAATATAAAATATAAATAATAATTAAAATATTAAAATAAATATATTTTTGAAAACTACACTTATGGATCTACAAAAGGGTATTCTTATATTTTAAAAAAAGTGTTATTTACATTAGTAGGATTTATTGAAACTTTAAAATTTTCAAATAATTTTATATTTTTTGTAAAATGGACTCAAAGTGGTGCTCCATATATTTTCAACCAATAATTTTAGTTGAGAAAGTTGTGGAAGTATATAACTTAGCTAGAATGAATCTTACTAGATCATATGTTTGACCAAAATTGATTTTTAGTTAGAAATACTTAAATTAAGTTATGCTGATAAGTTGGCTAAAAGTGTGACACAACTTTGCGCTTTTACCCTAATGTCAACAATATCTGGTAATTCATCAAATACTTTCTCATTACAAGTGGGCAATATTTCTAATCCTTGATCCGTATGTGTATCATGATGCATAACTTGGTTATTCAAAATTGAACCTCCTCTTTCATCAATCTATACACTATCATCATCTTGTGCAACTAACATTTTAGACTGAGCTTCACACAAAAATGCATGAGTAACTAGAGAACTAACATTTTCATTAACACCTTCATTATTTATAGGACTATACTCAGGATAAGCATATTGAACACACATATGCTTATTTTCAAATTCTTCATCATTCATAGAATTAATATGCTACATTGATGAAAAAATCAAATCACATTCTAAGTATCTTTCCAGTGTAGTTTTTCCATCCACTTGCGAACTTGCGAGCAATTGGTACTATGGATGCTTGAATCATTGCATCTCTCAAGCAATTTAAGTATTTCTAGATCATCCCCATAAGAACAATCATATTTAGAATCTTACATCTTATTTTGATCTTTAATCCTAATTATAACATTAGTCCCAAATGTGAAAGACTCATAAGCACTACTTTCAAAAGATTTATCTATGTACCACTCTATTTTCTCATGGCCATATCCTAACGAGGCATTAAATGCTTCATCAAAATCCTCAAAAAGTGGATTATTTCTGCACCAATAAGGATCATTACTTCTATTAGTTGGTGGGGATGAGGATTCATCAAACAAAGGATTATACATTATCCTCATTGCTTTCATGACAACTTTTGTTTCTCAACATGAAGATCTATATCTTACAAATCATTATAATCACTTGAAGAGCATATAGAATCAGCCCAAAGTTTTCCACCACTTTTCTAGTTGACATCATTGATTCACATTCTAAGGGCTCTTTACAAGAAGAAAAATGTTCACTCCCAAGCAGACAAACATTTCCATTATTATCATCATAATTTCTTGAAGTAAACGATTCGATCTCCTTTTCACAAGAATAACCATGATTACCAAAGGAATGTCATGAATCAATGCCATCACAACTACCACATCATGAAAACCCACCAATACTGAGACTGCAATCAGGTTCATCAGACTAGATATGTAAACCTTTATTTTCCATATTTTGATCATTAGTTTGTAACATAGCATCATCAACATTAGCACCATGGCTATTGATCAAATAATGAGATGGGATAATCTCTTGTACTTCTTCCACTCATTCACTATCCAAGACATCTGAAGGATGCAAGTCATGCACACATCTTCTATTATCATATTGTGTATCTTGATCTCCATCACTATTGTAATGGTCTACAGATGTGTCATTTGTGAGTTGATTACAATCATTATATTCTCACATGTAACTAAATGGATGTTCACATCTTGATGCACCTTCTACATTTATTTGCATTTTTTCCTAATCCTTTTTAGAAGGACAACTCCCATTAACATCTAGGGGTGTTAGATGTTGTGCATAATCATTCTTAGTTCCATCCATAATTTTTATCCAGTCAATTACTTGGTTTAAATTGTGAGGTTTCAATTCCTTTGGCAAGGTACTCAGTCCTAACTGGTACATTTCAAAAAATATATCAATTCACCTTGAATCTTCTAGTTTAACACTTTTGGGTATCTCCAACAACACATCCAAAATAATAGAAAACAAATTATAAGGTGATTCTCCTTTGTTTCTTTTCATTTCATACATTCTTTTAACAAAATACATCTGATCAACTTTACTTTGATCTTTTGGATATTCAATTTGGAGCTTATTATGGTTTGCATATTGTGGTGATGGAGAAATTGAAATATTAGGAGCCTTATCATTTTGACATAGATCTCAGCTATTTTCTCCATTGGTTGCATTTGCACCCAATGTACTAGGATGATCAATGTTGATGACTAAGTATCCTTTCATAATTGAATACTTCAAGTTATTTTCAATATCTATTACAATTTGATATGCTTGATGCAATGTTGTGGGCTCTTTGTCTCTTAATAGGTAACTCATCTTTTTATCAAATGCGCCTAAGTACACAACCAAACATTTTTCCTCATTTGGTCTTATGATTTTAGGGATCTCCCTTATTATATTTAAAAATCTAAGATTAAAAGAGGGGACTAACTCATCTTCCCCTTTCTCCATACTCATGAACTTTTGTCTTATTAAGATTGGATCAATCCTTTCACCAAACTATTCCAAGAACACTAATTTAAACTCATCTCATGAATGTATGGAAGATGTTGGTAGATATGAGAACCAGTCTATTGCATCTCCTTTTAGAGGCTAAACAAACAATTTCATGACAACATCTTCAAAATCCATTTCATAATCACCCATCACATCAACGAACTCTTGCAGATGTTTGCGTGTTGATTTAGACTCTTCACAATTAAATTTTGGTACCCTATCTCTAATCTTAGGTGGTACAACATTTGGGTAACCAAAATTTTTACTAAAATTTATAGCTCTATACCTTTCGGTACTGAAATTTCCTTGATGTGACAAGGGTTTCTCGTTATACATTGTTATATTTGGGTCCCTATTAGGATGCATAGATTGATAATGCATTTTCTCACACTTTTACAAACTTTGTCAGATCTACCTTATAATTGCAAAGGGAAATTGAAATTCCCTATACAATTACGACCTTAAGCCTTTATAATGAAAGCCTCCTATATATTTTTCTTAATATCTTAAAATATAACGTGCTTCTTCATGATAATACATGAACTTTAGTTTACACATTAAAAGCATGCAAAATTACCACTACTATTCCCTCATTTAGTGCTACTTCACATAATAGGGAATCGTTTACATCTTAAGTATTGACAAATTCTCATAATTTTCTTGCAAATATAATAATACTTTAAATTTTATGAGAATACTTGGAAATAAGTAGTAGCCATCGATCTCTCTTCCTTGACTGTAAATTTACAAGATTTGGAACATTTTTGTATTCTTTATCAGGTTCCTTAGACAAAGTTTCCACCTCTCTTTATAGGATTCAACTTCAAATAATATGAAGTACTTTCAAAAGTAAATCTCACTCTAGGTCTTCCCCATCAACAGAGTCACATTAAAATTCATTGAGCTTTACTATAACCAAAGCATTTATAGGTCCAAGAACTTCTCAACATTTGAACCAAAGTTCAAATTCACCAAATATTTGACTCTAAACTACAACAGTTTGCAACTGGAGAATGAAAATTGTCCACAATAGAGTCACCATTTTGATGGTTTTTTTCTAGTAGACCCTTGAAATTCTCTAAAGAGTAGCCAACCCTCATGGTTAAAAATCTTCAAGGCTAATGGCCAACGCAACGAGTAAAGGATTTTGAGGTCTTTACTCCTACACTTTAGGCTCTATGGGACGTAGGAGGGTGTTTGTTATTGTGTTCAAGTAATGTATATCTAGTTGAGAAAACATTTATACACGAATTGATTCCTCTTAATTGCAAATATACACAATTCACTCAAGATTTGGCAAACCTTTGATTAAATGATCATCTATTTGCTAGGAATCTAGGAATATTCAAATTCATACTTCATAATTGAAAGATTTTTAAATGAATGTTGTTCTCATTTCAAATCCATAGCCAAGCATGCCAATAGCTCATTTACTTGCAATATTTATTTAACAAATAGGCTACTACATCATCAATTGGGATTATGGAGTCAAATATATAACAATTAGTAATATATCATCTATTTATTTTAGAAATTGGTGGACTATTACCATAATTCTTTGCAATATAAAAAAAATCACAATTCCAAGAACACAAAGTTCTCCTTACCAAATCCTATGCAATTCCTTACAAATCTATGACCTTGTTTAAGTATATAATCAACTCTTTGAGTTAAAGCAAAATTAGAGCCATACATTCCATCGAACAACTAAATATAAATGAGAACACCATTGATATTTTCATTTATAACTTGCAAAAAGGTACATAGGAGAGTATTTTCTTTAGAACTAAGATTTGTTTCAATATTTGTAGCTTCTATAAAACTAATTTAAGACCATTACATACAAGACTCAAACCCAAGACAATAGACCATTTTATTCTTTCATATTTTCTATCATATGCCTCTAAACTTAGCTTCTACCTAGACTATTTACCAAACTCAAAATTTGAACCCCTTGCAATGAGCCATGAAATCTATTTTATAATGCAAGGAAGCAACAAGCATCTATCTCAAATGTAATTACATTTCATATGCATTTCAAAATTAATTTCGGGTATGTGTAGGATCATGATAGGCCAAAAAGTGGCAATATAATGGGTTTGTGGTTGATGACTATTTTTTTACCCAAAATTGATGAAACGAAAAGGGTTTTTAAAGGAGATTCTCAACTTTCCATCGATATAAATTATGCTTTACTTTGAATTTAATAAGTAATTATTATTCATTTTCTATTGAAATTAAGACTAAAGTCCTAATTGATAGGCTGGTTGAAAAAAAATTATAGCTTTCAAATGGTATCACATTTTTTTAATCCAAAATATGTGTCACATTTTATGCTTTGCATACTATAGGATTAAAAAAAGAGAGAATAATTTCATTAAGTTTTGACCAAGTTAAGGTGGTCAGACATACAAATTTTCATATTTTTAAAAGTTGTAATAAAAATTCATAATTAATTATTTAGTTGGAAAAAAATTACAAAATATACATACATCAGATGAGTGCTCTACTTATATCTAAAATATTATAAAAAATATTATCATTTTATTTTTTAGGTGGGTAAAAACACCTACTTCTTTTTTTCCTGAATTCCCAATCCATTGAAATTTTCACCAAATAGATTTTTAAAAACCTAGTAGTTTAGAAACTACATTCAATTTGCTATAGATTCTATTCTTACATATTTTTGAAATAATATAGATAACTTATTCAATTTTTTACGTCAAGTTGCCTAACTCTAATTTTTCTAAATTTTTTGCCACTTAAGGGCCTATTTTTTCCATGATGATCCTACACATACCCTTTCATCTTAATTAGGGCCACTTCGCAGACCATTATATTTAATCATTCCTCATCACGAGAAAGAAAAAGACAAAAAGAGAACCACACAATTGGTCTGAGAAGAACCAACTAGCCTTCCAAAAGGTGTCATTATCAAAATTAGCACATTCATGCCAAAACTGGGGAAGTCACCATCAATACCAACAACACAGATTAACAAACCAGCCACACGAGAGTCAAGTTAGCACAAAAGTCTAAAAACCAAGCACCATTTCAAAGGAGGAAGCGAGGTGCTTCCTTGCCTTGTTAGCAGCCAAGTAAGCACACCTACCTAGTCTCTTGACTGAAATTGGAGTAGCTATTATCACTTCTTCGTTAGAATCACCATACGGCACCAAGGAAATGGGACAATGGCTAGAGTTAGGGTCCATTCCTTCTCCATCCCTTGAAGAACTATTAGAAACTTCAATGGGAACATTGGGCCTCTCCAAACAAACCTTAGAACCCTTATTCTACTTCTTCAATTCCTTCCCAGTCTAGACAGACCTTTTCCCTCTAAACTTGACCAATTCTTTTGAAATGGTCTTGTTCCTCAAATTATAAGTACTCTCGACAATAGTTTTCTCACCCTTCTTACAAAAACTTCTCTTACCATTCGAAACATTTGGAATTTCCATTATATTAGATTTAATATCAAGCACATAAACAAGAGGTTCTTGCATACTTAACCTCCTAGACCTTCTAAGTAGTGTAACTAAAATACTTGGTTCACCAATCTTACCCAAAATAACACATTGACCATCATCTTACCTTGTAGAAGATACACTAGCCTAAACCCACAGAATCCCCTCTTATAGAAATGAAAACCCAAGCCAGTCCAACATAAAATGACACTGAGCACAATTGTGAGCTACAAAAATGATACCACCCTAGGAAATTAGAAAATGATAGCTAGATTGCATGTATGAACAGTTACAGACCCAAGGATACTACACCACTACTCCTGTGATGATTTTCTTAGCACTCAAATGTCACTCCTCTAGTACTTACAACAATTATTTCATCACCTTGATAATTGCAGATGATGAGATGAAGTATAGGAGATCCTCATTAAATAGAGGAATTAGAGTGTATGGCATTTCATGACCACCCTAGCTCACTCGAATGAACAAAAAATCATTCAATCCATGCTTAATCATGGTTGTTGATCATTTTGGATTTAAAACTCAATCAATGAAGCCCTTTAAGGATTGCCTCTTTCCTTTTCATCCCTACATGGAAACAATGATAATATGTTGAGAAGTTGTCATGTTACCATCCACATCATAGTCACATTGTTGCAACTTTCCAATTGTCATAGAAGTTTCCCTACATTTCCTTCACTCTTCAACAACAAGCAAAAATTCTCATTCAAAGGGAATATTCTTGGATAATACCCCATTGCTTTTTGCAGTAAATGGTTAAACCTTCCTGAGCATTTTGACAATGAAGAACTTCTAGTGATATCTTCAAATAACCTAGGCCAAGTTGGAAATATCTTCGGCAATGGGCCAAGGTAGTGATGAGACATAAATCAGACACATGGCCACCACAGTACTTACTCTATGCTCTCCTTCCATCGCTCATTACTGAAGTTAGAAGAGTTGTTGAAACATTCCAACGATGGTGCAATAAAACACACCACCATACCCATCACTTATCACAGAAGTGAAGCAATGTTTAAAAAACTTTGGCGATGAGTCATATAAAAGGAAAACATGGCTCATCAATCATTGCAGAAGAGAACCTGTTAGTGAAAAGAACTTCATCGATGGATGATAATTTGAGTTGATGGATATTTCCTACATGCATAAAATTTGTTTTTAAAAGTAGGCCATGACTAAGCTAATGAGACTTAACCCTCAGAAGAAAACTTAAACATAAGTCCTCTGCTACAAAATATTTTTCACCCTACTTTGTGAGAGTTTAAAACAATAATAAAACGTTGGTCAATTGAGGAACCTACGAAATTGGAGTTGATGATAACATGTATTGAATGTATCATGTGGTGTCTTAAGTAACCGATGACTGATTGTAACAAGTAAACACATAATTGAAATGCCCAAGGGTTTATAATGAGAAATTATAAAATGAGGGTTTCTAGACCAAAACCCTAACCCATCCCTAGATGTAGAAGCTCATAATTATGATCAAAACAGGATTTGTTCAAGATTTTGCAAACATTTTTGGAAGCTCTATTAGGGCTCACCTAGTGAACAACTAGCTTCACTAGCCCTTGTGAGCATGCATTTTCTTTTTTTCCTTATCATAGTCATGGGGGTATGATGTTGATATGGACTTCTTGGGGCTCACCTAGTGGAAAACTAGCTTCACTAGCCCTTGTGAGCATGTGTTTTGTTTGCATAGTTGATAGTGTGTTCCACTTCTAAACCTTTTTGGACAAATACCCTAGACTCAGTTCACAATGCATTGGATGGCCAGTCGAAGCTTCATTAGTTGCATTTTTCTTTTTCCTTTTCCTTTTTCTATCTTTGATGGTGTATGTTTTTGATATGGTTATGGCTTCATATATCATCCACAAGTGTATCCCTTTGTGCTTATGTTGGTTTTCCATAGGATCTTGATCCTAGGGGCTTGGCCACCCTCTTGATTATTGTCATCCTATCTTAGTAACATTTGTACATTTCAACCCCTTTTCTTTTTGTGGTTCTCTACTTTAGTGTGAGTTTGAAGCAATTTCATCCGCTCACTAAAGTAGGGGCTAAATGTAGTGTTGAAAAATGCATACCCTTGCATTTTTGCACTTGTTTGGGCTTTCCTTGCTTTATTTATCCCTATTTATGTCTTAATTGGTCCTATTTTGCATTCACAACCCTAAAAAAATGCATCTTTTTCTGGATAATCTCGACAAACATCAATGGATAAATGTCAATTTAATGATTCTAGTTGTGTCCTTGATTTTTGGGTCAAAACTAATATTTCACCTAGGGCATCTTTGTCCCCCAAAGATCCTAGGAATTTGATTTCAAAGACACCTTAAATGGGCCCCTTTTTGGAGTCTATGCCCAAAGTTTTAGCCTTGGGACTAAGATGCCACCTAGGGAATCTTAGTCCCCCTTAATATTGTTTTGGGATTTAATTTCAAATTTTGGCAAGATTTAGCCTCCTTTAATTAATGAATTCATATGTCATCTTGTTATAGTGTAATTTCAGGATATTATGCATGGATACGTATAAATATAAGGTTTATTGATTCATTTCTAATCAAATCTTTTGTGACAACATTCCTAATAGCATAATTTATTTCACAAGAGAATTCAAGAGCAACTCATCAAGAATTTGGAGCCATCATCAAGATTCAAGCATCATATCAAAGATCTTCTTGCATCATTTTTTTTTTGAGCTAACATTTGTGATGTAGGGTTTTGATTCAAGAAAGCAATTCAAGTCCATATCTATCAAGTATTTCTTTGATTCAAGATCCATATCCAAGCTAGCCATTTCACACAAGTTTGTAGACTTCATAGCAAGGGTTTGGTGAGTTGCAACATAAAACTTTATTCATTCATCATTTCCCTTCATCATTTCATTTCATTTCAAGGTTTAATTACCAACAAGGGGTTTGACTAAGGAAAACCCCCATTCACTAACAATCAACAAGTTTTTCCTCTCTTGTGTGTTTTTGATTGTAGATTTAGGTTGGAGACTTGAAGATCATTTGAAGTGAAAAGTTGAAAAGTTGCAAGGTTGCATTGCAAAGTTGTCATCTTCATGGAAAATCACCTACAAGCCAAATCCAAAAGTTTCAAAACCTAAGATCGGAGAAGAAGGAAGTGCAAACACTGAGCCTTAGGACCACATTCAAAGATTTTAGAAATTCCAGATGAGACTAAGTTGCCACCTAGGGAATCTTAGTCCTCCTAAGGGTATTTTGCAGAGATTCTTTCTGATCCAATTCTAGCATCCAAAGATTCCACATGTGCCTCAAAAAATAGTAGCATGACTAAGTCAATAGTAAGTGTGTCTTAGTTCTTCATAACACTTTTTGACAATATTTTTGCATTTCTAGAATCCTCATTACATTTCCATACTTCCCAGGTACATATATATTCTAATTTGTTGTTGCATAATTTCATGATTTGCATCCTTCATTTACTTTACATTATTAGGTTTTATGAGTTGAATGCTTACTTGTCTTTTCCAAGTTTTTGCTTGGTGGTGAACCTCTCAAAGATTAAAGAACCCCTTCCTAGGTCGTCCTTGTTGAGAATTGACTCACCTTTGAGGTTGATAGTCAATCTAATTAGGATTCCTAGGACATTATTGAATGTCAATAGGAAAAATGTGGTGTTCTATGACCTAGGTTATAAAGCACCTATTCCCCTATTGTTCATCCCCCATATGAGAGATAAAGATAGAAGGTATATTTAACCCCCAAAAAATAAGGTTCCTCCATTGGTTCATTGAAAGAAGCATTAGAATGACACTTTCATAATCCCCCCTTAATTATGCTAATAGATATATCAGACCAACTAAAATCAATCACAAGAGTGTGCAAGGAATTTAGACCTTGAATTAGATCCAAAATATGTACAAGAAATTGAAAAAGGGTGTGCATCAAGGCACACACACATGAGGTGAGAATCACGAGGATCCATTGTTGTGATGGAAAATGAAGGAAACATACACCATGTGGCCTGAATCATGAGGATCCATAATTGTGATGTCAAACCAATGCTCTACATAACCCCCCATTACACTTTATAATTCAGTGTAAGTATAAAATTCCCAAATTCCCTCCCTATGGAACACATTCAATTTTTGTGGCACTTTATATGAATGCATTTACAAGATTATTTTTATGTTTTGATTCCTTACAAGTTTATGCCATTTATTGCATGAGGTAAATAATAAAGACATAGATTAAGTATGTCTTTCAAACATCAAGAAAATGAAAAACCCCCATTAACATGACAAAAAAGACCCCCCCTTACAACATTTTGACAACTATGAAAAAAAAAATCCATATCCTTACAAACTTATGAGCAAGTCATAGCAGTTAAAAAAAATGCTAACAATTAGCATAAATTTCTAGCAAACCACTAACAGTGAGCACAAATGTTTGTGTATTTGCTAGATTTGTATGATCTTGTCAACTAACCTTCCACATCAGAATGAGTTGCTTAGCATTTAAATAAAAATAAAGATAATTATGAAACCACCAAAGGAGGGAGTTTTAAGTTGGTGGAAAGTGATAATGCCACAGACCTGAATATGTGTTGAAAGGGGCCTCCACATGAAGGATTTTGTTGACCAAATCAAAGACTAAAAAAAAGGTTTATTCAAGCTACGTGGATGAGTTGGACTATTGCATGTGTAGGAAGAGGAATAAAGAGTTTGAAAAAAACTCGATTCCCTCACTCAGATGCCTCTTAAAGTCGTGACAAGAAGATTTTATTGCATGAAATTAGAAAATAAGACCACACCTAGTTGGAAGCATGGCGTAGCCTGTTGAAAGAACCATGGGCATGGGTTAGGTCTCCTTAGATCTACATGCCTCTTTTGAGATGTTGCAGTAATATTTTGTTAACCATGTCCAAAAGCCCCTTAATTATAGAATATTAATTATTAATTATAATAATTTTATATTTTTATTTAATAGTTTTTATTATAGAATATAATATATAATAATAATATAATATAATATAATATAATATATAATAATAATAAAATATAATATAATATTATATATATATATATACTATTTAATGTTATATACAATAATAAGTATAATTATATTATATATAATTTAGTTTATACTTTATAAAGTATATAACATTTATTAATTACATACTATATTTTTATTTCACAGTTTCTAATATAAAATAAAATTTATAATAAATATAATCATAATAACATTTTAAAAATAAATTTACATTATATAAAATATAGCATGTAATAAATACATTAATTTATTTTTTAAAGTTAAATGCAACCACAAACATAATGTTGAAGTTGATGCTCCTTAACCTTTGTCATCACCAAGTGTCTCATGAATCCATCCTTTTTAATAATTATGTTTTGATTTTCTTGAACTAATACTTTCTCGCTCAAATTTCATAATATTCTTTTAATATTCAATTATTAATATTAAGTATAATAATGATAAAATGGTGAAATAACAAGTAAAAATTCTATTAAAAATGTACATGCAAAATAGTAAATAGCAAAAAAATCAAAAGTAATACAAATAAAATTGTACAGAAAAGACTGTGTGATATGCTTAGCATGGGATGCGTAAAGCAAGGGAAAATATGTACATATGAAAAGGAAACAAAATAAATGTATTATCAAAACAAATATCATTAATATCGATAGAAGGTGTGATAGCTAGGGAAGAGGACCTAGTATTTGAACATCTTCTAATAGTTGTTATAGCATTTGTTGGTTTAATGTCCATTATTTTGAGCAATATTGGATCAATAGTTGTGACTTTAAAGTTGTTAGTGTTGATGATAACTACCCATAATCGAATGAAATGTGTTTCTTAGATCTAAAAAAGCAACAAATCATGTGATGCCATGTCAATGCACCAATAAAACATGACTTAGTACACAACTATCAGTCTCACTTCTTTTTTGGACCTTTTTGGACACCTCAACAAAAAGCATGCTGGTGTGGCATAAGTTTGATGATGTGACCCTAAAACCTTAATTATAAGTAGGAGACTTGCCAAATAAATTGCTGTTAAAAATGGCCAAAATTGAATTTGAATACTTTTTGGTTGATTTGAAAGTGGCATTTGAAAACGTTGACAAGTATTAACATGCTAAGAAGAGGGTGAAAAAGATGATATATGATTTAAGGGAAGCTTAAGAAAGCCGTAGGCAAAGTGTAATCTTCCGGCAATGTTGCATTTTTACTTAGTTAACATTGTTTCAGAAAATTTCATTTTTAACAAATCGTTTGGATGGGAACGCAAACTTTCCTGTAAACGTTTCATACGATTAAACTTTGCTTCTTTGACCAGAGTTTTCTAAGGACGTGTGATATAAATGCCGAGAATTGTATTTATCTTATTTAACGAATGTTTTTATTTGAAACTTTTGATCAGTCAAGCTCATGCAAAAGCATGGCTTTCCAATTTCACGTGAATTATTTCACGTAAACACTCTGTTTTAAGCACGGCAACTTTGCGAATGAATTGTTTGACTGAAAACGAAGTATCAACTTCAGCGATGAATCTTTTCGAGATCTCGTTGTCTTTGGTAAGGCATCAATATCTTACGGTCATGGTCAAATAATGTTTTGTGAATATATTTAACTAGTAGTCGTATTTATAGGCATGCACACTCAGTCGATAGGGGCCTACCATGGCGGGGAACATTTGTGGTGAGGAGGGTTGAAGCTTTTTATTTGCATGAAAAGGTGACCGTGAATGAAACAAAAGAGTTAGATTGTATGAATCAAATAATTAGGAAGAACATTTTGTATAAATTTTAGTTAACACTATTATAAAATTTTGAATTCAATTTTTAAATTTGTTTAAAAGTGGGAACTTAAAAGTTAAATTAAATAATAAATTTATAATAATTGTTTGTTCTAGCAAGAAGATTTAAATTTTATATTTAATGGCAACAAATGCACATGTATATTGTCACTTTTTTGTGTAGCCTATTGAATCAATTAATCATTTAATTTTGAAGTTAATGGAAGTTTTTTGTAAGGGTCATCACACGTGTATTTTTAAAAGTTGGACAAAAAAAGTACACATTTTTTTCCATGAAAGGAAGATGTTCAATATTGAGTACTTTTTATAATTAGTATATTTCTATAGTTTTGGAAATTAAAGTTTTAGTATGCATATGTTTTTTGACAAGAGATGGAAATTAGGTATAGGCATCTCCACTTGTAATTCTATTGCTATCTAGACAAGGTGTGACACCAATTTGTATCTAACAATTGGTTTCCCAATTCAAGATTCAACCTAGATTATTTTCCACTAAATATTATAGAGAAAATAGGGAAATTGTAAAACAACTCCTAAAAAGAATAGTTAAAAATTATAGCTAAATCATAGATGAGCCAGAATCCATAGTAAACATTTTCATAGAGCAAAAGTATTACAGATTACAAAGTAATTGAGAATAGAAATATCCACTTTTAAATGAATGATTGCATAGTGCAATTGGAGAGTCAAAATAGATAATATTGTAGGAGGGGAAAGTTCAATACAAAATATCCAAGAAAATATATTGATTCAATTACATTTTGAAAAGAGCCATTTTGGCACTATACATATGTTGCACATACTACATGATTAAATGATGGCTTCTCAGCAAATAGAAACTTCAAACAAATAGCACACAAGTTGAAGATGCGACCACTTAGTAGTACGTAAGAAACATGTTGTTACAAACCATGTTTCTATACATGTATCTATGTGAGAAGAGATAGATGGAATGAAAAGGCAAAAAAAAAACCCATTCTCATTATCCACCCTTCCATATTGGCATCATGGAGCCCCAGGGACCCTAGCCAAACCCTTGAGCAAAAGCAATATGAAATTCCCACTAGAAATTTTGTGGAGTTCCATCTTTTGGAGTTGTCATCTATGCTTTAGCCTAACACCTGAAAATAGAAGAGAAAGGTATGTCGATGGACGGGGAAAGAAGATGAGTGAGGGAGGATCAAAGATTAGTAAATATATAGCAAAAATCAATAAACATAATTAGAAAGTAGAAACAATGAATAATATTTGCAAGGTAGTCACGGGATCTATTTAATGATTATGGACAAGTTTTGCACTTACATGTACTATTGGTTATGCTTGAGAACCAGATGGAGGATTGTATTGAGTTGTTAGAGCTTTGAACAATTTGGAACTTATGCAGCACATCAGTGTTGAAACCCTGAAACCTGCTATGAAAATGAACAATAAGCAAAGAATGAAAGATATAAAGAATAAATTAGTCATTTATGAAAAATACGCAAGCGGAATGACTTACTAATTGTGACTCCCAACAGTTTGAATAGCCTCCAACTTGCTAAAAGATGGAGCTAGATGTGACAAATTTAACAATAGTGTGTTGTCAAAGTAACACCACAATGGCTCTTCTGAGAATACAACTTTATGAAAGTATGCTCTCCTAGACGCCAGCATTCAAGATTGCATTTACATACATATATATACATGTATACATATATTGTATATGCATGTATAGATATATATATATACATGTAATGCAACTTAATCAAAATACACTTTCCCACATTATTACATTCAATATTGCATTTACTTCGACCAACCACATTTGCTTTGTCCACTGCCATAGTACAACCACAACATAATGCATTATGGCTTGGGCGAGTAAACACTTAGCATATACAACTACTCTATTTGTTAGGATGGTACAAAGATGCAGTTCAATCAATGTGAAAATTTATATATATGCAAAGAGAAGAATAACTTACGTAGCGATTAACAATGTACAACTTATTTCTAAGGATTTCCACTTAAATGAATTACAATGCTCAGAAGATGCACAGACCAGAGAATGCAGCAATGCGGGAAAGTACACACCAGAATATGCAAGAAACTATTTTTAATTTAGTTGCATTCTCAGAGGTCTATTCTTAGCAAATAGAAACTTCAAACAAATAGTGTATCAGGTAAAGATATAAAATTCAACAGATTCAATAAATATTTTGAAAATGCTATTTAATGAAGATACTTCCTCACAAATTTTGCAGCAAATGAGTGTTAAAATCCTCAAAATTTCTATTAAAAGGAACAATAAGAAGAGGCTGAAAGGAATGAACAATAAATTAATCATTAATGCAAAGTACACAGTATACATATACACGTATATAACCATATAGATATACATGTAATCCAATATACGTATACATGTATATATATATATAGATGAAATGTGTATATATATATATGTATATGTATAGTGTACATCGTGCTAGATGAGTAGTTTGCATAGATGGTTAATTTATTCTCTATGCACGTTCTTGTCAAATGTTTGTATCTTTGTTGTTATACCCATTGTGGAGATTTGAAAGAGATTATCATTTTGTATGGATGGAGGAATTGCAATTAAATGCCCTTTCTTTTGCTAGAAAATATGTTGAGGGTTAGTAATTTGTTTGTCGTTGGTTTATGGTTCTAGTTATATGTGTCTATTGACCAATGAGGAAGATTTAGGAAGATCCTTTGTTTAAGACGTAAGCTTCAAGCTATGAGTAAAAGCATTGGACAAGTCTTGTCTATTTTTGTAAAAGCAGGAATTATGAAAGAGCTATTACACAGTAAATCCTATTCATGGTTAGGTTGATGGAAGCCTTGTTGAAAAAGATATAACAAGAATACATTAACAATAAATTAATCATCTATGCAAAACACCCATGTAAAAAAGAGTATAATGCCACAAACCTCATTAAAAATTCCATGTGCGTTGCATTGTACTAAATACTATAAAGTAATAGAGAAATTGTAAAAGTGGTATTAGAATAAAACAAACAAGTGCAATGAAGGAAAATGCATATCATCACAACACATGGATAGAATGGTTAAGGAAAATATATTTTGAAGTCTTTGAAAAGATCAATGCATGTCTACTTGCACATGTATATATGTGTATGTATGGTTTACTAATAATTCTGTTACAATTTCCCCATTTTTCTATAATACTCAATGGAAGACAATGTAACTGTTGTTATACAATTCATCTATTTGTTAGCACACTACAAAGAAGGTGGGAATAAAAGAAAAATGAAAACCATGGAAGCTGAATGAATGTACAAATCTATATTGGCAAAGGGAAGAATAAATTACGTAGCCATTTAGAATCTATAGTGTCCTCTTTGTAAGGATTTGAAGTGAAATAAATTAGAGGGATTCAAATGGGCCAATTGTATAAAACATGTATAGCACCAAAGATGCATAGAGTGTATATATGTGTCTACATATGTTTCACCATTCCATGCAAATAAAAATTTCTTTATTCGTTTAGGTTGACTAGAAAAGAGTATAAGTTGAATTTTTAATTCACAACTCAATTCTTATGCAAATTGCTTATATTGTATTAATATGTTTAGCATGGGCTTCAAGATATAACAGAAAGAGAATAACTATTGTAGTCAAGTACATGTATAAATATGTGCATGCATGATTGTTTATATAAAAAAACAAATATATAGAGGGTATGTAGCCATGGAGGGAGGGGAAAATTGATTGTATAAAAGAGGAAAATATAAATATGTTAAACAAACCTTGTTTACAATTAGAGTTGTGGGTGTGTGTCCGACACCAATTGTAGAATACATGGGCTACATTTTTTCTTGTTGATCTATCTTTGTATTGAGCGCAACATCATACAACTACAAAGTAAAATTTTGTATTGTTATATCATAATACATGTGTGAAATTAGGGAAGTAAGGAGTGGGGAAAAGGAATTATGTAATGGCTCACCGCAAGAACAGTAGTGAAGGTGTTGTAGGCTGCAGACAGGGGCAGCAGTGGAGCTCTCCAAACCGGCATGCAAGAGAGGTGCGTATTAATTTCTTTGATAGGTCTGCTATGAAACAAACACTAGAGTTTTTCATTTCACAAGGAAACCAAAATAGTTGATATCGTTATAGTAGAACAATGAATATTATCAACTGGCATATGAGAAAACACCTACCATTTTGTGTCTGTTGAATGGGGCACAATGAGGGAACCACAAAGGCAATAAACTGCATGGTCATTGTGGACATGCTCGAGCAAGACAAGACAAATAACATGGAATTTTATCACGTATCATGAAAAATAAAATTGATGTACATAACACTATATATTTATGAATGTAATATATAGGAATACTGAAACATGAAAATGATAGGAAAGAGTTTTGCAGGAAAACATTTGTAGCAATTTGAATCAAATAAAGCTAATAGAAAAGATAACAGGAAAAAAATTAAATTTGTGGAAGGAAAGCACAGAGGAGGAATGTGAGAAGTCAACGTATAAAGGTTGTCAGAATAGAAAAGACAACATCGTTGGAGGATTTAAAACTTATTCATCAAATGGAAGAGAATTTTTTTGAGAATGCATCTACAACTTGTGCATATAAAGTTTTATATATTGGAATATTGCAAAGACATTATTTACTTATAAAACTTTTGTTTTCTAGTTATTGCTGGTTGCAATCTTCATGCATTTTAGATAGCTAGAGTTGTTTGTATTTGCATATCTATTAATCTATAACAACTATAACTATATGTTTACACCATTGTATGTTAAAATTAGTTGTAAGAGAATTGTAGGTATGCCAATAAATAGTTGACTTCATGAAATTTTAAAATACTTAAACAAAGATGGGAAAATGGAATATACAAAAGAGTGTATTGGTTTGAATGCCATATAGTAAAAGCATCGCTAAACAAAATCTTAGATGAAGAAGTCAACAATTTAATAGAATAGAATCATCAAAACATGGAATTGGCCTATATAAGTTGTGGTGTCTAGTTATTTGTGCATGGTATCTTTGTGCATCTTTGGAACTATACCCATTTTACACAAATTATTACTTGGTGTGGTTTTTAAAGATACAACTTAGAAAAGGTTTGAAGAGCCGATGGCACACAAGCTGAGGTAGATGCAAGAATAATTATGCTAGAGCCTTTTTTATTTGTCGACCTATCAGCTGGAACTAGAAGTAGTTGGCAAGGCCTCCAATTGCTTGAGGCATGTTTCTTTGGTGTGGCGATGAGCAGTGTACTTGTTGGTGCCAAGCCTAGAGTATCTCTCAAATGAGAAAGGTGGATCAATATGAAGTCTTTCAATTGATTTTACACATGAAATAGTTGTAAAAGTCAACCCTTGCCTCTCTTTGGTACCTATGTTTATTGTTTCTCTATCCAATGTTAAGCCTTGTGCTTTATGTATTGTGATTCCCCATGCCATAGTGATTGGAATTTTTGTTCAACTCCCTCAAATTATAGTTGGGATGGGGATGTCTCTTGGATGTTCTAGGTCCCATGGTAGGCCAATGTAATTTTGGATTGAACAACAACATAGTTAAGTGGGTTTGGTGGTTTAGAATCTGGATTGTACACAATAGCCATAACAACACCAAGGGATCCATTGACAAGGCCAGCTTGAATCCACAAATTTGTTGTTAGCATCACCTATTCACCAACACAAAGTAGCAATTCTAGGAGAAGTTCATCATCATATCCATGATCTGATGCCTGTTGCTGAGCCATCTGAGCAATGCTAATGATTATTGGTAGACTTAACTATTTGATCATTTTTTGTTGTGGAATGCAACCAAGTCATTTGTCACAAAAAAATGTGTAGCAACATCAAATTGTTGTCTTTTTGTGGCTGAGAGAATTTTATTTGTTTGTTTCATAAGCTCTTCCCAATCACCATGGAGAGCCTCAACATTTCTTATATGAAGAAGGATTTCACAAAACTTTCATTGTGAAGGGCTATCTCCTTTTTGGTGAAAGATAGTGTGTAGGGTTATTGAGACCGTGAAAGTGTGACACGAAGCTACAGTCGATGAGGATGAAGCATAAATGGGTGTATTAATGATAGGTGGAAACTAAGAAAGATCACCAAAAAGGATCATAGAAACACCACCAAATGGCTCTATTTGCTTATCTAGGAATGCTTGGCATAATCGGCTATCTATTTTCAATAGCAATTTTGGGCCTAGAAAACTCATTTCATTGATCAATATGTACTCAATATACTTAAATTGTTCTTGGAATAATGTCAATTTCTTCCCTTGTAAAGGAATCATATCCTTTATGGGAATCTGAAGTGTTGTATGGATTGTAGAGGCACATATGTTGTATGCAGCGACACCTATAGGAGCCAAAGTGAGCAAGCAGCTATTGGGTCTAGCAAAAGAGGTGTTCATTTGTTGTTGAATACAATGTATGAGGAAGGATTTGCTAATGCCAGCTATCCCTTGAATAATCATGCAGAGAGGGGCTTTAGGTGAAGGCTACGTATGGTGGGTTTGGATTATTTCAAGGGCAAATTGCTGCTTCAATGAAAGTTAATGGGTTGACATATCTATAGGCAAGAATTGAACCATAGCTTTATCACATTGTTCCTTCACTAATGAGATGAAATGCAATGCAATATTATGGAGTTCTTTAGGAACATGGTTTGCATTCCATGGATCGTTCAATATCAAAATCCTACCTACCCAATAGCTAAAGTTGATTTATACGAAAGTTAGTAGTAGCACCAAGCTAAGAGAAAACTTCCCATTCATATTCATCCATAGAAGGATGATGGTTCAAATCATCAGTATCACTATCATCCTATTCTTCAATTATGGATGTAACTAGAACTCTATTAACATGCCAATGATGATAACTAGCCATTTTTAAAAGTTTCCAATTTTCTATTATTTGTTCTCTCCAAAGACCTATATCTATTTGTATGTGTTAGAAAGGTTTGTATAACATAAGTTCAATCCAAAAAAAGTCTCAAATATCTCTACATCTTCAATAGGAGTAGTCTTGAATAACGGGTAAACAAGGACAACTATAGGCTGGAGCCTTGGTTTCCATTTATCCTTTTTATGTTGCTGCAAGTATTTATATAGGCGGACTAAGTCAATAAGGGATAAAACAGCTAGCTTTGGAGGCCCGCATATGGCAACTCTTCATCAATATCATATTTGTTTATATGAAACCATGTCTTTTTACAAACATTCAACATGACGTATAGTCGGCTTGAAGTAAGAAGAGGCAATTTCTATAACATATGACATGTCTCTTGTGTAGAGATGTCACGTTCCACAAGCATATTCATCATGAATTTTTGATATGCAACTAGTTCTCTATCCTCAACTATATTTGTATTTGCAACTCTTTTCAACATATCTAGATAATTTTCTAATTTTTTCTCAGATTTA
Organism: Sequoia sempervirens; assembly: GCA_007258455.2. NCBI lineage: Eukaryota > Viridiplantae > Streptophyta > Pinopsida > Cupressales > Cupressaceae > Sequoia > Sequoia sempervirens. The sequence continues at coordinate 126,794,682 of VDFB02058242.1, forward strand.
GCTGCATATTTAGAAATATAATTTGAAATAATTTTCCTAGAAACAGCTAGATGGAAATCAACATTGGCACACAAAATTGCAAGCATAGCTAGACTGTGAATATTTAAGCGATCATCATTTCTTGCTAGTTTGTAGGATTTTTTAGAGTCAACATCAAATGTGAATGTAGAGGTAAGTTGCTACTACCATGGTGCTTTATACTGACATTGCAATTTCTCTCCTTTTCTTCTTTAACAAGTATATTCAAAGCATTTTGTGTGCCTTTGAACTGTGTTTAACAACTCTTCATAAAATATGATTGGATCATTGGTCAAGATCTGGCTTGTGGTAAGCAAGCACGGGTTTTCTTCAGAGCAATGACACATTCTAAGCAATATTTGTGCAGGGCAACGTGGATTCCAAGCTAAAACATATCTATCAAAAAAGTTCCTTGCTATGGTAAGATCATGGTCATTGTACCAATCAAGAGTATCCATGTTAGGAGCTTCAAAAAGCCATAGAAAACCATGCACATGTGCAGAGCCACAATGCTACCATTCATATCTATGTGAATAATCTTTTGCATGCAAAAGCTTTTCAATCACCTCTTCACGGAAAATTGAGAATCTATGATGCAAATATAAAGATGTTATATGTGGATTCTAAACAACACTATCTATTAGTGTATTTGTTCAAGGCTCCATCGCTAAACAAGATGCAACAGAGAAATTTTTTTTGCAGGTCAGTCCATTTTATGTCTACATAGCTCAAAGTGAAAATAAGGGTGGGTGTACCAAGTTGTTCGATCATAGCGGTTAGCTAGGCTCAACAAGAGCTCCAAAAAGAGTGGGTCCCATGCAACGATGCTACAAATTGCATCAATTGATTGGCTAGTTGGTGGTCGGGAGTGGCTTGAAGCTATTGCCTCAAAACAGTCAATGACCTAGGGATTCTATCCTCCACATTTGCTCTAACAAAAATAGAGACAATGTGTTGGTTGTGATGTCTCATAATCAAGTTGTAGAGAAAATATCTAAACTTAACATGTTTTCTAAACCTGTGGTTAAAATATCTCATTAGGTGGAGGGCATATTTATGCAAGTGAATTTTAATATTTGTTTGTTGAAGGGGAAGTGCTACTCCAGTGGGGAACAATGTTGGAAAGGCCATTGAAAATAAACCTTCATTTTTTTATTCATTAACAAGAGAAGAGCTAACTTCATGCCAAGATAAGATATTCTAGTCTTTTTTTCCAATTTGCAAGACGTCTTTTATTGCTTGCAACCTTTTGTCTACCATTTGGTAAGGTCTTCTTGTCCAACATTTGTTGAGCTGGTTTATGGCATTAGGTCTTCACTTGAAACTTGCTCTATTGTATGCAACAAACTGGACACATCAACAACAACATTAGGTAGTATATTAAGAGCCTCAACATCAATCTCAACATCATTGTAGTATTTGTCATATTGGATTTTGTATTTCAATGCATCCATCACATGATGTTTATTAACATAACAATCATAATTCCCACCTTCAATAGTGGTCCTGCAAACAATAATGACCTCAAGGTCTTGTAGACGACATGGAAAAAGTTTTGCAATACTTGAAATATCCTGAGGGAAGCTTATCGTGTGACCACTATATTTAAATTGGCCTCCTCTACCGCTGGTGACCTGTAAAACTAGAGCCACCCTAGCAATAAGCATCTCTTCAACTTGTGTTAACTTTTTGAGTAACAATTGTTGTGGGCTTGGATCCATTCCATTTGTGGAGTTGAACTGATGGGAACCTTTTTCAGAATAACACCTTACACATATGGCTTCTGACCCCAACATTTGAGTGTGCATCCCTATGTAGCTTTCCCTACATATTTGGAAAACATAAAGATTGGAAAGCACATCTATACAATGTTGAAATTGCTTTACCATAGCACGATAGCTATTGTTGAATATTTCTTTGCGGTATTGTTCGTGTGTTCGTGCAATAGGGGATCTCCTCTAAGATTGTATATGAGGGTTGCCACTTTCCATTGGGATTGCGTGTTGCAAGGGAGCACTATTACCTTTTTCGCATGTAGATGTGCTTGTTGTAGCTATCCTTTGCTGTACGTATTTTTTGTGATGCTCCATGGATATTTCCTCTCTATGCTCCCTATAGTACAAATAGTTCCATTATTGTTTTGACCCTTTCTAAATTCAACAATTGATTGGGTTGTGCAACTTGACTCTGCCTGTATAGCCTACGAGTATACATACAAGCTCAAGTACATTAGGATATATGAATATACATATATAGCCATACATACATTGAAAGTGGCAAATATAAATGTAAATATATAACAAAATATATATGCCTATCCATCTGTATATGAATCAATATCTATGAATGACCAAAAAAGGAATAACATAGGTTGAACATTAGGAAATATTGAATTCTAGTTGAATATACATAGAGGACTTAGGAACCTCAGGACAAGGAGGGATGGGTAGTAAGTCTGTGCTCATGCAAGGCTTAATGCATCCTACCATTGCTGCGCAATGGGGGCAAGCAAAGCAAAGTAAATGCGAGCGGGAAAAGTAAATGCAATATTGAATGTTGCAGTCTCACAAACTGTGCTTTGATTAAGATGCATTTTCAAAGCAATCATTGTGGCATTAATTTCGTAGTATTTGGGAAAAATATACTGTCTACATATCTAATCTATGATATTGTAGTATTTATTTTTACATATACATAGACATACACATATGCATATAAATACACATATACATATACATATGCATACATGCATACACATACATACATGTACATATATAACCATATACATACATATACATACATATAAATATATATATATATATATACAAATATATACACATATACATACATATACATATACATATAAAATATTGATTGTTGGAGTGTCAAAAACTATACTTTCATTAGGTTGCACTGTCAAAAGAGCCATTGTGCCATTTATTTCATAGAAAAAGCACAAAATTTGTTGTCGTCTTATCTGATCTATCATATTGTAGTATTTTTTTTTTGCATGCCCATAGACATACACATATGCATATACACATGCATATACATATACATACACATATACATATACATATGCATACATGCATACATATACATACATATACATATATATATAAATACATACATATACATATATATATACACATAGACATATATATACACATATACATACATATACATATACATATACATACACATATACATATACATATATATATACATACATATACATACAAATATACATATACATCAAAGAAATCCTTTTATATGCTAGAAAATAGGAATGCATAACTAGTTCCACATGTATATGCTTTGTCAAGAAGGCCTATGTAGATATACACCTAGAAGCGAAGAGAATTGGAAACACTAACACCAAATTTACAACAAGTACAAGATAAAGCAAAACCATACTTACAGGATCAGGATCTAAAGGCCAGGTGGCCATGCCCTCAGAACCAGACTTCGTGGAGATACCAACAGGGGCTGGCAAGAAATCAATATTGGGGGCCTCTACAAACCCATCCACAAAGCCCACTTCTATACACATAGTTCTACGAGCTTATTTGCAGTGACAAAATGTTGCAATTTGAGTTCACTAATTGACAACTCTATTTCACAATTAAAAAAAAAAGATCAGTGTACTATAGCATCCAAATTCTAATTGGTACACAACTTACAAATATAAATTTATAACCATTCCACTTTTAATACTGTTTAAAGAAGATGAGAAACAATAAGAAGAATAGAAATCCACTTTTAATGGTTGCAAACACCAGGGGCTACATCAAGAAGAATAAAAATAATAAATGCAAATGCATATACCCTCATATGTATCTCTCTATCTTTCATGATGCTTATATGTGTGTGCATGTAGGCTTTAATTTTTTATATATATATGTATTTATGCAGATTGTAAATTTTACTATGTTATGGCACGAATCATATGGTGCAATAGGCTATCCAAAAATGTGTATAACATCACAACCTTAATGGCAGATTCGGCCTAGGTTGGTTGGTGTTTAATATTATGGGAAAAATATTCATGCAAAATACCAATGCATAATGACTTATAGATTCCATAGCACACTAGTTTGGTAAACCTCTATTTTGATAGACAAGAGAGCCAAGGAAGATGATTCTTACAATACTATAATTTTAAAGCAACACCGCTATGGCTCTTTTGGCAATGCAAATTAATCAATATATTTTCCTGCCTTTATAACAAAAGACACAACAACCATTACTGAAGAATCAAACATATGTTGTGCTTCAGTCTTTTCCTAATAGTTCTTTCACAATTTTCCTATCTTTCTATAATATTTAATGGAAAATACTTGAGCTTCAATGTAGAATATATGCATATATATATGTGTACAAATAATTAAGTACATATATGCATTGAATTTCCCCTTTGTGAACACATTTACAAACACACACATATAAGCATATATATGTATCCATATGTACATATGTATATATGTGTCTATATACATAGGACTATATCTAAATACTTGTGTATAGTATATTTTTTTATCACCATTTAACTCTTGAGCTTGGAATTTATGAAGACAAGAAACAACCAAATTATTTTTCTCCTCAATTAACCATTGGGAAGGGTGAAAATTCAAACCTTTTTGGTTGCTTATACCATATCATCTACTCCAAAGTTTGGAATTAGTATAGGCAGCAAAAGGGTTGAATTTGAAGCCTTCTCAACTAGATAGCTGAGGGAAAATCTAGTCTGGATGCTTACTTGTATTTTGGGGACCCTACCTCTTTTTATGTAAAAAAATCTTGCCGATTTATTTGACCTTATAGGTAGAAAACAAAATTTGAAATATATTGATACAAGATTCAACCTACATCCTTTATAGGAAAATATCGAAGAAAAATAGAGAATTGTAGAACAGGTATCAAACACATCCTTTACTAGTTTCTCAATTGAAAATTCAAGCAACATTATTTCCCACTAAATATTATAGACAAAATTGGCAAATTGCAAAACAACTATTAAAAGAAAAGCTAAAAATCATAGCTAGATCATAGATGAGTTGGAACCCACACTAAACATTCTCATAGAAGGAAAGTAGGTTGTGTAAAACTTGGTTTTTCAATTCAAATTTGAAGCTACATTGTTTGGTATGAAACCTATATTAAATAGAACTCATAAAGCCAATAAGCACCAATAATCTACACAACCTCCCCACAATGGCACATGCTTAATCAGCAATTCAAGCTACATCAGCTGGCAATATTTTTTGTAGTCAAATAGAGAATTCCCAAAAGAGCTATTACATAACAAATCTGCTTGCTAGCCAAGCCAACAGGGAGCCCGTTCAAAATTTCAAACAAATAAATTGAACAAATAAAAGAGATATTAGAAATAATAACACTTACCAACTACCAAACTAATTTTATATCCATCATATTCATAAACTACAAATGGTCCTATGTTAATGCATCCACCAACATAGATGCAAACAAATTTTAAAAACAATAAATGTAGGGAAATAAAAAATATTAACCCTAAGCATATTTATTGAGCAAACAAACAAGCTTCCACTACAATTCCTCCTATGGTAATGGGTAGAAGGCAAAAAATGCATAAGGATAAACCCAGTCACATCTAGAGCAAGCGCTTGTCAGAAAATATGCACATTATGTGATTGCTCCAATTCATGGATGGGTTGATGTATTATATGTATGTATATATACATGTATGTGTATATATATATGTATGTATGTATATATGGATATATATATGTATATATGTTTTACTAATAGCTCTATTAGAATTACCCCATTTCTATATAATACACAATGACACATAATGCGGTTCCTTTTATACAGAGACATATAACAATAAGACATTAACAATAAATTAATTATTTATGCAAAACACCCAAGTATAAAAGAGTATCCGAGCAGCAACTTCAAACAAAATAGCCTATGGGCTAATATATGTTTATACATATGTTTATATGTGTATATATGGATAAACACATGTATGTATGTTTTACTAGTAGTTTTGTTACAATTTCCCTATTTCTCTATATAACTCAATGCTAGATAATGTAGCTCCTCTTATACAATTACAACTATTTGTTAGCAGACTACAAAGAAGATGCCCACTATATTCAAATGAAAAGCATGCAAGCTCAATGATAAAACTGTTGAGCTATGGAATCAATAAGACGTTTTGCATGGGTAGTTTACATAAATGATTAATTTATTATTTATCTCTTTCATTCTCTCCCATATTGATTAAATTGCACTATTGAAAGAGCGATTTACAATAGATAAAATTTCTAAACACAAACTATGTACTATGCACCACATTTATCATTGTTTGCTTCAGTTAGATTGCTACGCAATATATTGGTACAAGACAAGCATTCCAGATGTAACAACTATTACAGCTATTAGGATGATACTCACGAATCAGATCTATGTCATTCTCCAGTGTTTTCCTTATAGTTTTCTTACAATTTTCCTATTTATCTATAATATTTAATCCCAAACAATGCAGCTCAAGTTTACAACACATTCATGTATATATGTATGTATATGTATACATATATGTATAACACATACATACCTGTTACCTTAAGAGCAATTGTACTTAAATGTTGGCCTATCGTTTTGGTTGTCTGTGTGTATACCTATTTTGTAGATATATAAGAGATTATCATTTTTTATGGATGCTGAAATTTCACTTAAAGCTTCCTTCTTCTATCAAAAACTATGGCCAGCATTGGTTATTTGTACGCTATTGGTCTATTGTTTTGATTGTCTATGTGTATCTTTGGTGTTCTAGTCATTACCATGGGAGAAATTATAGTTATCTATGTGTAGGGTTTAGCGTTGTATGAAGGAATTAACATATTGGAGGTAAAATTAATTTGGTAGTTGTCTAGTATTATTCTAGTAGGTATTTTATAATTTGTCTATTTGTGGTGATGTAGCTCAAATTTTAAATGAAGCTTGTGCATTTTTGGAGAACATTATTCTACTAATTTCTACAAATAGAACCACGTGTATAATCTATGTGAAACTAAAGAGAATCATTGAGATTATGTTCAAAGCAATTGGTTTTACAGATCTTATAAACTCTTCTCATGCAAAGAATAAAAAAATAGTTATAATCCCATAGAAGAATAAGAATACCTCACCTAGTTGTGCATACACAACACTGAATATTGAAACAACCTTTTCATCATCTGTGTATATCTTTGTTGTTGCAACCATTACCATAGGAGGAGTAGCTATCTGTGTGCAGGGTTTAGGGCTATATGAAACCATTGACATATATATATATATATATATATATATATATATATATATATATATATATATGCACATACATACATACATATATATATATATATACAAAATCATTGAGATTATGTTCAAAGTAGTTGGTTTTACAAATCTTATAAACTCTTCTCATGCAAAGAATAAAAAAATAGTTATCCCATAAAGAATAAGAATACCTCAATTGGTTGTGCATACACAACACTAATATTGAAAGAGCCTTTTCATCATCTGTGTATATCTTTGGCATTGTAGCCATTACCATAGGAGGAATTGTAGCTATCTATGTGCAGGTTTAGGTTGCATGAAACCATTGACATATATATACATACATACATACATACATACATATACATATGTATGTATGTATGTACATACATATGCATATATACTATACATATATATACATACATACATACATAGATATATATGTATATATATGTATATATGCATACATACATACATACATATATATACATATGTAGATAGATATATATACTCTTTGCATCTTTCCTGCCATACACATGTTGTGGTTTTCATTTTCAATAAAGCTTGTGGGCTTATACTCTTTTATACATGGTTGTTTTGCATAAATAATTAATTTATTGTTAATTCTTCTTGCTATATGTCTCTATATAAAAAGAGTTGCATTATCTACCATTCCATATTATACATAAATGGGGGAATTATAATAGAGCTATTAGTAAAACATACATACATATATTTATCCATATATACATATCTATACACACACATATATATATATATATATATATATATATATATATATATATATATATATATATATATATATATATATATATATATATATATATATATATATATATATATATATATATATATATATATATATATATATATATATATATATATATATATATATATATACATACATATAGTACATCAACCCATCCGTGAATTGGATTTGTTGGCTCCTTATTGTTCCTTTAGATAGTAGGTTCGAGGGGTTTAACACTAGTGTGCTGGAAAATACATATATGCATACATACATACATACATATATATACATATGTAGACACATATGTATACTCTCTACATCTTTCCTACCATACACATGTTGTGGTTTTCATTTTCAATGAAGCTTGTGGGCCTATACTCTTCTATAAATGGGTTATTTGCATAAATAATTGATTTATTGTTATTTTCTTCTTGATATATCTCTCTATATAAAAAGAGCTACATTATCTACCATTTCGTATTAAACAGAAATGGGGGAATTGTAATGGAGCTATTAGTAAAACATACATACATATATTTATCCATATATACATATCTAAACACATGCATATATATATATATGTATGTATGTATGTATGTATGTATGTATATTTACATACATATATATATATATATATATATATGTATGTATATATATATGTGTATATATATGTGTATATATGTATGTATGTATGTATGTATGTATACATACATACAATACATCAACCCATTCACAAATTCGATTTTTCAGCTCTGCTTATTGTTCCTTTTGATAGCAAGTCTAAGGCTTTTAACACTAGTGTGCTGCAAAACCCATGACAAAATATATGTATATATACATGTGTATACATGTGTGTGTGTGTATATATATACACATATATACATATACATATACACACTTAATTGAGACTCCAGACATTAGTGTTATTCTTTTATAATTTCTGTATTTCTCTATAATATTTAGTGTGAGGTGATGTTGCTTGAATTTTCAATCAATTTTGTCAGGGTATACTCTTTTCTATAGGGGTGTTTTGCATAGATGATTAATTTATTGTTAATATCTTCTTGTTATATATTTTTTTCTCTGAGGTTAAACATAAAGAAATCCTATTCATGGCTCGATTGACTGAAATCCCATTGAAAACTTCAAACAAATAACAAACACTCTACATATCTATATATTTCTAGTTTCTCCATCCATATAAAACCATAACAACAAAAATCCATGGAAAATGACTTCCAGATTTCAGAGAAAAAGAGTTTTAACATAAACAATAAATAAACCATTTATACAAAACACCCAAGTAAAATGACCTACATATTACGCAGCTCCACAATTTTAAAACCCTCCAATCTGCCATAAAATAGAGTAGAGGCCAACAATTTCATTTTTACAATAGCCACTATGAAACCAGCAACACAATGGCTCTTTCAATAATGCAACTTAATCAATATACTTCCTCACACATTACGCACAAAATCTAAGCTACATTCGGTGGAATTCAATATTATAGAGAAATAGAGAAATTGTAACACACCTATTACACAACAAATACTATTCAAGGCTCGGCTAATGAAAATCCCATCAAAAACTTCAAACAGATAACAAATAAACAAATCTTGTTCATGGCTTGGCTAACAAAAATTCCATCAAAAACTTTAACCAAATAACAAACACTTTGCATATCTATATATTTGCATATCTATATACTTCCAATTTCTCCATCCATACAAAACCATAATGACAGACATCCATGGAAAACGACTTACAAATTCTGGAGAAAAAAAGTTTTAACATAAACAATAAATAAACCACTTAACAAAACACCCAAGTAAAACAGCCTACATATTGCATAGCACAATGGCTGTTTCGACAATGCAACTTAATCAATATACTTTCTCACACATTTCGTAGAGCATTAGTGCTAAAACCCTCCAGTGTCCTATCAAAAGCAGCAATAAACAAACATATATATACAATCACTCCTATCTTTATTTGCAATTGGGAAATAAAATTACCAACCCTAACCAATTTGATGGGAGAACATAGATATAACTACTATTGCTCCTATGGTAATGGGTATAAGCCCAAAAATCCATAGAGATAACTACAAACAATAAACGAGCAACCAAAAAATTACAAACGCTAACCATATTTCGCGATGAAACAAAAAAAGATTTAATTACAATTTCTCCACCCACAAAAAATGATAACGCTAGACATCCATGCAGAACGGGTTACATAATCCACACAACAAAAAAAATCTATACAAAACACCCATCTAAAATGACTTACAGATTGTGGAGAATGGCAGCTTTAAAACCCTCCAATCTGGCATAGAAAGCAGCAAAATCTAATGATTTTAACTAGGGAACCGCAAACGATGGATCTTACAATAGTCCGCTATCAACCCAACACCACAATGACTCTTTCAACAATGCAACTTAATCAATATACTTCATCACACATTATGCAACACATCAATGTTCAAACCCTCAAACCTGCTATCAAAATGAACAATAAGCAGAGAACGAAAGACATACACAATAAATTTAGTTTTGCAGAAAACCCATGCAAATCTACTTACTAATTTTGTAGCTCAACAGTTTTAAAACCCTCAAACCTACTAAAAAATGAAACTGAACACGATGAATTTAACAATAGCCTGCTATCAAACCAACACCACAATGGCTCTTCTAAAAATACAACTTCATCAAAGTATACTCTTTCACATGCTAGCATTCAATATTGCATTTACTTCATCTGCTGCCATTGTGCAACGACAGGGAACATTGGGCCTCACGTGAACAAATGCTTTCCATTCACATTCCCCATATCCAACACACCATTCTCAACTGCCACCAGCCCACATTACCACACTAAAAAAATAGTGGCCTCTCTACCACCTGGCAGACCCCCCTCGTCGACAACTCCAAATTCGCAGCTAGGCTGATAAAAATCCTAGCGGAAACTTCAAACAAAATAGCCTATCGGCTAATAATAATAATTGATAGTGTTTTTCATTTTAATAAAATAATGTCAATTAATATTTTTTTATATTTTATATTGGTGAAGCTATTTCATTGTTAAGAGACCTATTTGTTGAAATCATTCATTTTTGTTTAGTGATGACGTTCAATTGAACATGTCATTTTTTATAATAGATTTTTATGATCATAATTTGTATTATTTAAATGTTATATAATAATTAGAAAGAGGAATAAATAAATATTTTAGTTATGTTGGATCCACATTTTATACGTAGACATAACACACACAATTTTTATTTTACATTCAACTCACTAACTATTTTCATGATAATTCAACTTTATTTTAAGCATCTAGCTAAGAAGTCAACTTAATAGTACTTTAAATTGATTTTATTAATTTATTCTACTACTTTGTAAAATAAGAAGAATTTAATCAACTATTGTAACAAGGATGTGCAGGATCATCATGGAAAACACAGGCCCTTAAATGGAAAAAAAATCAAAAAAAACAGAGTTAGGCAACTTGACGTAAAAATTTGAATAATTTATCTATATTATTTCAAAAATATGTAAGAATAGAATCTGTAGCAAATTGAATGTAGTTTCTAAACTACTAGGGATTTTTCTTCAAAAAAATCTATTTGGTGAAAATTTGAAATTTCAATGTACAATTTTAGGGAAAAAAATAAGTAGGTGTATATCGACCACCCTAACCACAATAAAATGATAATATTTTTTAGAAGATTTTATATATAATTAGAGGACTCATGTCTTGATGTGATGCATATTTTTTGTAATTTTTTCCAAGTAAATATTTAATTATGAATTTTTTATTACAACTTTTAAAAAATATAAAAAATTGTATGTCTAACCAGCTTAACTTGGTCAAAACTTCATGAAATTAAAATTTTCTCTTTTAAATCCTATAGTATGCAAAGCATAGAATGTGACGCATGTTTTGGATTCAAAAAATGTGATACCATTTGAAAGTTATAGATGTTTTTCAATCAGCCTATCTAGCAGGACTTTAGTCGTAATTCAAATAGAAAATGAATAATAATTACTTATTAAATTCAAAGTAAAGCATAATTTATATTGGTGGAAATTTAATAATCTCCTTTAAAACCCTTTTCGTTTCATTAATTTTGAGAAAAAAAGTCATCATCCGCATAACCATCATATTGCCACTTTTTGGCCCATCATGATCCTGCACATACCCTAACTCTTCATTTTAAATTTAATTTTAATTATGTTTGTAATCTCTAAGAGAATTTGAATGGATTATGAGATAAGGGAAATAATTAATGAATTTTCCTAAAACTGAGCTATTTGACTTCCTCATATGATTTGTTTTCAATTTTGATTTAATAATTTCATAAAATATTTCACCAATCATAATGATCATTAAGCATCACAATTAAATTAATTTACTAAGAAAATTATGTATAAAGTATATATATTTCATTAAATTGTCATACAATTTAAAATAGCCTTACCCACCATAGACATAATCCACCTATAGCTAAAATATCTTCATACCTTAATTAATTAACCATCTTCCTTCGAAAATAATCTCTAATCAATTGTAGGTTAGTAATTAGGCCTACTAATATTAAGTATTTGTTGAAATATTAGAGAGAGATGATTCACTCCACTTTTATGGTCTAGCTAAAGAAAGATATATGTTTAGGTTATGTTTATGTTATACTTCAAGTAAGATAAAATATTTATGTGTGTTCTAAACCCAACTCCATCTAGTTTGCACAAAGAAAACTATGTCCATCTAACATTACAAATAAGTCTCAACATTGTAATTAAATAATTGATAAATTAAATAACTAAATCAATTCACAAATTTACTCACCATGAAGATGGACAAATATATTAAATTTCTCAAGATTCAATTTAATTTATTTTTTATTGAGTGATGATTAATTCACAACGTACTTCTAGATAGAAATAAAAAATTGTAATAATATATATAATACTTAATTATATCTTCTTAAAGTCTCAATTCATATATTTATCTCTAATTTAATAATTCCAAGTTCTAGAGTGGTACTAAATCAAATAAAATGATTAAAAACTACTTGGGGAGGTTCTCCTTTATTTAATTAAGGGAGTAAATTTAATTCTGAAGGTCCCAACTCATAATAAAATAACTTATACGATTAATTTAATTTGATTACAAAGGTAACTTTAAGTATTAACTTAAATTCAAGGGCCCTAGTCTCATATTTCCTATCTCTAACCTAAATTTTAAATTTAAAAGAACGAATCAGGATTCTTAAGGAATGAGTAGCAATTCCCATATCTTGGATGAGACTAAAAAATGACATATAGATCTTAAGGCAACTAGATACCATAACACCAACAATCTGCAACTTTTATTTCTATTCCATGTATATCATCATGAAGTTAGTTAAAAGAAAGAAAACCAAAAGGTATTCTTTATGAAATAATCACTTATGCTCTACAAACATAACAAAACAAACTAGTTGAAATCCTAAGGAGCATAGTGAGTAATCTATTCCATAGTGGATTGGTGTCACTTGTGAGAAGTGACCCTTTACCAACCCTTGATAATGTCAATGATGAGGATGCAGTGCCTTGAAGATGGATAAAATCAACTCTCACTTGAAGAGAGTGACATTGCATAAACTTTGTAGATCAAGTTGCTAAGATTGTGGAGGATTTGTTGAAGGATGAAGCTTCTATTTAAAGATTCTCAAGTTGAAAGAATGCTTATGAAAGAGCAATGTGGGATAAAGATTTGGCCAATAGGAAGAGGCCACTTGTCAAGTTGTGAGAGGTTGGAGGATGAGCACATTTTGGTCAATGTGCCAAAGAGAGGGAGATTTCAAATTTGAATTTGAGAGTAAATGTTGAGTTTGACCTTTGCAAACATACATGTAAGAACCATGTAGGAGCTCATAAATGCTTTGCTGGATGTACATGTCCACTTGTTTTTGATTTCAAACTTGAGATAATCTTCCTCAAAGATGCCATGTTGATGAAAAATGCTGATTTTAATAAATCAATAAATTGATTTATTGGTGCAAGTGGGAAAAGCTAGAGGATGTGACATGCATTAGATTAGATTTAATGAGGATTAGCTTAGATGATGATTAGTTTATTTGACCCATTTGACTTGAATGGTTTGATTTATTTAAATCAAAAGGGATGGAAGGTGATTTCAGATTTAATTAAATAAAAGGCTTGATTTATTTAATTAAAAGAATGGTGATGTTTGGATCAAGTTGATTTATTTAATATAAGTTGGTGACTTTAGGATATTGATAAATAAACTTGATTTATTTGTTGAGTGGATGAATATTACCTAATCAAATGCATTATGCCAATTTTGCATGTCTACATTTTGCCCCTCTTTGAAGCAATGTACTTGTTGCATTCGTTCAAAGAATAAACTTGCCATGATCAAAATTCAAAAAATTTCTAATTTTTTGGATGCCCCAATGGAAAGAAGTACACTAGTACATTTCCCCCTCGAGAGATCGAGCGAAAAGATTCGATTTGAGGGTTGATCTCGCAATAAAGAGGTTCAAGATGGATGGTTATGGATGATGATGCAAATGAGATGGTTTTAAGATGCTTAGAATAACAAATCTATATTATCTTAAACAACTTAAATGATGATATGATGTGAAATGGATGAGATTAATGATGTGATATGCTGTGATTATGGAATGGATTTTTTATGAGATGCTTAGATTATCAGATCTATATTATGATGATGATTATGCATGTGAGATGATATGCAAAATATTGATGGTTTGTGGATGCAAGATGGATGTACTAGTGATGATGATTAACTATTCATGACGTGATGTTAGTACGGAAGAGAAGACATTAGATGATGACAAGAGGATCCAACAAGCCAACCTTATGAGAGATGATGATGAGAAATGATGATGATGATTTTCTTATCAAGGATTGAGATTTTAAAAGGGCTACTTACCTTATGTTTGATAACACACATAGGTACGATGCATCAAGGTATAAAGAACCATGATGGTGTTGTACCTAGTGCGATGGACTTTGACTCAACAAATAGATAGGAGTATTCTTGTTCACACTTGACATGATATGAAAACCTTGCTAGGACGTACCTAACAAAGCAAGTATTCACCAAGTTATTTTACAAGAACATCCAACAAGCACATCAGACAAAAGATAATGATCGTTGGCCCATTACTATCTGTCTAAGTCCTTCGTTCGGATATCATCAAGAGGTCCTTGGAACAAGCACAATAAGATAAATCAAAAGAAAAGTTCAAGCACACAAACAAGTCAATTTTCTTCATATCTCTAGCCAAAGGGATTTCTTTTGATAGGATAAGATCCAAAGTGATATCCAAAATGATGCCCATTGTCGGAACGATATATCCTAGGACATGCATTGTAGGATGATGATGGTTTGATAAGTTGATTGATAGGATATTGATATAAGGTCAATTGAAATATTTGCGAATGATCAAGAGTTTGATTTTGTTTTAATTGTTTGTTGTTTCAATTTTGATTTTACGATTGAATATTGGTTTTGTTGACTGTTGTGATTGTTTTTGTTTATTTTGCCAAAGGATGAAGGTGACGATCAGTTTATTATGGATGATTTATTATTTCGAATGAAAGAAAGATGAGACGAATCAATTTTTTCAAATAATTGGATGTTTTTGACGTTTTTTGAATGTTTTGAGGTTGTTTTTGGTATTTTTTGAGATTTTACAAATGTTTTGATTTTTGATTTTTTGAATGTTTTGGGCTTTTCTGAGATTTTATGAATGTTTTTATTTTTGATTTTTCGAATGTTTTTGGATTTTAAATGTCTCGGGGGTTGATCAAAGATTTAGCCTTGCCTACGTTTAAGCTCAGAGATGCCATAGTTCAGATTCTAATGTTTTTGGCATTTTTTTACTTTTTGAGTGTTTTTGGATTTTTTCACATGATTTTGATGATTTCGATATGGATGTGTGTGAAATATCAGTTCTATGTTTGGGAGTTTGTTGAATACCAAGCTAAGGTTGAATGATCGAATCGATGGATTGATAATGATGATCACATTGTTGAGGATACACAACAATGCAAGGATTTGATTGATCATGGATTGATGATGATAACATTGTTGAGGATGCACAACAATGTAAGGATAGTGTTAAGCAACACAAGGATTGGGATGGATATTTCAAGATGATGATTTTTTGATTGGATTTGATTGATCATGATTGATGAAGCTTGGTTTGAAACAAAAGATGTTTGTATGATTTGATGTGATGTTTGAAGTGCAACTTAGATGCAACTGATAGTGATTATTTGGATTGATGTTTGATGAAAGATGAAGATTGATAAGGAATGTCTTCTTGTCAAAATATTCCATGGGCTAGTGATTTGGAATTTTTCTCACAAGTGGTGGACCAATTTGATTTTACATTTACCAATGTTCGTATCACCACATAAATTGGAGGATATAGATCAAGATTTGCTCCCAAAGCAAGATGTAAATATCTGCCCCCAATGTCTAGCAATGTATGGAATGTCATGGATGGATATGGATTATCTTGCGATAAGATAAGGTGTTCAGATAAAGAATGTTCATTTGGATAATGTTTCATGGCTCAGATAATGTTGCATAGGATAGGATAAATGAAAATGACCCATGTCAAGATGTTTACCATAAGCAAGCATAAAGTGTGCACCAAACTTTGTCAAGATCAAGATAACTTGGACTATGGATGCAGATGGATGAAAATGTATTGGATAACTGGTTCATGGATGGATGGATTTATTATAGATAAGATGGATGGAATGTTGGCTTTATTATGGATGGGATGAGATGCTTTCATTTGAACTAGCGCACATAGATGCTTGATTCTACACATGATGCATGTTTGCCAGGTTTTCATCATGGTACCTGACCAAAGTGCTGCCCATGCGGTTTTCACTAGAGGACGATTTTTTTCTTTACTTTTTTCAATCCATTTTCTAATTTTTTTGGATTTTCATAGTTCTTGATTTTTTGATTTTTTTTTTGAAAGATTTTAAGCTCATACTAAATCACAAGGTGTTGTTGATGTAGATGCCCCTGTCATAATGTTCCATTGATATCTTGCTTGAAGAAGTTTCTTTGCTAAGATACATGTACTTGAATGCAACTTTTGGGATTCCTGATCTACTTTATTGATACCAGGGTTAACTCTATCTCTGTGTGTACATCGTGATAAAGTGCTTGCATAATCCTTATGATGAAGGGTTGTTGCCAATACATGGTCAATGTGAGAACTGGATATCATGCATGGAGGCGTGGATGGAGTGTGTTTAGGGATAGGAGATGGATTGGTTGACAGCTTGGAATCTTTGACTCTCCAAACTTGGGAAGATGAGAAATGATGGGTGGATACAAAAGTGTGTGTGAAATTAGGACCAACTACTTGATACACTTTGTACATCGCTTGAAAAGCCTGCTTTTGCTTTTGTGGACATCTTTGATGGATACTTTTCCATTTTTTATTTTTCCCCATAGTTTCTTTTACAGATGGAGTTTCATAGGGATGATCTTTCTTTGTATTCTTTAGTATCCATGCGTATTTGATTTGTCCATTATGCTTCTCAGCTTCTTTTTCTTTGATAACTTTCTTTGTGCTTTGATTCACATCCATCATTTGATGTTGGTCCCAATTCATGGATGGGGTGATGGGTGGATGAAGATTCATGATGTGGCTGGTTGTAGTATTGGCATCAGTTTCATCATAAGGATTCTTCGTGCTCCCTATGTTGACGTTTGCTTGATATGAAGTTTCCCCTAGTATGGTGGTAGTAGTACCTTCATGCTTTGATTTTGCCTGTGCTAAGAGCTCTTGTTTAGAATGCATTCTCTGATAAATGACCATCATAGGTGACGTTAGTTCAACTTGTTGCTCTGCTAACTCTAGATTATTTTGTTCTATTTGACTTGCTTCCTTGAGTGGATAATGTTGGATATCCTCATACATGATGTCCTTAGTCTGAATTTGGGATATATCTGATCCTAATGTTGACAACTCTATTTGACTGTAGGAATTGATAATCTGCTCTTTTTGTGTAACAAAATCCTATTTAAGATGAAGATCATCTACGTGTCCATCCATAGAAATCATCTCATGGGTAGATGGAGGAGTATGTACTACATGGATATGATCATCTTGCATAGATAGGAGAGTGTTTATTACATCATTTTAGTATCTTGGAGATACAAATTCTTGATTTTGAATGTTTTCGGAGTTGCTTTCAAAATGTTTTGGATCAAGTTCTTGACATGGGTCAATTTCAAAGGATGGATTGCTTACAAAGGGTTCTTGGATATCATCATTACTAATGGGAAGTGGCTCAATATCCTCTTGATCTTTGAGTGGACTTAGATCAAATTTTGAGTTGAGGATTCTTTTAGCATCTGTAACAATGAGGTCCAAGGGGGTCAACATGTCTTGGAAAGGACCATTGCTAGACCTTGGTGACAGATTTTGATCATGCTTTGGAGTGAATTCTTGAGATATGTCCTCTAACTCATAAGGCAACGTAGAGACATTTTCAACATGACCATAGGTCAATGGATCGTGCATTATGTCAATAGGATTAAATAATCCTAACACTCCTTGAAATAGATCACTAAAAAGTGGCTCTTGATGGATGGTGAGCTGATCATCAGATGCGGTGGAAACATCTTCAAGGTGCTCATCAATGGAGAGATCTTGATCATTGTTTTCAACAATTGTGGTGAAGAGATTGTGAATTTCTTCAATCATAGGGTCAAGTGATGTTGACATTTCTTGAATTGGATCATTGTTGAGTATTGTTGGTAGATTTTGATCATGATTTAAAAGTGACTCTTGACCTATGTTGATTTGATCTTCAGACGAGAAAGAAACATCTTCAATGTACTCTTTGATGGATAGATCTTGATCATTGCTTTCAGAAATTGTGGTGGGGGGATTGTCAATGCTATCACCAATGATTGAATGATTTCATGTTTGTGCTTGTGTTTGTTGGGTAGTTTGAGAGGCTTGGGCAGCTTGAGAGGCTTGTTGTACTTGTTGAGTTTGTCTTGCTTGTTGTGTGGCTAGATATTGTTGGAGGCCTTTTGGTAGGCTTGGTGAGCTTTTAGTGTAATGTTATATTGTCTTGTTGCATTTGGTTTTGGTGGTAGTGGTGGCAGATTCAGAATTGTGTTGGATGTAGTGACAAGTGTTTGAGATACACTTGGAGTGATCATGGTAGTGAGGGGTTGAGATTTGATGTGTGTGATAGGGGTTGTTGGAGTGATCGAGGTGATAGGAATGGTTGGAATGACCAAGGTGATAGGTCCTTGGGAGACCATAGTTTGATTTGTCAAGATTGATGTTGTCATTTGATTAGATACCATCTGTTGGTGCGATGTCAATGGTATATTCAAAGGATTTGATGTGAAGGCTTGATTGGTGTTAGGTGGATTTATTTGGATGGAGTGATTGGTGCTAGGTAAAGGGGGAAGCCCTAAACCAAGGAATGATGTTGACATGGGTAATGGAAGTGGAGATGTCTTTTGGCACAATGACTCAACTATTTTGGTAAGTGTAGCAATTTGATCTCGCCAAATTTGATCCTGATTTCGATCTTGACTCCCTTGATATAATTGATTTGGCTTTTGTTTAAGCATATTTGGAGTGTGTACTTGTGTTTTATTTTGGACAATGTTATGATTTGGGATGATGTTCAAATTTGGCATTATGGGTTGAAATTGAACATTGTTGATGTTGGGAATCACATTGCCTTGTTTTAGGTAACTTTGATTTTGCATAGTGTTACCTTGACTTGGAGTTGTTAACATCTTGTTTGGATTTTAAACAATATTTGTATGATTTGCAAACATATTTATCCCAAAGTTTTTTGGATTCATGTTTGGAAAACTTGTACTTGGTACATTCTCATTTGGAATGTAGGGATTTGATGAGATGATGTTGGTCGTTTGAAGACTCATGCATTGATTGTTCGGTTGGTGGATTTGTAGGTTTGGAATTGGATTTAAATCTGCCATTGGGAAAGGTGTCCCAAACTTTGATTTGGTCATACTGACGAGGGAGCAAACCCGAGACACAAAAATAATGCACACAACTAGAAAACTTTCTTATTATTCAATAATGAAAATCTTACATGCAGAGGATCACAAATCCTCGAGCTCTGTGATACATGCAAATTACAAACTCACAGAAAATTACCCAGATCCCCTTTCACAGCATGCGAACTTCTTTCTCCAAAAAGTTACCCAAAAATCAGAAACAAGCCCCTAAATAGGCCCATTTTTGGTTTGGAACCAAAAACAACCTTCGGGATAAGATTTTTGACGGTTTGGCGCCAAAATTACAATTTGAAATTCAAGTTAAATTCACAGTTGAAAATTAGCACATTTCTAAAATATGCACCAACTTCCGGCAGCCATAACTTTTAATCCGACCGTTGGATCTTCAATGATAATACCTTTTCGGAAAGGTCTCGAAAAGACGATTTTCCACAAAGTAGGCCTTCGGCGGACTACTTTGGCGTTTTCGCAAATTTTCAGGCCCATCCGGGATCATTTGGTGCCTCAAACTGAGCTCGGAAGGTTTTTCAGGTCAAAAAGCAGAAATTGGAACTTGAATAACTTTCAAGTCATGAATGATCTTGACTTGATTCTTTCACCAGACTGTGTATTTTTCCATCCTGAACCTTCCCATAAATTTCTGTCTTCCCACGACTTCAAATGCAAACCTGCTAAAAATAGCAGCTTGGAGCGTAAAAGTAGTTCAAAGTTGGAAACTCTTATTTGACGAAAAGGGTATCCAGAAATACAAAAACATCTACAAAAAGAAAACAACAAGAACAAAAGTGGAAATCATCTTTTTGGGTGATGCAAGATTTCCCTCACACCACTGGATGCTCCTGCATCACATACTCACATTTGTACTATTGACATTTGTCGAAGGTAATGATCCCATGTACGGTTTGTATAGATGTGAATGTCGATAATCAATTGGCGTTGTAGGGATTTGATAGCTTAGTTGACTTGGATTACTCATGATGTATGGATCAAGTTTATATTCCATGTTCCTCTTGCATTTTGACCTTGTTGCAAAATTCCCCTTAAGGTTCTTAGGACAAATGATGAGATGAAGGATGAAAAAAAAGGGTCAATGATATGAGTGTTGAACATTTAGGGTCTTTGGATCAATGCTAGACTTAGGGTTTTATTTTGATTGGTTTGATTTGATAATGAACTTGTAAACCCTAAGATGTTGGATGTGATCATTAGGATAAACTAGTTCAAAGGGGTGCTGACTCAATTAAATGTACGAGAAAGGATGCATTCCCATACACCTAACTAAACAAGGTGATTTTGATTTTGATGATTTACCCTATTCTAGAATGATGTTTCCAAAGCTCTAAAGTTGTTTGGTGAGATGGGGTTTTTTTTTTTTTTGATAGATGTTTGGGATGGGTGAAATGTTTGATTTGATCCTAAATGAACCTAGGAAGGACTTGTTTATGAGACCAAGATAATGAAGAACATGTGTTTCTTTAAAAGTAATTCAAAATCAAAAGATCAATATTTGCATGAAAACCATATGACCAAAAGATGCCAAGCACATATGTGGGGTCCAATTTATTCAATCTTTGCTTAATGGATTCTTTTCACCACAAACACACTCTTGATTAGATTTTGAATCTATATGTCTAATGTCTCAACTTCCCCTTATCCTGCAAAGTGTGTTATGCAGAAACCAAGGAAATTTGATGCAAGAGTTACCTATTGTTGACCTTAGTAGGAGAAAATTGAGATGAAATCCAAATTTTTAGAAGCCTCTAAGGATATGAATCCCAAGGGCAAGCAATAACATGTGAATTTGTTCAAGGATATTTGCTTCTCCTAAAGGGTTTGAGATTTGATGCTCATGTTGAATGTTGGTTTTCCAGTGTTTTTGATCAAAGCACTGTGTTTTCAAACTAACTCACAAGCAATATAACACCCTAGCTCAATTGGTACGTTTTTCTTAGTGGGCTTGCCTCATGCCCTTCGTAGAAGAAGAGATGATTTTACATGCAACCAAGGAAAGAGTATAAAGGTATGTTAAGAATGAAGTCTTAACCTCTATACTTTAACCAAGATTAGACATGGCAATTGACTTCTTGGAATCTAAGTTCCAATCCACCACTTTGATAAACTCGCTCAATGGATCAATTATTCACTACAAAACAAGGGTTCTATTTTAGACTTTCTGTTCGTGGAGATTGACCCATATGACAAGAGTCCCCTTTTAGATCCATCTTGTTGGAATCAATCGCATGATATTGGCGTTTACTCCAATACCCACATTTATATCCCGGTTGGAAATACTCTTGGCTTTAGAGTGTTACCGGTTGAGTCATTCCCTTGGGTGAGTACTTTTTCCCCAAGGCAAACCCTCTAAGATAGACAAAAGTGAATAAACTTATTCATAGCTTGATCGACCCTTGTTTAGAAACAAGGGGAGAACACATGCAATAAGCTCATTCACACTCACATAAGATTTTGTTCAATTTTAAACCCAAATCGAAGTGTGGAGGCAATCTTTTATGCAACTTAATGTCATCAAAAAGACTTTTGATTCTCAAGATCGTCGTGAAGCACGAGAGAAGTGCATACACCTATTTAGATGAGATTACTTTGCATAAGAGATTACGAAACATGAAAAACACATGTTCATTTTAAGCCTCAAAGCAATGATGAATTCGTTTTAAAGCACCAAACTTGAGTGTGAAGATTGCCTTGTTCAATTTGTTAATCCAAAACCAACTTTAGTTTGTGTCCTAATGTTCATTTTAAGCCTTTGTAGTGAAAATAGAAACGTTCTTTTTAGAGCCCAAAAATATGTGAGTTGATCTAAAACAGAAAACTAAAGCATAAAATAGAAGCCTTAAGCATTTAAAAATGCTTTGTTAGTTTCAAGTTCCAATGTCCGCTTTTCTTGAACTCAAATCTGCTTGATGTTTTTGAATTCCTTCGCCTTCTACATCATCATCTTCAAGAAATCTTGCAAATCAATTATTGACATATTCAAATCTTGTAAGTCAAATATTGATATATTCATGAACAAAAAAAAAATCACTCAAAATAACATATGTTTAGAAGTGATCATTCACCGATTTGATAGTTCGCTAATTTTTCATTTAAAGAAAACATTAATATTAGTGTAGAGAAATATCAAGATTAAGTTTAAACAACAATATGATATTGTTCAACAATGGATATAGAAAACAATTTTAAGATAACACACAATAATGATTTTTTACTAATTTTAAGATTTCTCTCTAAAACATTTCCATGACGGCAAACACCAATGACCTTGCATTCATCACCTTGATAATAGCCCAATCTTCATATACAAAAAAATGTATAATCTGTATGTATTCTTAATGTTGTAGCTTATTAGGTCATCATCCTATTAATAAACATGTATATAGCCTCTTTGCTCACACAATCTTATCAAATGTCAGTAAAACTAGTCAAATATATAAAAAAAACTAACTCTAAGCACAAGGGTGGTGTTCTGACTTTGTCATGTTGTATTCACCCCCATTGAGTGCCATTAGAGATTGTACGAAATTATGAGGACTTACTTCCACCTCGAACACTAGAACTTATTGCCAATAATAAGGTTGATGTTACACTTAGTAATAAATGGAACATTTGGAAAATATCACCACCTACTAATTAATCAATCTATATAAACAAAAAAAAGTGGTACGTGATGCATGAGTCAACAGAAGTAATGCTGCATACACTAGTGGTAGAAAACTTTTAGCTGCAGCATAGGTTATCATCAATTTCAAAATAAAGTGGGAACCAAAATGCATCGACAATAGTTCAATTTCAAAATAAAGTTAACCATAGAATGCAGTCCCATTTTTACCGCCTTCATTAACTTACTTGCACTGATAGGATGGCATATCAGAGAATTGATTGCATATTTAATGCTGCCACCTGCCAAGGCATCTCTGGTGAACAACAAATTGTAGGGTTCCAATATAATTACTGCCTAAGACTCAACCATAATAAACATCGACAAAGGCCGAGACTTGCACCTGATCGTGATTGCTATTAACGGTGACATTGAATACCACCATTTACATAAAGAGATGTAGATAGGCCACTAGTTAGACATTAACATCCACATATGACAATTGAGTGGTTTTAGCACATGGGAGCTTGCCAAGTTGGTAAGCCCACAAAGAAAGCTATAGAATGGTTAGAAATATTTTTGTTTATGGATCAGTAGTTTGGCATGTAGATGAGATGATAATATGTTGTTGTGTAAGAAGCAAAGAATTGAGCAGAATTAGAAATAAAAATATACTCTTGCTTGAGGAAGAAGAAACAACCATCTAATCGATAATGTTATAGTCTTATTAGTCAAATCATTCTCTCAGAAGCTAACATACCTAGCAATCAATGGATTTGTAGGATGTTGTAGTTATACCTGTTGTGTATCAGTGAACAAAGATTTGTAAGGTGATTGAGAACCCTTAAAGTTTCACATAACATTGACCATCTTGGTGTTTGCGCCTGCTTTAATTTCTTACCCCTTCACCAGCACTCCCAACACCTTAATGTCTCCTAGCATGATAGAACATGTGGGTATGTGCAGGATCATGATGGGCCAAAAAGTGGTGATATGATGGGTTTTTATAGGGTATGTGGCTGACAACTTTTTTTACCCAAAATTAATGAAATGAAAAGGGTTTTTAAATGAGACTTTCAGCTTTCCACCAATATAAATTATGCTTTACTTTGAATTTAATGAATAATTATTATTTATTTTCTATTTGAATTACAACTAAATTCTAATTGATAGGCTGATTGAAAACATCTATAGCTTTCAAACGTATCACATTTTTTGAATCGAAACATGTGTCACATTCTATGCTTTGCATACTATAGGATTAAAAAAAGAAGAAATGAATTTCATGAAGTTTTGACCAAGTCAAGGTGGTTAGACATACAATTTATTTTATTTTATTGTCATTAGGGCTGTTAGACAAACACCTACTTCTTATTTTTTCCCTAAAATTTAAGTACTACTGCATTGAAATTTCAAATTTTCACCAAATAGATTTAAAAATAAATAAAAAAATCTAATAGCTTAGAAACTACATTCAATTTGCTACAAATTCTATTCTTACATATTTTTGAAATAATATAGATAACTTATTCAAATTTTTACTTCAAGTTGCCTAACTCTGATTTTTCTAATTTGTTTGCCACTTAAGGGCCTATTTTTTCCATGATGATCCTACACATACCCATGTGCGAGGCCTTTTCATCTTCAGATCTACGCAGGTCTGTCTTCACATGACCAAAAGAACCTATCATGACCAAAAGACACCAAATCTTGATAAGAGTAAATGCTTGATATTCTTTGCTCTCACATTTAGTCTGTCCAACATGCTACATATTGAACAACTATGCATTCATCTACCATAATTACTAATCTTTTTGGCCCATATTTAGTAACTCATGCCATTCTAAATATAGGTAAATTTGAAGCAATCAACCACCGCAATTACATGAAACTTACAAATGGTGCAACAAATGTAATTAAAACAACATTTGAACATTAAAAACAAAACCATACTATCACAATCATGCTTACAAGTCTTCCTATAAGTATCGTCAACGAAAAACCATTAGAATAACTATTTATTTGTATACGAAAATAGAATAATATTTCATTTCGTGTTGACACTTTCTCCACTCTGCAGCAGAATTCAAAACAACCCTTACGGACAAATGACTTTGAAAGCATCAGAATTCTTGTTTCCATGACATACTAAGATAAGTATTTGGAGGCCTTTTATAACGTGGATGCAACACTATTTTTTTTTTGACTGAGATTAACTCCAAAATAGATGCTTGATATCATATAACTCCAAATAGCATCGAACAAGGTATGCACTTAATCGCACAATATTATGTCAGCTCGTTCTTGTCAAGAGTTGGCCATGAAACAATCATTTTTAGTTAAAGAAGGGGGAATAAAACTTGCAAGAATCTCTTAAAATTTGTAGGAAAAACAACAGAAACGTGCGCACACATTTCCTTGTAATGATCAAATTTTACAAAGAAACAAAGCCTAAGCAATAGATGAACAATATTTATTGCATGTTAAGAATCTCCCTGATTCAGTCTCGCTTTCAAAAGCGTAGAGCAGGAGAAATGGTTTTCACTAATCATAAATTTCTCAGGCCTTCAAATTGATCCAATTAGGCAGGTATGTACGCAAAATGCTATAGTTGGAAGTGCTTTGGTAGACATGTAGGCAAAAAATAGGGTAGCCATTATGAATGCATTTCGATGAATGTCTACTATAAATGCATTTCAAAGTAACACGCTATTTTTCCAATATGGACAACGCCATAATGCAATTAGATTAAATGTTACATATACCTTCAGTGTACACACATTGTTGCACAGAGCTAGAATGCTACTGTGTCAATCAGACAAAAGAAAAGATAGTGAAGGAAAAAGTATGAATATACTTGATGAAACCTACTTTTTCCAATGTGTTGTATATTCTAAATCCCCCAAACTAGACTCATTCCCAAATGACATAAAGAAGATGGTTGATAGACAATCAACTTTTTTTTTTCTTCTTTGTGGAAAGCATGATAATCTATTAGACGAAGCTGGGCGTACAGATAAAGTGCACATGATTTAAGCCTAAGATATCATTTTTAAATGCGCCTAAGTCATAAATCAAGAACTGAAAGCATAAATCTTAAACACAGTAGTTCCCAACACAAAGCTTTACTTTTACTTGCAAAACAGTGAATGAAAGTATTATGGATTTCCTCATTTTAAAAGCAATTTTAACATTGTAGACTATTCAATGAAGCTAATCATGATAATGCCCTCCTTCTAGCACCAAATGTAACACCAAAAATATACAACTTTTATTTCTATTCCATGTATATCAACATGAAGTTAGTTAAAAGAAAGCAAACCAAAAGGTATTCTTTATGAAATAATCACTTATGCTCTACAAACATAACAAAAAAACCTAGTTGAAATCCTAAGGAGCGTAGTGAGTAATCTATTCCATATTGGATTGGTGTCACTTGTGAGAAGTGATCCTTTCCCAACCCTTGATAATGTCAATGATGAGGATGTAATGCCCTGAAGATGGACAAAATCAGCTCTCACTTGAAGAGAGTGACTTTGCATAAGCTTTGTAGATCAAGTTACTAAGATTGTGGAGGATTTGTTGAAGGATGAAGCTTCTATTTAAAGATTCTCAAGTTGAAAGAATGCTTATGAGAGAGCAATGTGGGATAAATATTTGGCCAATAGGAAGAGGCCACTTGTCAAGTTGTTAGAGGTTGGAGGATGAGCACATTTTGGTCAATGTGCCAAAGAGAGGTAGATTTCAAATTTGAATTTGAGAGTAAATGTTGAGTTTGACCTTTGCAAACATACACGTAAGAGCCATGTAAGAGCTCATAAATGCTTTGTTGGATGTACATGTCGACTTTTTTTTTAATTCAAACTTGAGAGAATATTCCTCAAAGATGCCATGTTGATGGAAAATGCTGATTTTAATAAATCAATAAATTGATTTATTGGTGCAAGTGGGAAAAGATAGAGGATGTGACATGCATTAGATTAGATTTAATGAGGATTATCTTAGATGATGATTAGTTTATTTGACCCATTTGACTTGAATATTTTGATTTATTTAAATCAAAAGGGATGGAAGGTGATTTCAGATTTAATTAAATAAAAGGCTTGATTTATTTAATTAAAAGGATGGTGATGTTAGGATAAAGCTGATTTATTTAATATAAGTTGGTGAATTTAGGATATTGATAAGTAAACTTGATTTATTTGCTGAGTGGATGACTATAACCTAATTGAATGCATTATGCCAATTTTGCATGTCTACAGATACTAACCCTAACCATAAGAAAGTCTCAAATATTATTTTCACTCCATTTGACTCTCATTTGTTATTTGCAAGTTTGTCAATGGGGAAGAAAGAGATGGAAGGAAGATTTCCCCATGGCTCTCATTCATCATAGCCCACTACACATCTAATTTTCTATTTGTAACATTTTTACTCTTTCTTTTTTAAAATGTTGTGCAACCCTCATGTTTATATCTTTTTATCTTTGCTTTTTCTATAATTGGGATTCATTTATAGTAATAAATTGTATAGGTTGAAAAATTTAAGTTGATTTTGAAGAACTTCACTGAAGATTTCAGCTACACCCAGAATAGATTTGACTTTTTATTTTATTATTATTTTTTTGTTGTAAATAGAAAATGGCAACATGAGTAGGGTGTTGGCAGTAGTGACCTATGTGAGACATTGTAGCTCCCATAGGGGTTCCATCCCCTTGAGATAAAGGGAGGTGAAACCTCCCCACCCAAAAATGGTGGCTAGGGTTTAGAGAGTACCAAGCCGTCCCTTTTCCCTTTTATTTTTGTTTATTTCAATCACTATTTATATAAATGTGTTTCTCTTTTTTTCCTTTTTTATAAAAAAATTATTTTAAAAAATATAAATAAATAGCACAATAATAATATATATTTTATTTTAGGAATGCTAATAAACTATCTTAGAATAAAAGAAAAACCTTAGTTTTCACCCAAAAATAGCCTCTTAAATAGGAATAAGTATTGCAATTATTTGTTGTATGTATGAACAAATATATTCAACACATATGAATTCATTTTAGTTTTAAATCTATTAAAATAAAAATATATAGAAAGGATTATGCACAACCCATTTAACTTAAAAAAAAATACTTACACACATTTTCATATGTGTATCTTATACACACACACAGACACACATATACATGCATACCAGTGGTTTATGTATATGTTAAGAGTACTTAATAGAATAGTATTAATATGTAGGTATGAGGATAATGTACATAATAATTACATGGTTGTATTAATACCAAATAAAAAATTTACCAAGAATAGATACCATTAGTGGTTCTTTATTGTTATTACTTTTATTTTCAACAACAAATATACTTCTTAATTTTATAGAATTCTTACATGAAGGTTGTTACCATATATGTTTCACAATAAAGGAAACTTTCATAGACATACATTTCTCATACTTTAATATATATTAGTGTTCCCCCAAATTTGAAATGACATAAGGGATTTCTCATCTAAAATGTATTTTGGATAAAAGGGGTCTCTAGTTATTTGGGATGATAATTAGACCAAACACCCAAAAGCTCAAAAAATCTTCGCAAATACACATGCACATAGCTATCTTCTAACAATCATTGTAATACCTTCAACCCCATTTAAAATCAACTATGATTCCAATATAATAATAGGTTATTTTCTCACTCACCACTCCAGAAAATGTTAACTATTTCCTTAATCATACATCTTTATGCAATAATAACTATTCTCTTTAAATGAATCTATGACTAGGAAAAAATATTTTACAAAATCCCTTTTGAAGTATTTTCTACATTACATACACTATAACATATTTGAAACATATTGGAGGAATACTATGCCCAACTCTTTTACCCAATGATGAAAATAAGCATATAAGCACAAAGGTGAGAAAACTTCATAATATATCTTCAAAAACTTTAAAAGATACATAAATTATTTTCCATGTGTTATTGGAAGGCTCACCTCCTAGTCTTAGGCTTTCTCTTAAGCCACCCCTAATCTTGGAGGTCCTTTGGATAACTCAACTTCAACCCACACTCAACAAACAACAAAAAACATCAGTTTAATTTCATACATAATATAGACGCTCAAATTAACATTACTTCTTCTATTAATCAAGTAACTAAGTTTGTTTGATTAATTCACTTTCTACTAACTAATGGCATCTCTTTTAATTAAATAAATCAATTAATTTAATTAAATCCTAATGTTCTAACGTCCTCTCATTTGATTTAAATAAACCCAAACATTTAAATTACATGTCATAAATCAGCTAATTTCATCCAAGTGAATTAATCCTAAATTAATTAACTCCTAATACTAATCCCTCATTTCTCTAGATTTTGACTCAACCTTGGTCAAAGAAAACCCATGGCCAACTACCCTAGTTGCACATGAAAATCAATTTTTTTAATTAACTAAATACCTTATTTTCCCTCACCAAGGCATATTCCCAAGGAATATTCCTTCATTTACTCCAGTTATTTGACTTTCTTTCCCAAACCATTTCCCTCCAAAACATCTCAACCATATTCATTTAATGCCTCTAACAAGTGCATTAATCTCTCTTACACCTTTAAAATCCTCAAATACATGCATTATCCATGTACATTCTCCAAAATGTTTTGCACCTTCCTCCACTAGCCATGTGACAAGTGACACAATATCATTGGCTCTTTTTTAGTCCTACATTCCTCCCATCTCTCCATTTTTCAAATTGTCAACCTATAAATACAAGGAACTTCTACTTCACAATCTATCCACAATCTCAACATTCTCACCATAGGCACATTCATCTTGCACTTCATCACTCATCATCTTTGCATCTTCACCATTTTGGAAGCTTATCAATAGGGGTTGCGAAAGGGCTCTCTTTTCACATCAAAGGAGCAGCAATCCCGCTATGGGAGGATGGTTTGGTTGATTTAGATTAGATTTACATATTTAGTTGGTTATGTTGCATGCCTTCATGTTTTCTCTTCTATGTTTGATGAACAATTTCATAGGGAGTGGTTTATTTGAGTTTGCTAACAATGGCTAATTTGGTATATTTTATCTATTATTTGTGATTGCAATTCTCCTCTCACATTTTGGCACCCACTGTGGGGAAAAAATATAAACTTTGTTTCTATTCATCTCTGTCTATTTCAAGCATTAGATAGGAAACACAAAGTCTTTCTTTGTTGTCCATATAAAACTTAAAGCTTTGTTTGCTCTATTACTAATCATGTAGACTTCAAAGTTTGTTTGCTCTATTGCTATTCACATTTCAAATGTAGGTCACTATTTAGTAATTGCGGTTGTGGTAGAAAAGATTCTAATCCTTTTTGTTTATATAAATTAGTCACCCACTGAGCATGCATTTCATTAATCTATGTTCTCAAACTTCTCTAAATATGGTGAAATGATCAAAAAGGGCCATAAAATATGTGAATAATAGCACATGGAATTCTTGTTCTCATGTAATCGGATTGTTTAGCTGTATTCTTGGAGAGTATAATTGAAATTTCTTTCAGTCAATCTAGTTGGTTGAGTTCAGGTTGTAGTGTTTTCTATTCCTCACCTTTTGGCTGTAATAATCTTTAATGAAGGCACCATATCTCAGTTGATAAGTCTTTTTTAGTTTAAATGGTCATTGTTTAAAGTTATAGTAAAAATAAAGCCTATGTTTGAGGTCCGTATGCACTGTTTAAAAATCATATTTTTTGAGACTCGCTATTGGAAGGTAAGAAGCAAAAGAATCAACACAACAATTGAATCCTATCAACAAATGTTGTAGGTCAAGGGTTTGAAACCTGGCACTTGAAAGGAACAATGGATGTTGCAAGTCATCGCCATAATTTCCACCGAGAAAGCTCCTTTTCACCTCACATACGAACACTTGAAAGGCCCTCGCATATAGGCTCTCGAACCTCCTGCAAGGATATAGCAAAGGAGACACTTGTGATTATAGTCACCTCAATGTGGGAAGATGGGAAGCCTCTAAATAATGCACCATTCCTAGTGCAGTGGATTGATGAGAGCTCCACTTGTTGTCCCCTAAACAAAACATCACTGGTCCTATCACTTTCCTCATATCCTCTCTCTCTTCTTTCTGCGTGAAGAGGATATACTAGTGAGGAGTCCCTGAATATTGGCTAACAAAAATCCATGTACATTTTTTGGAGTGGCATTTATTTTGACGTTCTCTTGCCTTCATGGATCCTACATTCTCCTGCCTTCATGGATCCCACCATTACAAGTCACCTGCAAGAGTTGCACAATGGGAGAGGTAGCGGTTGATGTTATGTAATGGAAAGAGTGGAAGAGGCAACAACTAGTGTTGTGTAATGGCCGAAGTGGAAGAGGAACCAACGTTTTAATGCAAACAGTTGAAGTTTAAGGGGATTTCCTCATATTCTCTAGAAACCTTCATACCATCACCTCCGCTTCCATTTCAAGATTTCCATTTCCACCGTTTGCTATTTCAGATAAAAACCCACATCTGGAAACTCTCCAGCTATGAACATAGTAGAAAAAAAGATGAGCCGAGGAAGCTTGGTCAAAGGTAGAAGAAAAATTTCAAATATGTTGTGATTCACATATATTTGTAATTACATGTATGATCGAATACTTAGATAAAAATTTCATTGCTTGATTGTATCATTGTAATAGAAAGGATTCGGGTTTTTTGTGATTTGCATTTTGCTGTAATAATATCATAGTGTCCTTTGCTTTTAAATTTTATTCTAAAATTGTTATTGTGAGCATCCTTTTAAAATCTGCGAACACTAAACTTCAAACATGGGTTAGTACCTACAAATTCCTCAAGAATACTCCTATGAAATACCTTGTAAATGCTTCAAAATGCAACAAATGACAAAAGAAAACTAAAAGCATTATGAAGACAATTAACAAGTACCTATTCCATAGTGGATTGTTGTCAAATGTGCAAATGACCCTTTCCCAATCCTTGCTCAAAAGCTGAAATGATGCAAATGCAATGGAGATGAAGAGCAAAATTACTTCTCAAACCAAGAGAGTAACTTTGCATGTAAAATGTGGATGGATTGATGCAGATTAAGGCATTCATTTATAGATTTTCTTGATGAGAGATTGGCCAAATGGGTGAATGTGGGACTAAAGATCCACCAATGAGAAGAGGCCACTTGTCAAGTTGTGATAGGCTGAAGGATGTGCAAGATTTGGGAAATGTACCCATGAGAGGGAGTTTCAAATTCAAATTTGTGTAATAAATTTTGAGAGGGGGACATGAAAATGGGAAATTAATGCAATGTTGGATAGGACAAGTCAACTTGTCCTCATTTTCAAATTTGAGGGTATATTCCCCATAAATGCCATGTTGAAAGAAAATAAGGGATTTAGTAAATCAATAAATTGATTTATTTGTGCAAGTGGCATTATCTAGAGGATGTGATGGGTGATTAGGTTAGGCTAATTAGGATTAGGTTAACTTAATGATGATTAGGATGATTTTGACTTTTATGATTTAAATATTTGATTTATTTGATTAAAAGGTTAATGATAATGTTAATTTTAAATTAATGACCTTAGGAGATGGAGATTAATGAGATTACCTGATGAATGGGTGAAGGTGAAATTGATTAATTAAATGAGTAGATGCATGTGAAGCTTGGTTTACTTGATGAACACATAATGCTAATTTTGCATGTCTACATTTTGCCTCTCTTTGAAGCAATGTACTTGTTGCCTTGGTTCAAAGAATAATCTTACCACGAGAAAATTCAAAAAATTTCTAATTTTTCGAATTCCCCAATGGAAAGAAGTACATTGGTACATTGCCCTCTTGAGAGATTGAGCGAAAAAGATTCAATTTGAGGGTCGATCTCGCGATAAAGAGGTTCAAAATGGATGGTTATGGATGATGATGCAAATGAGATGATTTTAAGATGCTTAGAATAACAAATCTATATTATCTTAAACAACTTAAATGATGATTTGATGTATGAGATGAATGATGTGATATGTTGTGATTATGCAATGGATGATCTATGAGATGCTTAGACTAACAGATCTATATTATGATGATGATTATGCATGTGAGAAGAAATGCAAAATACTGATGGTTTGTGTATGCAATATGGATGCACTAGTGATGATGATTAACTATTTATGACATGATGTTAGTGCCGAAAAGAAGAAATTAGATGATGACAAGAGGATCCAATGAGCCAACATTATGAGAAATGATGATGAGAAAATGATGATGATAGATGGATGATTTACTTATTAAGGATTGGGATTTTAAAAGGGTCACTTATTTTATGTTTGATAACATGCCTAAGCACGATGCATCAACGTATAAAGGACCAGGATGGTGTTGTACTTAGTGTGATGGACTTTGACTCAACAAATAGATAGGCGTATTCTTGTTCACACCTGACATATGAAAACCTTGCTAGGATGCACTCTAGAAGTTTTAAACACCTCAGACCAAAACACGAAAAGGTATAACCAATCAATGCAATAGTCAACAAGCTGTCCAAAAAATCCTCTATACATACCTAACAAAGCAAGTATTCGCCAAGTTATTTTACAAGAAACATCCAACAAGCATAGAAGACAAAAGGATAATGATTGTTGCCCCATTCCTATTTATCTAAATCCTTCATTTGGATATCATCGAGAGGTCCTTGGATTGAGCACAATAAGATAAGTCAAAAGACAGATAAAGCATGAACACAAGTTGATGTTCTTCAATACTGCTAACCAAAAGGGAATGTGTTTTCAAAAATAAGAACCAAAACTTATTGCCAAAAGATAATGCCCATTGTAGGAAGGATACATCCTAGGACATGTTAGTGGATGGAAGCACGTCATTTCGTTGATACAATGTGTTCTTTCTGATAAATAATGCCCCTTGTAGGAAGGATTCATCCTAGGACATGATGTTATTAGATGATTGATATGGGACTATTTGGATGATGGACTATCGACACAAAGAATTGATCAACTTTTTTACATACTAACTTAGACTTGAGACTTGACGCTTTTGAGTTTTTACGTTTAACCTGCTAGACTTGTTTCTAATTGTTTCACCAAAGGTTGAGGATGACGATCAGTTTATTATGAGTGGTGTTTATTGCGGGTGCAAGCGAGATGAGGCAAATGAATTTTTTCAAATATTTGAATGTTTTTGATGTTTTGCAATGTTTTAAGGCTATTTTAGGTATTTTTTGAGGTTTTACAAATGTTTTGAATTTTTATTTTTCAAATGTTTTTGGGATTTTCTAAGATTTTGACCAAGAGACTGGCCTAAAAACCTATCCTAGGGGCCTTGGGGGCTGATTAAAAGATTAGCCTTGCCTATGTTATACGCAGAGACCACGTAGTTTGATTGATGACTTGACTGATTTACAGATAGAGATATACATGATGAGATGCCAGTTTATTATGGCAGACTCCTAAAGGACTGACCTAAATGTCTCGGGGGATGATCAAAGATGAACCTTGCCTATATTGAAGCTCAGAGATGATGTAGTTCAACTAGACGACTCCGTTTTATAACTTTTTGACCTACTTTTTGACCTATTTTTGGATTTTGATGATGTTTTGATGTTTTTGGGTTTTTTGATTTTATGATGTTTTTTGGATTTTTTTGGTTTTCTGATGTTTTTGGATTTTTTGATTTTGAGGACTTTAAGATCATACACGAATCTAATCTGATAAGAACATGCCCCTAACATGATGCCATAGACTACTCTGATAAAGGCAGGACAAACTGACCTTGAGGATGGGCTGAGTAGTACTAGGAGGGATCATGATATGAAAACAAGACCAAACTATCATGCAGATGCGAGTGGATGAGTGATGGATGGAGACCTAAATGCGATGGATGATGGAAGAAAAGTGTAGGGTGATGCTGAAAAAGCCATAAAGATCCTGGTGGATGGAAAATGCTTATTTATGCAAGGCACCTGTTTGCCAAGTTTTCACTGAGGTACTTGCCCAAAGTGCCACTAAAGTGGTTTTCACTAGAGGACAATTTTATTTTATTTTTGTTTTCAATCCTTTTTTTATTTTTTTGGATTTTTTTCTTATTCAATTTTTTTTGTTGTCACCAAGATGCCTATTTTCCAAGTTTTCACCTAAGTAACAATTTTTTTAGGATTTTTTCTAATTTTTTAGATTTTTTGGTTTTATACCTTGAAAGATTTAGACATAAAACTTTTTCAGATGGGAGCTATTCATGGGCTCCTGCAAAGGTTCCCCTTTAGGTGTTGATAGCTGATATGCCCCAGATTTATAGTTTTCTGTGATGATGAAAGTTCCTAGCCAATTAGGTTCGAACTTGTCTTTGCTGCTTGGGTTTGGGACATTCTTCTGATTTTCTTCTAAGACCAGTTCTCTGACTTGGAAAGTCCTGCGTCTGATTTTTTTTTTGTAGCTCTGTTTGAGTCTATTCTGATAGACTTGCAAGTGATTTAAAGCATCTATTCATTTCTCATCCAGTAACTCAAGCTCATTTAGTCTTGACACCCGATACTCTTCATCCGTGATAAGGTTTTGCAGTGATATCCTAAGGCATGGGAGCTCGATCTCAATGGGAAGAACCACTTCTGATCCATAGACCAAAGAGAAGGGGGTGGCTCCAGTGGGTGTGCGGATGCTAGTTTGATAAGCCCAGAGGGCGGGATTAAGCTACAGATGCCAGTCATGACTTGCGTCATTGACTATTTTCTTGAGGATTTTGAGGATGGTTTTGTTCATGGCTTCCGCTTGGCCATTACCTTGGGGATAGTATGGGGTGGAGAAGCGATGCTGGATTTTGAATTTCTCACACAATTCATGAACCTCCTGGTTCTTGAATGGTGTCCCATTATCTAAGATAATGGCTTGTGGGACACCGTAACGACAGATGAGATAGTTCAGGATGAATTTTGAGATCTGCTTCTCAGTGATATATGTCAAGGGTATGGCTTCCACCCACTTTGTGAAGTACTTAGTTATAGTTATGATAAATTTGTGGCCATTGGATGAGGTGGGTGTGATTTTGCAAATGAGATCGAGTCCCCACTACGAAAAGGGCCATGGTGTGATGATGGGATGAAGCTCTTGAGCTGGAGCATGGATGAGCTCCCCATGCTACTGACATTGTAAACACCTTTTAGCATGATCATGTGCTTCTCTTTCCATTGTGGGCAAGTAATACCCCATCCTCAGTAGTTTCTTAGTGATGGTCATTCCACTCAAGTGTGAACCACATATATTGTTGTGTACTTTTCTTAGAGTGGTTAATGCCTCCTCAGCATTTAGGTAGCATAGCAAGGTACCTTCTATGCTTCTATGATATAAGGTATCACCTAGGATGACAAATCTAGATTCCTTTTTTATAAAGGTTCATTTTAGGTTTGATGGGAGGTCAGCAGGTATGACTCCTATGTGAAGATATGTGTAGATGTCATGGTACCAAGGATCACTAGGACCAATGATTTCACACATGAATTTTGATTCTGGTACCTTGAATGTGGGAACGAGAAGCTGCTCAAGCAAGAATTTGTATTTTGGAACATTGTTGGGGATATTCAACAAGGATCCCATTGTTGCCATGGTGTCTGCTGCTCTGTTGTTGGTTCTAGGAATCTGCTCAAATGTTATTTCAATGAAAGATTCTTTGAGAGTCTCCACCAATTTCTTGTATAGAGTGAGCTTATCATCCTTGGTTTGATATTCATTATTGACTTGATTTATGATTAACTGAGAGTCTTTGTAGACTTTGAGAGCTATGATATTCCATTGCATTGCTATTCTAAGACCTATAGTCAAAGCCTCGTAATCTGTGATGTTGTTGGTGCAAGGAAATGCTAGTTTGTATGACCTTGGTATGCAGTCCCCTTGTGGGGTGATGAAGAATACATCAGCTCCTGATCCGTGCTGTGTGTATGAGCCATCAAAGTATAGTTTCCAGTGGTCAGCTATGGTGAGGTTAAAAATAGATTCATCTAGAAACTCTAAGACAAGGGGATTCTTAGAATACATAGGTGCTTCTACTAGTTGATCTGCAATAGCTTGACCCTTAATGGCTTTCTGCTCTACATACTCAATGTCATACTCTGACAGTATCATTACCCATTTTGCCATTCTGCCTGTGAGCATTGCCTTTGATAAGAGATACTTGAGGGGGTCAATTTTGGCAATGAGCTTTATCTTATGTGCCAACATGTAATGTCTAAATTTTTGTGATGCATACACTACTGTGAGGCATGCTTTCTAGATGAATGAGTAGTTTAACTCATGACCAACCATTATCCTGCTGATATAGTAGATAGCCCTCTCTATTCTATTTTCATCATGCTGAGCCAAGAGAGATCCAAGGGCTGCTATTGTTGCTGATACATATAAGATCAATGGCTTTCATGGGATGGGTACCATTAAGGCTGGTGGTGTCAGCAGGTATTCCTTGATTTTTTTAAATGCCTCTTCGCATTTTGTGTCCAATTTGTATGCTACCCCCTTGTGGAGTAGGTGAGAATATGGGTTCTGCTTGTCCGCCAGTTGTGTTATGAATCATTAGATGGATTGAAGTCTACCTTGGAGACCTCTCAGTTGTTTTAATGTCTTTAGTCCTTCCATTTCGAGGATTTCTTTCACCTTCACCAGATCCACCTCGATACCCCTCATGGACACTATGTATCCTAGTAATTTACCTGATTATATGCTAGAGACACACTTCTTGGGATTTAGTCTAACTTTGTATTCCTCTAGTCTGTCAAAGATAGCACTTAGGGTTGCTATATGATCTTTTCTTTTTCTTGACTTAGCTAGAATGTCATCAACATAGTCTTTGACTATTTTATGAATCATGTCATGGAATATCAGTGTCATGGCCCTTTGATAGGTTGCTCCTACGTTCTTTAGGTCGAATATCATCATGTTCCAGCAGTAGGTCCACCATAGGCAAGTGAAAACCATCTTATGTTGATCTTCTTTTGCTATCATGATCTGGTTGTATCTTGAGAATCCATGCATTAGTGATAGCATCTCATGTCCTATTGTCATGTCTACTATCATGTCAATGTTAGGAAGCAGAAAATCATCCTTTGGACATGCCTTGTTCAAATCCCTGAAGTCTGTGTGGATTTTGATGGCTCCATCAGGTTTTGAAATAGGTACCAAGTTTGATACCCATTCTAGATAATCTATTGGTCATATGAATCCTACATTTAGTAGCTCTTTTAGCTCCATTTTGACCAATAAGGCGATCTGAGGGTGCATTTTTTAGATCTTTTGTCTAGCAGGCTTTGCTTCTAGATACACTACTAAGTGGTGAACCACAGTCTTTGGATCAAGTCCTGGCATGTCAGCATAACTCCATCCAAAGTTTATTTTCCTTTCTTTTAGGAATGCTGCTAGGAGCTCTTGCTCTTCTGATAATAGTGATTCCGCATAGAATGTGATATGTGGGGTCTCCTCTGTTCCTAGGTTGACTAGATTGCATTTTTTGACCAAGACTGCTGACTTTTCTTGATGAATAGCTCTTAGAGGAAGATTGAATCCTTCATCCTTGGGCACCTCAGAGAGGTTTTCACCATTGGATACGTCCTTTCTTTT
Source organism: Sequoia sempervirens (assembly GCA_007258455.2). Classification (NCBI taxonomy): domain Eukaryota; kingdom Viridiplantae; phylum Streptophyta; class Pinopsida; order Cupressales; family Cupressaceae; genus Sequoia; species Sequoia sempervirens. Next base: position 126,834,094 of record VDFB02058242.1, read on the forward strand.
TACTATTTTCTTGTCAGAGAGTGCCACAGTGTGGTTTTCACTCAAGGACTTGGATATGATTCTTAGTTTCTCACTTTTGCGACTAAAGGATTCAATTGTTTCCCCATAATAGGCATGTGTGTCCAACTCCATTATAAACCCTGCCTTGTGATCTCCATTTGGAATGTTATCCCTCAATCCCACAAATTCTGAGAGTGCCTCATCATTTTTGAATGTATCAAGAACTGGTGGTCCTCGTTGGTCATAGTCAATTAGTTGGGGGTAGACTAGGCAGATCTCATGATTTTGATGATTGGATTCGAAAGATAAGGTACTAATCATGCAAAGGGCGGTATCCTCGAACAACCTAGGTAGATTGGATATGGGGTCCTTGTCATCACTACTAATATAGGCCTCAGTTATAAATTTATGTATGTCTCTACCTATGGATGTTGATGAGCGTACTTCTGCTGCTATTGGCTAAGGAGAAATATTAACCATTCTAACTGGAGGACTTTGGCCACATATGGTTATACTCAGAGGGGTACATCCAAGGCCAATATTTGTTATCGGTCGCGTCTTTGGCATGATAGGTATTATGAGACCATTGTCGTTTTGTCCAAGTCTTTGGTTTCTATCGTAGCCCATTGCAAGCATCATTTTTAGACCCTTGCTTCTGTTATCCATTGGTAAATCTGGTACTGGTCTTTCATCTTGATAGAGCATGTGTGATGGATCTTCCTCAATAACCTCTTGGCCAAGGTCTCCCAAGCTTATGAATTCAGAGTCTTTAGGAGACATTTGTGATGTGGAAGATTGATTTTGTTGTGGACGACCCCATGATCTAGGAGATTGAGGTAACTCTCCTACCACAAAAGCATTGTTAGGCAACTTGTAGCTTCAACAACCATCATCCTGGATGATGAGCTTGATGTCAGAGATGGTGGGAGTGGCGGGAGTGGTGGGTGTCTTTGTCACAGAAGTGGATGCGAGGGTGGTGGGATCGATGTATTATGTGGATGGGCCCTCATCATTTTTTGGTACTTGGGGGATTTTGTAATATTTTTCTTCAAGATTCTTGCAGTATGAGAAAGGTTCAGGATCTCTGTGGATGGTAACCTCTTGTCCATTATGTGTAAATTTCACACATTGGTGAAAAGTTGATGTTATGGATTTCATCGCATGGATCCATGGACGTCCTAGGAGGATATTATATGGTAAGTCAAGGTCTAAGACTTAGCAAGTAGTTTCCATGATAGTAGGCCCTACTTGAATAGGGAGTTTAATTGTTCCTTGAGATACTCTTTCTTGGTCGTCATATGCTCTTATCGTGATGCCCTTTCCTTTGTCGATGGAATCTTCTGATATTTTCAACTACTTGATGAGGCTTAGGGAACATATGTTCAAGCCTGTACCTCCATCCACCAGGACCCTTTTGATTTTTCTCTTATGTACTATGGCTTCTGAGTGAAGTGCATGGTTGTGAGATGGTTGGGCGGGGAAATCTTGGTCAGAGAATGTAAGAAGATTAGGCTTAATGATATTTCTAACCATAGCTTGGAATTTCTCTACATCAAGATCTACGGGGATAGTGGATGAGGCTAGTGCTTCTCCAAGGATCCTTTTGTGAGCTGATGATATTTTTAACAACTCCATGATGGAGAGGTGTGTTGGCATTCCCTTGAGTTGATCTAGGACATTGTAGCCATTAGGAATGGATCTGGATGTAGGGACTCTATTTGGTTGGGATGATCCTGCTATGGTTACTTTGTCGCATCTTCTGGTGACTCCACAATCTTCGACATGGCCGCCTTTGATGGTGATGGCCATGTAGTCTTCATTTAGGGAGGAAATGACTGTTTCATACAAATGATTTACATTGCACTTCCCTTTATTATTTTTATTTCCTTTGTTACCATGATTTGGCATCGGATTCGTATATATCTTATGATCCTAATTTCCGGTAGGTTGTTCCATGTTCATGATTTTTTTATTGATGAGATCTTGGATGATGTTTTTGAGTCTCATGCAACTATTTGTGGTGTGGCCTTTGATTTTATGAAATTCGCAAAGTTGATTCTCGTTATACCAAGGAGGTTTGACATTGGGTTCTTGGTAATTCTCAAATGTAGGAGGTTTGATGAGTTTTTCATTAATCAACTTTTTCATTATGTCCTCAAGTGGTTCCCCCAAAATGGTGGATTTTCGTTTGGGATAAATTTTGCATTGTGGTGGTCCTCTTTGTTCATTGAGATTATTGATGGTTGGATTGTTGTTTGGATTGTATGTCGTGTGATGATTGTTTTGGTGTTGCATTTGGGTTGGCGGTGTGGGTGTATTTTGGCGTGGACCACTAATGACCACCTTGGCATCGACGATGCCATCATTAGTGATGTTTTTGTTCCTTGCCCATGTGTGAGGTTTATCATTGTAAATGGATGGTGGCTGATTATTTTCTTATTCGTGGTATGATGTTGATTCTGTGGGTTGAGTCACAAGGGCTCTTTCGATGCTGAGTGCCTTGGAGATCAATTGATCATATGTGGTGATGCCCTAAACCTTGAGATGAAATGCCAAGCGGCCTTCAAGGTTGGCTATGATGGTGAAAACTTGTTGTTCTTTTGGCATGGTCCACTTCCTCTGATTGGGCTTGGATCGCCATCGTTGAAGGAATGAAGCAAAAGATTCATTCTTTCCTTGTTTCAGAGCCGAGAGTTCTTCGAGACTAACATCCATTGCAATGTTACATGCATAGTTCTTAATGAATGCATCCCTAATTTCTTGGAATCTTCTAATGCCTAAAGGTAAGTGAGAGAACCATTCTATAATAGGACCTACCAAGCTCCTAGGAAATAGCTGCATCAGATAAGTATCATCATATGCGACTTCCATGTAGTGAACCTGGAATTCCCTGTTGTGATCTTCAGGGTTTTCCATCCCTCGATATTTGTCAAATTTTGGGATTTCAAATCCCTTGTGGAATGGTTTCATGTCTAGGCTCCTATCAAATGGATGGGGACACAAGTTGCTTGGTGTCTTGGTTGTTCGCTCTGATTGAAGGTCGAGCACTTGTTGTGAGAGCAACTTGAGTTGTGTCATCACATCATTTTCTGGATCAGGGGGTGGGATGAAAGTGTTTCGGGGTGTTTCAATCATTGGTTGGTTGGATGGGTTGGTTGGTACGTTGTTTGATGGTATTGGTATGTTCTGGTGGGCAAAGTAGGCTTCCACTTGCTTTTGTATGAACAATGCTTGTTGTTGTTGTGCTAGGATTTGTGCTTGTTGTTGCACTTCTTGTTGTTCCAACAATGCTTTTTGTTGTGCTTGTTGTTGTTCCCACAACACTTGTTGTTGGGCTGCCAATTCTGCTACTTCTTGCTTCTCTTGGTATTGCTTAGTGTTTGTTGATATGCTTGCATTTGTGTTGTTTGTCTTTGTGCAAGAAGTTGTGCTTGATATTGAGCTTGTTGTGCTTGATATTGGGCCTACGCTTGAGCTTGTGCTTGTGTTGTTTGTGCTTGTGTTGCTTGTGCTTGTGCTACTTGTTGTTGCAATAAAAGTTGTGCTTGAGCAGCCCTTTGTGCTTGTAATGCTTGTGTGGCTTGTGCAGCATTAGCAACTTCTTGTTGTTGTTGTTGCAATAATGCTTGGGCTTGTTGCACTTGCAATGCAACTTGTACAGCTTGGGTAGCTTGTGCAGCTTGAGTGGATTGTTTAGCAGCTAGTTATATGGCTTTTTGTTTCTGCACTTGTTGGTATCCTCTTTGAAAAGTGGCTTGCAATGCTGCATTGTATTGGCTTGATGTGGTGAAAATTGGTGGTGGTGGAGGTGGTGGTGGATTTGGAATAGTGTTCATGAAGGTGGTGTTGGTGTTTTGCATGATGGATGGTGTTGTTGATGTGATTGTTCCTTGAGAGACCATGCTTTGCAATGTTAATGGGGTATTTGATGATGTTGCAATTGCTTGTGTATTCATCGTTTGTTGTTGCGATATCAATGAAAAATTTTGGGCGTTCGGTGTAATGCTTTGATTGATGGTTGGGATATTGTTTTGATTGATACTTGGTAGAGGGGGAAGCACTAAACCAAGGAGTGGTGTGGATGATAATGTTAATGGTGGTAGAGGTGGAAATGTAAGGGGTGCGAGTCCTTGTGAAAATGTTGTGGTGTCGAGGATGCCCCCTGTTCTGAACATATCTCCCTCTTCTTGTGAATTTGTGAGAAGAGGTGTTTGAGGCGTTGCGTGAAAAGATGATGATGATGGATGATGATGGAATAGAGAAGGAACATTTTTATGTAGTGGATTTTTGGGTATGTTTTTCTCCAAAGTGGAATGCATTTCCCTTATTAACATTGGGTTGTGTTGGAGCAAATGATGTTGTGATTGGTGGAATGTTTTGTGTGATGTTTTGGGATGGAGGTGTAGATGAGATGGGAATGGTGGATGAGATTGGAGGAAACGATGTCTCCACTATGGTACTCATGTCAAAATCCAAAAGTAACTTTGCCCTTTGTTTTGCTAGTTCAAGCATGTGTAATGAAGGGTTGAGCCTCATCATGATGTTGATGATTCTATGGTTGTTCGGATTTTGGAGCATTTCAGTTATTTTTTCGTGAGACATTCCAAGGGTAAGATCCTCTCCTTGGTTTTCCTCTTGCAGATTTTGCGATGATGTCGGAGGGTTAATTGTGAGATTTCTTGACCCAATGGGATTCATTTTAGGAGTGGTTTGACTCAAATCACTTGAAGTGGGTGTTTCTTTGTTGGCTTCCATGCTCTTCTTGTATAGAGATCTGGTTTGAACCATAAAACAAGGATCAATTTTTTTAAGAATAGGAGATGAATCTCTTGATTCTTTGGATTGATCTTTATTTTATGCACCAAAGTGAAAAATTTTAGGATATCTTGCGGATCAAAAGATGATATGATGATGATGTAAAATATGAATGATGTGGATGTTATGATCTTTTGGTAAATCTTGAAAGAGATACTAGGCTTTTGGGACTTCGAATATGTTGCAAATTTTGATATTTTGGGATTTATCCTTGATTTTGATTTTGATTTTGATTTTGAGCAAAAATACCCTAAGATGTTTGGATGATTATCTAAGCGATAGACTTGATCAAAGGATAATAATTTGAATATGTGCAGGAAGAAGGATGCATCTATCCACACCTATCCAAACAAGATGATAGTTTCACTAAGTATATGATGGATTCATCTATATATACTAAGCTAAACAAGGTGATTTTTGAATAAGCATAGCCAAAGGTTATTTTGATAATGTTTTCAATGATTTAGTCTCAATTATTTTTGATGATTTTTTATTTTTCCAAAAATCCTAGTATTAAGGATGAACTCAAGATTTTCCAAAAGGTGATTGTGAGATGATTTTTGTTTTGATGTTTTCAAGGATGGATGAAAAGGATTTTGATTTTATTTGATCCTCAGATGAACCTAAAAATGACACTTTGTTTTCCTAGACCTAGGTATTGAAGAACAAGCTTTTCTCTAAACAAGATGTTCAAACTCTCTAAAAAGATTTGGGTTTTGGTAGTAATAGAATGAATAGAAACTGGGATTGTTCCTTGATTCCTTCTTGTAAAAGTTGAAAAGTAGTCTTTTCTTGACTTTGTATAACATAGAGAGACATTCTTGATGGGCTATCAGACTAAAGGATTTCACCTTTGGTTTCTTGATCTTGATTTTGCGTGAAATCATTGGAGACACATGTGTGGGGTCCAATTGTCTTTCATCTTTGCTTCATGGATTCTTTTTACCACAAACACACTCTTGATTATATTTCAAACTAAATTTCCAATGTCTCAACTTCATCTCATTTCACAAGGTATATTATGTGAAACTTTGATGAATTTAAGGCAAGGGTTACCTATCGTTTAACTTTAGTGGGAAAATTGAAATGTAAATTCAAGTGCTTAGAAACCTGTAAGGATGTAATCCCAAGGGCAAGGAATAACATGAGAATTTGGTCAATGGTATTTGCCTCCTAAAGGGTTTGAAATTTTGAGGATCATGTTGAATGTTTGTTTGCAAATGTTTTCGAATAAAGCACTGTGTTTTCAAACCAAGAACAAGTACAAACCCTATGGATGTGTAAGACATATTTGTTGAATCCCCACTTGGACAAATCCAACTATGCTTATCTTTAGCGAATGGTTAGATGCTTGACCCTACTAGATCCCCTCAACGACACTCACTTATACAGGGAAGCCAAGCAACAACACCCATGAAACTCCCATGGCATGTTTTCCATTTCTACTAAAGATTGTAAAAGTGTGGGCAGCTTCAAAATGATCGTTCTTGTACCAACAAATGGATTAAGGATTTTGAAAAATTCTAGCACATGGGTTTTAGTAAGGACTTTCCGTTCATGGAGATTGACCCATTAGACAAGAGTCCCCTTTCAAATCCATCATGTCAAAATCAATCGTGTGATACTAGTGTTTCTTCCAATACCCACATTTATATCCCGGCTAGAAATAGTCTTGGCTTTAGAGTGTTACCGACTGAGTCATTCCCTTGGGTGAGTAATTTTTTCCCAAGGCAGACCCTCTAGGATAAACAAAAGCAAGCAAAGACAAAATCTGTAACTCAATCAATCTTTGACGACTCAAAGAAAGACAATATACACGATGATGCTCTACTCACACTCGCATAAGATGTTCAATTTTAAACCCAAATAGAAGTGTGTATGGGAAATTATTTACACAACTTAATGTCACTAAAAGCCTTTTGATTCTCAAGATCGCTATGAGGCACGAGAGAAGTGCATACATCTTTTGATGATATTACTTTGTGTAAATAATTACAAAACAATAAAGGCACACATTCATTTTATCCTTCAAAGCAATGATTTGATTTGTTTTAAGCACCAAAGGAAAGATGAAAATTTCCTTGTTCAATTTTAGCCCAAATTAAAATCTAGTAGGTGTCTAAGTTTCAATTTTAACCTTTTGCAACAAAAAATTGAAGCATTCTTTTTAAACCCAAATAAAAAGTAGTGTCCTAAAAATGAAAAGATAACAATTTCGTGAATAGTGTTTAAACAAACACTAAAGTGTTAAAGAACACTTTAATCTTCCCAAGACATCGTCTTCATTTCTCCTCCTTTCATTTTCCTTCTTTGCTTCACCTTCACTTTCCTTCGTTAGTCTTTGTACCTCCTTTTGCCTTTCGTTTAGCCTTTGTTTTCTTTTGTACCTTCTTTTGCCTTTCATTTAGCCTTTGTTTTCTTTTTTACCTTTAGAAGATTTACAAACAAGAGTTAGGAAAATGTTCATGGTAAATGATAAAAGTGTACACAAGAAATGCTAATCATTGGAGGGAATCATTTGAAGATATAAAATAGCATAAAATTGGCAAGGCATACGAATAACTCAAAATTAATGTGAATACTTCTTCAATTGGCACTTGCTTTCATATTCATGACAAAATTAATGGCCAATATTGAAAGATTTACATTTTGATCCAAATGTGTGATTCAATAAAAATATATGATGAAATTAAAGTTAAACATACAAGATGGTTTTCAAAAGTTTCTATTGAATGATATGGATCAAGCCAATAATAAAAACCAAGAACCAAAAAATAATAAAAAAAACAAACTAGAAGCTGATGAGGGCACAACCCGAGACTTAGAAAATAACCCACAAACAAGAGAATAACTTTATTATTTAGAAAATGGAGCTTCTTACATGCAAAGGATCTCAAATCCCCAAGTTCTACAACACATGCAAGTTACAAAAAGCTACAGAATAACCCTTTCGCAATATGCGAGCTTGTCCCCCAAAAAGTTACCCAAAAATTAGAAACCCACCCATAAATAGAGCTCCTCTTTAGTTTGAAGCCAAAACAACATTCAAATTCGAGTTCAGGTAGTTTGGCACCAAAAATTTACAACATAAAGTTCAAATTTCAAAAGAGCATTTGCAATTGTATCTTCTAGAAAGTGCGCCAACTACTCGGGGCCATAACTTTTGATCCGGGACTCCAATTCGCAAACCGTTTGAACCGTTGGAAAGGTCACAAATTCAATAATGCACTTGAAACCACTATGCCAATTTTAGCAAGTTTTGGGGCCAATCCAGGAAATGTAAGTGCCTCAAATATAACTCAGAAGATTTTTAGGTGCAAATCTAGGAAACTAAAACTGCAATATCTTTCCACCCAGGAATAGAAAATAAAAACCGTAAATTGGGAATTTCATTATGATGAAAAGGGTATCCAAAAATGTAAAAACATCTAAAAACCAAGAAACTTGAAATTTAACTATTTTTGGGTGATGCAAGATTGCCCTTACACCACTGGATGCTCCTGCATCAGAAGCCAAATAGACAATAAGCATGGAAATAAGGGTCGATATAGAAAAAAATAGAAATGGCCATGATACAGAGAATTTTTGCCTTAAATTATTGCTAAATCAAATTTATTTTCCATGAAACAAATACATCTATTTCCTCCTAAAAATACAACTTGTTTTCCCTTATTTACCTACTTTTGTGTTCAAGTCAAATGTCTTTATTAATAGCATTAAGTAATCAACCAAGATAAGATGTCAGAGGATACAAAAAGATCTTTCTCTAGGCTATTGCGTGCAAAATTTATTACACCATATTCATGGTGTCGGCCAACCGAGTTCAAACAGGAGTTATATGTTTTCAATTATGTTTCAAATGCTAGATATCAGACGTCACACATTTGTTAGTGAGTAGAAATAAATGCATCAAGATCTAGATGTTAAATATGGAAATTGAAATAAAAACTAACACCAACTACCTGATCTATACTGCCACTATTGTCAGGAAGAAATTCAACCTTGACCATCGATGTAAAATAGAAACTTTCAAACTAGAAGGTGACACCCATTCACCATTTCAAGGTGATCAAGACATGAAAGATGGCGATGTTCAAAAGATCACCACATTGAATGATAACTTCCTTGCGTAGATCAGTATTTATGCATGGGACAGTTTGAATCCACACTACATATGCTAGAACAAACCTGCAAGCTTCACATGTAAATAAATGTCTTGGACAGTAGCAACCTATGCGTGTGATAAATACAAACCATGTAGTCCTTTCAAGGTATAGGATATGGGTGGGCTACTGCGTTGGAATTCATTCGAGTGTTGTAGTCAATACATGCAAGGAGTATGTGAAGATCAAAGTCACTCTGCATTAACTATGATAGAAAATAGTAATGATCTAACCACATAGATCAGACATGGTAGTCCAAGGCCAGCTTCACCCAACATTTATGGCATTCTCATATTAGTGGAGTCATATTTCAATGGTAAGGAAATAATGCATCGCCCAAGAATGATAGGAAATTAATAGATAGGTGGGTACTTGTAGGCAAGAAATGGTAGATTGGCCATATTTCACATGGTTGTTGCAGTATAAGTATCACGCAGAATTTAAGTACATAGTAATTTGCTTGCCCGATATCCAAGCCTACACACCCTAAACTCAAGAGTTGTTGGCTTTATTGAACAAATAATTTTACACCCACCTACTACATTCAAAATAAAGATCTATGTTCCAATCAATTTTTAAACCAAAAGGGACTTTATATTCCTATCTTCGAGCAAATGTGTGGTGCCATTGGCCATAGTCTATACCTCAATTTTCCCTGTGCAGGGAGGTCATGATGGATATTAAATAATGTTGACTTATAGAGCCCACATAACCTGCAACATTGAAGGAGGATATGCACAATTGATAGGGAAGTTGATGTGAAAGATTCCTTTTAAAATCTGCAAACACTAAACTTCAAACATGGGTAGGTACCTACAAATTCCTCAAGAATACTCCTAAGATGAAATACCTTGTAAATGCTTCAAAATGCAACAAATGACAAGATAAAACTAAAAGTATTATGAAAACAATTAACAAGTACCTATTCCATAGTGGATTGGTGTCAAATGTGCAAATGACCCTTTCCCAATCCTTGCTCAAAAGCTGAAATGATGCAAATGCAATGGAGATGAAGAGCAAAATTACTTCTCAAACCAAGAGAGTAACTTTGCATGTAAAATGTGGATGGATTGATAAAGATTAAGGCCTTCATTTATAGATTTTCTTGATGAGAGATTGGCCAAGTGGGTAAATGTGGGACTAAAGATCCACCAATGAGAAGAGGCCACTTGTCCAGTTGTGATAGGCTGAAGGATGTGCAAGATTTGGGAAATGTGCCCATGAGAGGGAGTTTCAAATTCAAATTTGTGTAATAAAGTTTGAGAGGGGGACATGAAAATGGGAAATTAATGCAATCTGGGAGAGGACAAGTCAACTTGTCCTCATTTTCAAATTTGAGGGAACATTCCCCATAAATGCCATGTTGAAAGAAAATAAGGGATTTAATAAATCAATAAATTGATTTATTTGTGCAAGTGGCATTATCTAGAGGATGTGATGGGTGATTAGGTTAGGCTAATTAGGATTAGGTTAGTTTAATGATGATTAGGATGATTTTGACTTTTGTAATCTAAATATTTGATTTATTTAAATCAAAAAAGGATGGAAAATGCATTATGATGAATGTTTGATTTATTTGATTAAAAGGTTAATGATAATGTTAATTTTAAATTAATGACCTTAGGAGATGGAGATTAATGAGATTACCTGATGAATGGATGAAGGTGAACTTGATTAATTAAATGAGTGGATGCATGTGAAGCCTGGTTTACTTGATGAATGCATAACGCTAATTTTGCATGTCTACAGTTATTACTACAGATACAAATGTGAATCCAAGGCCAAGTGCCTTCAAGAGGATAGTTTATCATAGTCCAACTTCACCATAAGCATTTCTACTTTCTCCAAGTGATTGAGAATGAGGATCCTTGCACCTTAACTCTTGATAAATTAGTAAGTATTTGTGTGCTCGTCTTTTTTCTTTATTTTGTGTCTATAGATCTTGCATTTGTTATATCCCATGCAACCAAATTTCATAAATAATGCTCTATCATCACCTTTCCTTGATGGATAAACACTTCCATTTAATGTTTTTATGCATTTGTTATATTTTAATTAGATCTGAGTGGTTTTTCGTATGCAGTAAATAGTACAAGCATGATGGTTTCCACACTCACAAATGACAATGCTGGAGATGGGTGGTTTCTTCGTAGAGTAACACTTAAAATAGATGAAACTTTTGTAGAATGAGACCAGTTTTTGGACTGTTGAATTATCTAAAGTTCATGCAATAGTTGTTGGTGGTCACCATAGAGGGAAATTCATTTCATCAAAATTTGAAGATGTACAACCACCTATGGTATGTCCTATGTATTTATTTATGATTGACCTATGCTAGTCACTTAAAGACACAAAAATAATTGGTTAGTTTCTTTTTTTCTATTCTAATATTAGGAAGTTTATATTTTATACACTTCCTATCTATTTTCAATGCACCTAAATCAAGTCTTTGAAGGTGTTGCCATGTTCATTCTTAAATGGAAGATAACTTTGCCTCCTTTGGCATGCATTTAAAATATTCTCAATTTCATTGTATTTGTTAGCCCATAGAAGTCAATAGGATTTAAGATTTTGTATTTATATATTGTGAGTGTTGTAGTTATTTTTCAAGTATCTAAATGTCTCTATGGTCTTGGTAGTAGTTGCAGGTGTTTAGTTATGCAATGGAGATACTTCGATTGTTGATAATAGATGGTAAAATATTGTATATCAAATATCATCATTTTTATGATGAATATATAAAGAACTTCATAAAAAAAAAAATTTAAAAAAAAATCATCTTATGAATCTAATCTACAAACAGATCGAAATCTATCCAATTCAATTTCTAGATTTATTGACAACAAATTCATTAATTAATCACAATTCCATAGTTGTAAAAACCCACAATACTTTGAAAAATTATTTTGTTATATTCTCCCCCTGTTTTCTCCTCTTTATTTTACTACATACTAATTTTCAAACAAAGAACACTCTTCTTTTTCCAAATTGGTGAACCCTCAAATAGCCACAATTTTTCCTTTTATATTATTCCCTTGCTGACAATACTGAACACTTTCCTCGGGAAGATGAATTGATCGACTTTGAAGAAAATAATTTGCTGAAAAGAACGTAAATTATTATTCAACATGCCACGCCTACCAGTCAATGTACCACAACCAACCAATGTTGTAGATAAGGGAAACTATGGTTGATATTCATTTTGTTTTAAGGGATTCAAACTCCGCTCAGCCACCTCATAAACTGGAAATTAATTAAACTTTTGTTTTTCCTTTGTTTTTTGCTTCAAATACTAACAATGCTTGATCTTGTCTCAACCTATGGATTGACACCAACATGGAGGCGATGCATTTGCTGGAATTTTAAAAAAAAAAAAACATTTCTTTGATTCCCCATGCCCCATCCAATAAATATGCCCACTCCAGCCAAAGTATGAGTCAAATTAAAAATGCGTAAAAACATTATATGGTGTGAGGAAATCGCCCTTTCAATAAATGAAGATGTAATTTATTTAATAGTAGTTTGAAGACTTAATTACATTATTTATGGTTTTGATATTATAAATTGATTTTTATGCTCATTGACTTCTAATTCATTCTACAAGTTAATTATTTGCATGTATAATAATTTATTTTAGCTCTTAAAAAAGATACATTAAATCTTGTACCAAATTTTGAGTAAATGGAGATCTCAATTTATGGTGGATTCTTTTTTACACCAATTTATATATTTAAATTGTAAATGTTAGGATCATTAATAAATAAAATTGAGCTTATTTAATTCAACAAATACTTTCCTCCTTTGACCTTTTTTTTTCATAGATCAATGCATGTTGTTTTTGAAACATCCTTTCAAGCTACTTTCCCATCCATTTTTCCTAAAGTTTTAACAATCCCAAAATGCTACATCCCATTTCGTTCCTAATATTAAATTCTCATCATAAGAATACTATGGCATTGACTCAATCAAATTAGAACTTAGCCTCTTGGAAAATCATCAACACAAGGTGGATAGAAGATGGGAAGAAGCTATATTAAAAACTACTTTCTTATATATTTTTTGGTAAAAATCTTCCTCAAATAATGAAATGGTTAAATTCCACTACTATGAAAAGGAGTTCAAAAGGATTATTTCTCAATGAAAAATCCAATCCTAAATAGAGCCATGTTCAATTTTAATTCTTTAGTATTTTCTCAATTAAAGAATACTCAATTTCAAAAATGTTGGACAATTTTTTTGATAATGGGTCACAAATTTCATATCTTTATTTAACATATATTCAATTGTCAATTTTGATATATGAAAAACATGTTTATTTAAACTAGCTTATGATAAATTACTAGATATATTGATTGGTATTTTTTATTAAAAATAGACATGTAAAAGAATTACCATCATAAATAATACCATTTTGTATTAAAGAAGGTCAATCACATAAATCTAACATTAAAAGGCGGGTCTATTTTATCAATATATATTGGACAATATGTACCATCAACATAAACCAAACTATGAGAAAGATACTTGAAGATAAAATATCATCATGCCCATGCAACTTAAATAATAGTTTTTTACTATTTCCCCTATATTTTTTAATAATATTTTTTTCTAATAATTCAAATGATTGTAAGGTCTTCAAATTATTTTAAAAAATAATGTATATCTCTAAAGAAATATTTTAAATTTAATACTTTATTAAAAAAATATTTTACAAAAGTATAACAACATAGATATATAATCTAACATAAAAGCTTTCCATAATAAGTGCACATCTAAAATGGATTTAAAATTATAAAAGTAAATACAAAGAAAATATAATCAATTTGTTATTACACATTTAAAAAACAAGTTTTTAAATTAATATATTAAAACTACCATACTTATATTTAATAAATTAATGCACACTAAATTTTATCATAAAATTAATTTTATGGTCCAATTAGAATTCCAAGATAAAGCTTGGAGTTAGGGCTAGGGTGATTAGTGTTAGTTCGAGGTTACAATTACAAGTTAATATTCAATAAAATATAGGGTTAGGGATCAATTGGGATTAAGGTTAAATTAGGAATAGGGTTAGGGTTAGGGATCAATTAGAATTAATATTAAATTAGGGATAAGGTGAGGGTTAGGGATCAATTAAGATTAGGATTAAGGGTATGTTAGGGCTAGGGTTCTTGATTATGGTTTAATTATGGTTAGGGTTAGGTTAGGGTTCAATTAGGGTTATGATTAACATTAGGGTTATATGATATAGCTTGGGGTAAAGGTTATCACTAGAGTTAGGACTCAACTAGGGTTAGGAATAAATAGGGTTTGGGTTAAAGAGTGGGGGTTCAATCAAGGCTATAGTTTAATTAAGCTTAGGGTTCAATTAGGGATTAATAAGGTTAGGGTTCTTGATTAGAGTTTAATTATGGTTAGAGTTAAGTTAGGTTTTAATTAGGGTTAGGGTTGGCATTAGGGTTACACAATATAGGTTGGGGTAAAGGTTGTGGTTAGGATTGGGGTTAGGGTTAGGACTCAGTTAGGATTAGGAACAATAGAGTTTGGGTTATAGTTGGGGTTCAATTAAGGATAGAGTTTAATTAGGGTTAGGGTTCAGTTAGGGTTATTTTTAACTTAGGTTTTTGGTTAGGATTCAACTATAGTTATTTTAATTAGAGTTATAGTTAGTGTTAGGCTTTAATTATGGTTAGGGTTATGGTTCAATCACGGTTAAGCTTATGTTAGGGTTCAATTGGGGTTTAGGTTTTGTTAGGGTTAGGGTTCTTGATTAGAGTTTAATTATGGTTAGGGTTAGGCTTAACATTAGGGTTACACAATATAAGTTGTGGTAAAGGTTATGATTAGGGTTAGGGTTAGGGTTAGGACCCAACTAGGCTTAGGAACAAATAGAGTTTAGGTTAGGGTTAGGGTTAAATTTGGGCTAGAGTTTACTTAGGGGGTATGTGTACGATCATCATGGAAAAAATAGGGCCTTAGGTGGCAAAAAAATTAGAAAAATCAGAGTTAGGAAACTTGGCATAAAAATTTAAATAAGTTATCTATATTATTTAAAAAATATATAAGAATAGAACCTGTAGAAAATTGAATGTAGTTTCTAAACTACTAGGTTTGTTTAAAATATATATATATATATATATATATATATCTATTTGCTGAAAATTCAAAATTTCAATCCAGTAGTATTTAAATTTCAAGAAAAAAATAAGGAGTCTGTCTGACCACCCTAACCACAATAAAATGATGATAATTTTTTATAATATTTTAGATATAGGTAGAGGACTCATGTCCCGATGTTATGCATATTTTTTTGTAATTTTTTTCCAAGTAAATAATTAATTATTAATTTTTTATTGTAACTTTTAAAAAATATAAAAAACTTTTATGTCTGACCACCTTAACTTGGTCAAAACTTCATGAAACTCAATTTTTATTTTTTTAATCTTATAGTATGCGAACCATAGAATGTGACACATGTTTTGGAATAAAAAAATGTGATACCGTTTGAAAGCTATAGATGTTTTTGTATCAGTCTATCAATCAAAACTTTATTCATAATTTGAATAGAAAATTAATAATAATTACTTATTAAATTCAAAGTAAAGAATAATTTATACTAGTGGAAAGCTGAGAATATCCTTTAAAAACCCTTTTCGTTTCATCAATTTTGGGTAAAAAAAAAAATATTAGCCACATACCCATCATATTGCCACTTTTTGGCCCATCATGTTCCTGCACGTACCCTAGGGTTAGAGTTCAATCAGGGATAAAGTTTAATTAGGGCTAGGGTTTGAACCATTGATTTTTAGCTCCTATGGACAACTCTTTCTCTTCTAGGGTTTTTCACCTAAAATGAGGAGATAGGAGAAAAAATGCTAATGGTTCATTCAAATAATATTATCGGTGATGTTGTCTAACATAAAATATGTTTATCAAATGCCATTGACTAATATGAATGAATGAAAATGAATGCAAAAGTGAAATTAAAGCTATGCTTGAAAAAACATTGTGATATGCAAACAATGAAGTAAATGAATGAAATATGCAGAACAGAAAGAGACATGAGTCAAATCAGAGTGCACCTAGGAAAATTATGATGAATATTGAATATTGTGAATATTGGTTGAAGTCACTAATTTTTCTTAGTGGGACTCATTCACCCAAGGTGGTGAATTAGTCCTCCTCCTAGTGAAAAGCTATCAGAAGCAATTTTTTGTTGGTAACGATTTAGAATCTTAAAAAATTAAAATTTTAGTCCTAAGGTGGGACTCATTCACCATAGGTGGCGAATCAATCCTCTCCCAAATTTTAAAAAAATTAGGAAACAACTCTACAACACCAAATCTAGAAATTGTTGCTTGTCAAGTTGCCAAAGTCAATTCTACAAGAAACAAATAGAAAACCTTCGCCAAGCTTAAAACAGATTCAAGTTGACTTGAAGCACCTAGTTGAATTGTAAGCCAATCTTCAACACCAAAAATCTTGTCAAATATGCATACCTGGGTCTACAAACAAACATGTAATAGGGGAAAAATGGTTTAAGGTTGGTGAAGAGGGATTTGCTTTGGTCAAAGACCACTTTTGGTAATCAAACCTTTAGTAAAATAATGAAATGCAAAGGAATGCTAAACTAACAACATGCAATAACTATCAAATTCCCAAACCCTTGATGATGAAAATCTAAAGTAATGTCAATGGATAGTTCAAAGTGATTGAATAGATGTTTTAAAATGCTTGAGTTCTTGAATGTGATCTATAAATGCTTGAGAATTGTAGAAGATTGCTTGAATGAGTTAGCAAATGTAAAATGAGGTCAAAATCACTTATTTATACACACTTGTGCCTTAGTTACCCATTCATACCTCATAACAAGCTGACATCAAGTGTTTTTGAGTAAAATATTGAAAGGAAATTTAAAATATTTTGAATTTTGGGCCAAGGGGGACTCATTCGCCACCCATGGCGAATGGGTCCCACCTAGGACTTGAAAATGTGTGTTAGGAAATATGTGGTATTTAATGTTGTTTATCTAGATAATACTCAAAAATACACTTAATTAAGCATATGAGAGAATAAAGGGGTCACATAAAACATGAAAAAGGGATAAATAGTGAAGATGTGCCTAGAAAAGCATGAAATCTTGTTACAAGACTTTACAAAACTTAAAAATAGGACTTGTTGATAAGTAAAAAGGTGATTTTTAGGTGAATTGTAATAAATAGTTTAGAAGAATGTATAAATATCTGACAACACTTCACAAAAACCTTCACAAGACATCGTTCTTTGAGTTTTAGTACCTAAATAAGCATGTTCAAGCCATGTCACAACATAAAATTAGAGCAACATAGTTCCAACACCATGAAACAAGACCTAAAAATATATGAAAATGACAAGGGGCCATTTCTCTATGGCACATTTACCCCAACTTTAATGAGAGGATGAATGTGCTTCAAAATTACACTCAAGTAGCCATGAGCAATGAGGGGAGGGTTCAAATGCACTTATGTTAGCATGATGGAATGACAATGATCAAGAGGGATGATCAAGCCCCTAGGATAAAGATCTCATGGAAAAATAGACATAAGAACAAAGGAACAAACAAGTGCTGAGATGAATTGGATGAAGCTTCAATCATCAATCCAACTAGTTGTGGATTATGTTGTGCCCTTAGCACACACGCCCAGTTCAGAACGGGGACCCTCTTTTCTTTCGCCTTGTCGGGTTGTTTTGGGCACTACCTCGTTTTGCATGCCCCTCTTCTTTTTGAAGTTTTGGATGGTCGGTGTTGCTCCAAAGATCCATCATAAATCGATCACGCCTCCACTTTTTATTTTTTCTGCCTTCCGGTGGCTTGGGGAATCCCTCTGGCAATTTGGCCCTGAAAACGGCCCCGGGCCCTTACAGGCCCGGGTGTCCAGGGTACCCTCTTCGGGTTTCCCCTCTAGAAATTTCATCCCTTTCGGCATTCGCCAGGCATCTTTCCAGACCTCGGGGTCTGCCCTGCCGCCCTCCGATTGGAACTTGTAAAATTTTTGGGGCGGCGCCTGCTCCTCCAGGCCCCGAATCCCGAAGGTCCGCTTTCAGACTTCCGTCTCAGTCTCACCGTCCGCGACGATGAAACTCCCGCAGCCTCCCGCTCCTCGGGCCCCACCCGCCTTATCTCCGTCGGGGTCTTCACCGTGGCTTGTCTACCGTGGACACTTCCAGGCCTGGCCGCCCAGAATTTTGTTCCCAGAATTCTGTGGTGGTCCCGCCGTCCTTAACGGCGGACCCCTGGCAGAGTCCCGCCCTTCGGCTCCTGTGAAGCTCCCTGCCGTCGCCGTTCAAATCAAATGAAAAATCTTAACACGGCGGTTGCGTCACGTCTTCCCGGCCTCCGGACCCCGGCGTTCCCGCCGCTGCCGCCGACCTATTTTCAAACCAACCACTTTTCGCACGGCCGTATGGGCAATCAATGCAGGTATTAATGGCGGTTGGGGTATAAAATGCCCAATCCGCCCAAATCATTATCATTCTGCAGGAGTGGAGCGAATTCAAGAAGCTATCGTCTGGAGCCCACCGCTTTCGACTACGTCGTGATCATCACACTCAGCATCAGTCTGTCGACTGTGTGTGGATCCCACGTCCCCCACCTAGCGTGTTTGAGGTAGGCGACCCGTTTGCCCTCCTGTGTGTGTTTTTCATGATTTTGAAAGATCCAAATGGATGAACAATTAGTTAGGATGGCATAAAATGGAAAAACACTAAATTGTGCTCATAACCCATATGTTGAAAATTGAGCAAACCGCCTAAAACACCCTCCTGGTCAATTCAGGACTTCTCCCTGCCGCGGCTATTC
Source organism: Sequoia sempervirens (assembly GCA_007258455.2). Lineage (NCBI taxonomy): Eukaryota > Viridiplantae > Streptophyta > Pinopsida > Cupressales > Cupressaceae > Sequoia > Sequoia sempervirens. The sequence continues at coordinate 126,852,913 of VDFB02058242.1, forward strand.
TTCGCACAGGGAAAATGTCCTTCCTGAGCCCGAAACCTGCCTTCGCCGTCGAAATTTCAAACCGCAAAGCACCCGCCGATGGCAATCCTCCTCTCCAGGCCCGGTTCGTCAGATTTCCCTGCTCAGACTTCTGTTTTCCTCCCGCCACGCTTGAACTGCCAGAACACCCTGCCTCCCTGGTTGACGGATCCCGATCCCTGCTCGGCCATGAAGGCTTGTAACCAAACATTTCCCAGCGACCCACCCTCCGGGCTCCGCTGATGCTTCAGTTTTTTAAACCCTTGGCGGATTAAATCGATCCATCCTCTTTTTCCTTCGGGCCCCGGACGGCGGGTTTCCCTGATCAATTTTCCGTTGGCCCTTCGGCACATTCTTTCGACGAAATCATCAATGCCTTCTAGTATTCGGGCCCCGCCTTCCTCTCCACAGTTGGCTTGTTCTTTTGTAGTGGTGACTTTCGCGTCCTCGAGCACCAGCTCCCGGACTTCCGTTCTTGGAAGTCCTTCGCTCTCCTGCCGTCGGAAATTCGCCCCGTCTACCTAGTCGCCGGATCCCGATCTTCCTTCTGCCGTGTATTGCTTCCAAAGTCCTCGCGGCCGACAACGCGCCGAGCCCCATGTCCCAGGATTCTATTCCTCGCCCGCCATTCCAAACGAAGGTTTCCGCTTGGCCTTCCACTCTCCGGGCACCGCTCACCGGACTTCCGTCCTTGGAAGTCTGCCTCTCGCTTGCCGCTGCTGACAAAAAATGCCCTCTGGCGCCTTGGCCTCAGGGCCCCAGCACGCCAAACACCGCTAGGCTTAAAGCGATAAACCCACACTGCCGACTTCTTTCCCTTGGGCTTCCCTTGCTCGACTTCCATGCGAGGATTGTCATCTTGAATGGTGAAGCCCACCCACCTTCCTGGTGTCGCCAGCCTGTGCCTTCAAAAATGAATTATCTTTATGTCGGCCGTCCTTTGGCCCCCCGGACCCCAGCCCTCAGACTTCCACCTCCGGATTTCTGCCTGCTATCTGTTGTCACCAACGGCCATCTCTCGACGGCTTCCTAGCTTGAAACCTCCAAGTCTTCATAGATCGATCCTAGCAGGCCTAAATCTGGAATCTGACCTAGACCCACGTGCTAATTTTGAGCGCTCTTCATCATGACCTTTTTGAAATATTAAAATTTAGCTAAGGAGGGTCCCCGGGGGCTTTCTGTTGCATTTTCCCTTCCAGACAGCATTCCTGCCAAGGAAGTCTGGCCCTCCGGGCCCGGATTGTCCAAATGCCCTGAAACGAAAATTGATAACGTTTAGAGATAAAATTTATGATATACTTGATTGATTATTTGAAGTAGATGTTATTTTCGAGATCTAGACTAACTTGAATGCTTTGATGTTTTATTACACTGACTTTGCCCTTGATTGCATAATATATGGAATCGAGTGCAGGAACTTCAGGGGCATCCACCGAGAAGGATAAGGGTAAGAAGTCAGGAAGGACCCCTCGGGGAAAGGAAGACAAAGATCAAATGAAGTATCAGTTTTAGGGCAAGCCGCTCTACTCCAAGGTCACAACGGACTGGAAGGAGATTTCAGATACTAATATTGGCCAAGTGGACATTGATGAATTCACTCAGACGGTCAGGGTCAACCCAACAACGAAGAACTCCAGATTAATACGACAGAGTGGAATAGTCAAGGCTGCAGGTTTCCCTGCCTCACTCATGTCACCCGAGTTTGTCATGGCTTGCTGAGAAGCCTATCAAACGGATACCAGAATAATCATGGATAAAGAAGGGAATGTCCTTGCAGATATGTCACTAGAAGGGATCACCAAGACATTCCACATCCCCACGTTCCAACAGATGGAGGTCCCCACATTATAAGAATGCTAGGCAGCGTGGGATGCCAATCCCTTAGGGTGCAAAAATTCAATCAATCTGCATTAGCTTAAGGAAAAGAGAGGCAGCGTTGCGAAGGTTCCATAGGAACTCTTCCATAGCGATTTCCATGAGGATTACCATGACCTGGTAACCATGCTGAGCAGGGTCATGGGTCTCCCAACAACTGCCTACTTCTAGGAGTGGATGACATACTACATTGAGCAGATCCTATGGGGAAATGAGGACGTTACAACCAAGGTCTCATTCCACTAGGGAGGGATCATAAGCAACTGCTTCCATGAGCAGTTTGTTAATGTGAAGAAGAGTTCTAAATTCTACATGACCTCCTACCTTGTCTACTCCCTGGCAGATCAAAGACAATACAGCAGGTTGTTTGTGGCACTCGATTAGGGGCAGAAGCGAAGACTCAAACCGTTGGACAAGTACCCGCAACTCCAATACCGCAATTTCAAGAAAGACTACTATAGGGTTAATGATGCCTTCACTGGCCACATCATCAGATTGATCACCAGGGACTTTGAGAGGAGGGTCTCCCACATTGCTAGGGTACTATTAAAGGAATATGCTTTTCTATTTATCTAGTTCCTAAAGTTTACGTACATCCTAGCCTAGGGTTTCTCTAAAAGCCCGAATAGATTGCCTCGCTACCCTAATGATAGAATCATCCTCTTAGAGCTCTCTCAGCAATTCCAACACATCCAAGCAATCTTCAGCAATAAGCACATAGCGGGGATCTCCCACCCCATGACCCTTGGCCAAGCCCTGTATCGACTGCAAACGTCTCAATGTGCTAGTAACTCTAAGAAGGAGCTAAAGGACTACCATTTCGAATGGTACACCGCTCACCCAAGGATGGACCCACATGGCCACGTCAAAAAAGCACTGGGGCCTGCATATTCCCACCAATATCACATTGAAGATTTATGGGCCGACTGCAAAGACGACAAAGAAGTGCTCACCAGGCACTACATGCGCATGACGGTACTATTCCTGAGAAGGGTGCAACTATTTCTGGTGCTAGACTAAGTCGAGGAGGACAAGTCCACTATCATGCACCTGAGGTACCGCTGATCGACTGGGTTGAGCAGGAGGTCGATGACTTGGACACCATCACCCAGCCAATCATAACTCGTACCACGGAATGGATCGATGGACAGGTGGCATATCTGAAGCGGCAAGGAGTAGTCCTAACCTATGAGGGGCTCAAAAGCGAGCCAAGTGCCACGGAGGATGTCGCTACCACCACATCAATTGGCGAGACCTCCAAGTCTCCTCCCGTCACTAGGTCCCAAAAAAGGAAAGGAACGGAGACCACGTAGTCTCTAGATCCCATGGAACAGGCAAAGAAAGAAATAGGAGGCTCATCTCCCAAAAGGCTCAAACAAGCGGTAGGTGCAAAAGAATCCTGGCCTCCCCTGGTCGTTCCTGCTCCTTCTATTACGCCACCCATCTCCCTGATTACGGTCGCCGCTTCTCCGCCGGCAGTGGACATTTCTGTCCATCTTACTCCTTTGCCCCCGGCTGGGTCGGTGGTCTTCATAGACTCCTCATCTGGCATGACCACTCCTCCTTCCTCTGCCACCATGTCTCCAATTACATCCCTCCCTCTGGCAATAATAACATCGCCTATTCCCACTGTTGCTATGCCCGAAGCTCTTATGAGACATATGCAAAACCTCCCCCCTGAGCTCTCCCAGATCTTAATGAATCCAACTCTCCAAAGAGCCCTCGCCCAAGTCCTTGCAACGGCTCAACCTTCGCAACTGCCAACCGGCCCGCCACCTATGGAAGCCACAATGCAAATTTCAAAAGTGTTGGAGGAGCGAGAGCAGGAAGCCTCAAAGTCTATTGAGGAGGAGGCCGATGAGTATTATGAGCACCCCAAATACGAGCACCGAACCATCAACAGAGTGGTCTATGAGGAGGAGGAGACGGGCTCTTCTGAGAGTGGAGATGAAGAGGGTGGCTCGGGTGCTAAAGAAATCATCCAGACTTTCGATGAGGACTTTGAGGAGGAGATGGCATAGTAGCTAAAGAACGTTGGGGAAGGAATAGAAGAGTCACCACATGGTGAAGAAGGGCAGCCGCCAGAATACTAGTAGATAAAAGATTTGACAGAGGCTAAGACCTATGCTGTCAAGAGCCCCAAGGCCGAGGCTACTGAGGAGAAGAAGGAAGAAGAGGTAGCGAAAGAAGAAAGTCCCATCTGGCAACCATCAGCCGGGCTTCCTGTCAAATGCCTCATATTCGTTCATAACTTCGACGAAGAAGATGATGCTGCCCAAAAGAAAGGAGAACCCCAAAAGGAAAAGGAAGCAGAGGTCTTTCCTTTGACTGAGAGGGGCGCGGGTAGCCATGATTCACCCAAGGATAAGTCTACTATGCCCGAATGGCTGGACAAGCAGCTTGAAAAGATGACCCCTGTGCTGAAGGACTCAAGGGCAAGGTTGGAGGCCATCTTGGCTTGATCCCAGATCACAATGAAGAAGGAGAAGAAGCCCAAGGTCTGATCCAAGATAACAATGGATGCTTCTGGCTCTCGAGCGACACAAATTGCAATGCCTACAGTTGGCCAAATAGGGGTGAGTTATAACATCTCAACCATTCACTTGGGGACACCAACCAGAGAGCAAAAGGTTGAGCACCTTGAGGAGTCGGTGGCCACAGTGGTGCACCTGATAAAGCAGGACAAGGTCTCCAAGGATGAGCTCAAAGCGCAGGTTGTAGCATTAACATATTATATACACCAGTGGTCTTAAGTTGATGACCTGCCCACCACCTCCACGATTGCGCCACAGTTGCTCTCCAAAGAACAAATAGATAAACTAGAGAGAAGGAAGAACTTGGAGAAAATCACCGGGGATTGGTTCCAACAAGTCTCATACGTCAAAAATATGGGAATCAGCAGGGCTATGTGGACAACCAACAAGTTCTTGGACTTGATCCAATCCCTCGATAGCACAAAGAGGCTCTACACCAATTACCCCGCAACCTAAGATTACACTTTCCCAAGGATTGAAGCTATCCTTCAAATGCCTGAGGCCACGTGGGAAGAGAAGCTAGAGTTGAAAAAGGAAAACCACTGGCTAGTGGATGTGTGGTGCAGAGACCTCGACAACCGGAAGGAGAGGTTGGAGCAAATCCTGGGCAGGGTTGATCCTGATATTGAGTGGATCAAGGAAATCCGGGCGGAGTGTGCCTGATATCTCAAGCTGATGATGGGCTATGATATGCCCAGAGTAAAAATGGACCCAAAGAAGATCAAACCATACTTCCAGGAGAAAATGAAGGATGGGACAGCTAGAGAAATCACAACGAAGTTCCTAGGTTTTGCTGCCTATGCCTTCGACCAATCAGAGCTATTTAGGGACCAAGGCTCGAAGTATGACGAAGATTGGAAAACGCTAGAAGAGAACGCTAAGGAATGGAGCTACCAGGCATTGCGATGTGAAATCCTTGAAGTGGACAAGATCCAAATTGTCATCCTCAAATATATAGAACACGCAGCTTCCGAGGAACAAAAGGACAGCCCAGCCAAGGACAAAGATCTTCCTGAAGAGTAGCTACAGCAAAGAAAACAACAATCGGCTACAGGAGGAAAGAGCTATAGTGTCATCCACAAGATGACGAAATAGGGAAGAAACAAAAATATATTTTAAATTATAATCTATTTGGGGGTAGGTGAAACCCTATTTTGTAATGAATCTTGGCCACATAATGAGAATGAATCTTGGCCATTCATTTAACTTTTAGGAAACTATAAATAGAGCACTCCCCTCATTTGCAAAGGGGAGTTGAGTTGTTGTAAAGACATGCTGCTGAAATTTATAAGAAAAGACATTGACTTGGTGTATTTTCTTGGTTTCTCTAATGTTATTTGATTCATTCTCCAATATCAGATGTTTGGCTTAAATCTTATTGCCATTTAGTTAGTTGTCTTATTTCTTTGGATAAATCTTAGGAATGTTGTTGGGTGATTGTGAAAATTTCTGCCTTGTTGATGATCCCTTAGTCCATACTTTTTGCTGTTTGCTGATGGTAAATAGCTGTGCAAAGTTAGCCTAAACTTAATTTTAAAGCTGCTCTAAAACAATTATCTTTGATTCATGCATGTATGTGGTGGATGAAGGATGAAATATCTGCAGCCCTTAGAAGATAGCATAATTTCCATGATACTGTGAAAACCCTGGTTAAGTGGGATATTGTTTTGAGGAATTGTCCATTGCAGAAACTCCATTGTCACTATTCACAACAAGCTTCATACTTAGGAACTTTTCCTCTCCTTCACCTTTTTTCCCCTTTTTTTAGTAACTGACCCATGTTAAGGTTCATTGCACATTGTAAATCCAAATCTGACAACTAAATGGAGTTCAAGATTTCTGTTTGAACCTATAGCCGGTGCCTAACAACTTCCCATCTGAAGGACTCCATTTCAAAATCCAACTTCATGCTTTGTGTCCACACTTTGTATTTTCTGTAAGACCACCTTGTGATTCTAGCAAATCACATCAAACTACTGAGGTATCTAAGCATTGTCATGACCTAACACCTGAGAGACCTTGGGATAGTGTTCTGCAACTCGATTGTAGAAGATTGTCTTTCAAGAGAGGTAGTACACCTAATCACTGCCTGTGTTGAAAAGTGCATAAAAACACCATCAATAGAACTGGCGCTTATGGAGTGCTACAGTGAAAAATACTAAGTTGAGGGATAAAGTGAAGTTGGATCGAATAAGATCATTCTCCCTAGAGAGATTTCAACGGATTCTATGGTCAACACCAAACAAAGGAGAATTTGAAGAATTATAGCCTCCCACGAGGGAAAAGTGAGTTCAAGGAAGTAGCATTGCCTCTTCCTCTTCCTGTATTCCATCTGCCTCCATTCCACCCTCGCTTTCATTTGGCTGGCCTTCATCTTGCACCCAACCATCCCAAACAGCATTTTCCCTTCCTACTTCCGGTGGCCAAGGGTTCGCTCCTCCCCCAGCCCTTCCAGCCCAAGGCACGGTTTAGACAGCCATAACTCAAGTGCAGCCTCAGATTGCTGTTGTGTTGTGAATACATCCCCAAATCCCCATTTTCCAATAGCAAGTACCACCTCCGTCACCCCCCATGGCTTGGTTAGCGCATAACCCTTCACCAATAGATTTTGCTGTCTACAATGATATGCCTAAGAATCTAGAGGGCTTTTGTTCGAAGTTCCATCTGCGTGATCTACAAAGAACAGCTGAGGAGCATATCAAAATATTCGAGACAGCTATCACCAAAATGCAAGTGGACCACGAGGACGTTGCGTGTCGCTTCTTTCCGCATTTGTTTGGAGAAGAGGCCTTCTATTGGTAGATCAATTTGCCGAAGGGATCCATCACCTCGTAGGACCTGATGAAGAATGTCTTCCTGCAGAAATACAAGATCTCCATTAACTCCGCGAACCTTTACCAACAGTTCATGTCTGTCAGAAGGAAGGTCAACGAACCTATTGGCTTCTTCAATGACCGCTTCCATTGGGCTCACACGAGGCTTCAGGATCCATACCTCCATAATGATGCGACATCCCTCTCGGTCTACTATGCAGTGCTGGACAACGTCACGTCAGCCTTGGTGAAAAGGATGCGCCCACCGCCCGCTACCTTGGTTGCCGCCTATGTGGAAGCCGTCGTCGCCAGTGCAGATTTGGGACATAATATCTCCAGCCCGCTACCCTCTTTGGGGCTGGTAGCCCACCCAATACAGATTCAGGGGCTTAATCAGGCGTTTGCTCACCAAACCCCTCTTATGAACCAAGTACCCCAATTGCCTATGGTGCCACATCTAGGGCAACCATTCAATTATGTGCTTCCCGCGCCTTCCTATTTGCAGCCCCAACAGTAATTTAATTATTCTCACATTGCCCCGTAATAGCAGACATATTCCCAACAGCCCCAGGTGCCATTGTACCTGTCAGGAGCTGAGTTTCCTCCAGCCTATCAGAATCAACCGACAGCCTCACCTACTTTTCTCCAAAATCCGGAGTCGTTGCCTAAGAGCACGATAGAGAAAGAAAAATTAGAAGAACTTATGAAAATGATCAAGAAAATGTCCATGGAAATGACGCACCTAAAGAATCAGAATAACCAGTTGTAGGCCTCCCAGCATAATTTCCAGGCCAATCTCAACAGGGATAGCCGAGACAATAGAGATAGCAGAGATAATCGAGAAGTAGGCACTTGATCCGGGCAGAATTATGATAGGGGAAAAGCACCAATCAAAATGCAGAGAGGAGACCTTTTCAGAGGCAGAATCGCATATGCAACACCAGGCCCAATAATGGAGGAGTCTCCACGCCTTTTAATCAACCAACAAGCAACGACAAAACATCTAGAGGTGTATACCTGGCTGAAGCAGCCTTGTCCGCATAATGTCGACTTCACAAAAGCAGCAGGCGTTTCGAGCTGGATTGTCTCGAGTTCTAGACAGCTACTAAAATCTTCCAGGTGGAGGTAAAAAATGCAATCGACAATGCCAACTGCAGGGATATCGTCCCATCCAAGCCATCCTATTCCTCCTGTCTCATGGTTAATCAAGCACCATTCTCACGAGGAGACCACAACGAGCCCGAAGTCGAGCCTGCTCCTATTGGGGATAAAAAAGTGCAAGAGGTAAGTAATGAACAAACTCTGGCTCAGCTCGTTGATTCAGTAGATAACAGTCTGGTAGATGAAGAAGAACCGTTTGTGGATGAGGTCCACATGTTCCATCAACGGTCAAGTCCCTACTTCCTTAGGAATAGACAAGTGGGTGGACCCTTTACAATTTCTACCCCACCAAACAATTTTGCCACCCCGCCTGATCCAAATGCTAGTAATAACCCTGGGATTCCTCATGTACCTGCCTAATACCTCAACAAGAACATATTTTAAAATCAGTTGCAAAATCAGCCTCAAGGCCAACCTCAAAATCTATCTAGACAAATGAAGGTCCAAACCCCCAGTTTTGCTATAGGCCAAGCTTTTAGCTCCGAAGTCAAGCAGATGGGTGAATATGTAGCAGAAGAGTTCAATAAGGTAAAAATCAGCCTGTCGGCCTTCGAATTACTCAAAGTTCCTACCGTGAGGCATGCCTTTTTTAGGGTCCTTAATGGGACTTCATCTTCTAGTGTGACACAAGAAACACCAGCTAAGAGGGTAACATTTGAAGAGCCTAGGAAAAAACTGAAACTACAGGATAATACTGGGAGAAGGAATGATATTCCCAAAAATCAGTTAACAAGTAAGCAAATTGAAAAGGAGCCGGAAAGGCCTAATAGACAATTTTCCAAGAACCAGCAATTTAAGCAAACCATGGATATGGACAATGATAGGAACAAAGGTTAGATAGCTCACATGGACACACCTATGGGCATCCTCCAAGGGAGACCAGAAACTCCCCCTTTCCTGACCACCATTAGGATCTTTGGGAAGAACTTGCATAACTGCCTGCTCGATTCGGGGGCTTCGGCTAATGTCATGCCCTTGGCAGTGTGCAAAGCTCTCGGAATTACTCACATGCCTTCAAAGAGAAAGGTCACCCAGCTAGACAAAACAGAGATCAACATCGTGGGTGAAATAAACCGTATCCCGATGCAGATTACCATAGACCCACGAATACAACAAGTCATTGATATTCAAGTGGCTGACATTCCTGATGCATATGGAATCATTTTGGGAAGGGAATTCACTAAGGCGCTAAATGGATACACCGCCACAGACCTTTCTCACATATGGCTCCTATGGAAGGGGCTGCGAAATCAGATTCGTATTGACCGTGAACCCCATATGAAGTATATGATCATGGAATACAATAATCTCAGCGAGGTGTTGTTCACCGAGACTGATCTAGTGAATTACCACCCTTTTGCCTACCAAAATGAGATCGGGCTTCAGGAAGAACATGCAGATGAAGTGTTGCTAGTGTTGTGTAGTCCCTCGGCCGATTCTACACGAATGCTCCCAGACACAGAAGCTTTGGTAGAAACAGATGATGAGCCAGATAAGGATGACGACTGGGGATTACTCAATGGCTTCCAGGAATTCATGAAAAGATGCGTAAGGGATCAGCTTGGCTTAGGAGCCAGAATGAATTTATAGGATCTCTTGTTGCCGAACTGGTGTAGGGTTCACAATGCTACACTTTGAGTTTGATTGTTGCTTGTGTCAAGCAGTGGTGGCACATGTTAGAAAATTAGCTGCCCCCTAGACAGAAACACTAAAGGAGACACCAGCAAAGCCACCTACTGATCCTTGTATCAGACCAGAAAACTCCCGTAAGATCACAGGGCCATCCACCCAGCTGGAAGGGAATGGAAGCTTAATTGGACCCGAAAATAAGGAATCCTCCGCCTGCTAGACGCTCTGATTTGATGGATCAAAGTCCAGGCAAGGAGTCGGAGCTCGATTCAAACTCATCAGCCCAATAGGTAAGACATTTCTTGCTGCTTATCGATTGTAATTCTATTGCACCAATAACGTAGTGGAATATAAGGCCTTAGTCCTTGGCCTTCTTATGGCCTTGAAGAAAAATGTAAAGATGCTGCAAGTTTTTGGAGATTCCGCACTCGTAGTTAAATAGGTCAGGAAATTATATTCCTGTCATGATCAGAGACTCACAAACTATAGGCATAGGGTCTGGGACCTCTTGGAGGGCTTGGATGCATTCAACATACAATTAATCCCTCATACTCAGAATCACACGGCTAATGCCTTGGCTCAAGCAGCCAACACTTTACAACCCCTCTCTTTGTCTGGGCTCAAAAAAATCACTGTTGAGCTAACGTCCAGGCCATCAGTCCCAGATAATGTTACTCACATGCAAGTCTTCAATGATGACAGGCATATCCTTCAATTCATCACAAGTTTTGATGTTTTCGCAGCCCAGATAATTAATGAAGCTGATCCACAGGAGGCCGAACTGGACATAGAGGGGGTTATTAACCTCAAAACCAACATAATCCCCAAGGGTATGGTTCAGTTGAAACACATATTTCACTTGGATCAGATCAAAGATCAGGATCAGCAAACGAAAAAGGAGGCCATAAACAACTAGTGCAATGCACACAACCTTGGGACAATCGAGGAGATCAAGAATATTTTTATTGGCAAGGTGTGCACGCCAGTGGAAAAGAAGGGGATCATGCATGTGTTGCAAAGGTACCATGATGTGGTAGCATGGAGCTACGAAGATTTAAAAACCTATGACACCTCTGTCATTACACACACCATCCCTCTTAAGATGGAAGTGAAGTCATTCCGCCAGCGGTAGCACCCTATCAATGCCTTGCTGGAACCTGTTGTTTACAAGGAGGTGCAAAAGTTGCTCTCAGCAAGAATCATTTTTCTAGTCAGGCATTCCATATGGGTGGCCAACTTGGTCCCGGTCAGAAAAAAGAATGGAGAGATTAGATTGTGTGTAGATTTTCGCAATCTAAACCGCACCTCGGAGAAAGACAACTATCCAATGCCTTCATTGGATGAAGTGTTGCAGATCGTCAACGGCTCTCAAATGATTTCTTTCCTCGACGGATACTCTGGGTATAAACAAGTAATGGTACAATATGAGGATCATCATAAAACAGTGTTCACCACTAAGTGGGGGACGTTCGCATACCGAAGAATGCCTTTCGGTCTCATCAACGCCAGTGCCACTTTTCAACGCGCTATGGATATCGCCTTCAAAGACCGAATTGGCAAGTGCATAATCATCTACATGGATAATTTGACTGTATTTTCTAAGAAGCGGGACGATCACTTCTCTAACTTATGTAAGGTATTTCAAAGATGCAGAGAGTTCGGGGTTTCCCTCAACCCCAAGAAGTGCATTTTTGGAGTGACTGAAGGCAGGCTGCTCGGGCACATCATTTCAGAATAACGAATCTCCATTGATCCTGAACGCATTGAATCCTTACTCAAAATTCAGCCCTCGGGCAGCAAGAAGGAATTAAAATCTTTCTTCAGAAAGATCAACTTTGTCCGGAAATTCATCACAGGTTTCACAGAGATTGTCAAACCTCTCAATGCCATACTCAAACAAGACACCAAAGTCGAATGGACACCTGATGCCAAACAATCCTTCGAAGAAATCAAACGGGCCATTGCTGAGGCCCCTGTGTTAATTATCCCAGATTATCTGAAGCCATTCTACATCTATTCATTTACTTCGGAACATTCTTGTGCTAGCATGTTGACCCAGAAGGACGACGAAGGAAATGAGCATCCGATCACCTTCATGAGTGCTCCCCTCAAGGATGCTGAATTGCATTACCACAACATTGAAAAGAAGATGTATGCTCTCGTCAGAGGAGTGAAGAAATTTAGACACTACATTCTATGCAACAAGGTATTTGCCATTGTCCTTGACCCAACGGTAAAAATGCTGCTCATGCAAAATGAATTGGGTGAACGAAGGGCTAAGTGGGTCACCCTGCTCCAAGAGTATGATATGGAGATCCAACCGATGAAATTGGTAAGAGGGTAGGCACTTACCTGCACAATTTCCAAAATAGCAGTAGAGGTTGGACCTGAACTCACTGTGCAGCAGTACCAGCTTGAGAAAGTTTCCCCTAGAGAATGGTACCAAGATGTCATCTACTATTTGTTGAACCATAAGTGCCCGCCGCACCTGCAAGGAGTCCAAAAGGGGGCCCTAAGATTGAAAAGTAGTAGCTACATATTACAAGGTTCCATTCTCTACAAGAATAATCATGATGGAATTTATCTGAGGTGCCTTGGCAAGGAAGAAGCATGACGCTTCTTGAAAGAATTCCACAATAAATTTGGCATGGGCCATGGTTCTGGTTCCTCCACAACACATCAGATATTAAGAGTAGGGTATTATTGGCCAACTGTCTTCAAGGATGCCCATTGCCATATTCGTTCATGTCACAGATGCTAGAGCGCTGCCACCAGGGAGAAGAATGTTGATGTCCCACTGCAGCCTGTGCTAGAGGTAAGGCCTTTTGCGCAATGGGGTCTCGACTTCATCGGTCCGGTAAGCCCTCCATCATCTGCGGGACACGGGTACATTCTTACCGCTATTGATTACTGTACTAGATGGACGGAAGTAATAGTATGCAAGCAATGCACAGCTGAAGTAGTTACCAATTTTTTTGAAAGTTTCATTTTAAATCGCTTTGGTTGTCCCTACGCTTTGGTATGTGATAATGGACCTGCATTTGCTTCGTTAAAATTTGCTAGTTGGGCGTTTGATTATGGAATTTCTCTTAAATTCTCATCCAATTACTACCCTTAGGGCAATGGCCTTGCCGAATCCACGAATAAGAACCTGATTACTGTGATCAAGAAGCTACTAGATAGGAATCCCAAGGACTGGCATACTCAGCTCCGCTTTGCCTTTTGGGATGATCGCACTCGCCACAAGGCTGCCCTTGGCGATTCCCCATTCCACCTTGTCTATGGCCTAGAGCTTATATTCCCCATCTATCTGAAGATTCCTACTCTTCAATTCATCAATGATTTTTATGAGGGAGGAGATCGTAGGGAAGCTCGATTAGCCGAGCTCTTGCATTTAGAAGAAATCTGAGACTGTGCAATAGAAATTTTTAACAAAGATCAGGCTGTAGTTAAGAGATGGTTTGACTGCCGAGCCAAGATCAAGGCCTTTAGGATTACAGATTTGGTCCTGTATTGGGACAAGGCCCATGAGAAGAAAGGGGAACACAACAAATTTGACAAGCTTTGGCTTGGCGTCTTTCAAATAGCTGAGATTTTGGGAGATAATGCCTTCCTCCTAAAGACCTTAACCAGTGAGAACATCCTGTTGCCAGTCAATGGGCAGCACCTTAAGCATTACTTCCAGGCTTGAGCTCCTTCGAGCTCTTCATTGTAAATACTTGTACATAAGTTAGAGTAGTTGCTTTCTTGCTTGCTTGTGTTTTGTTTGCGTCGCCCTTTTCGTTTTCTCCCTCCCTATGGTTTTATTTCGAAAGTCGTTCCCCGCTCCTTTGCGATGGTCGTGCTCACCTGACAAGTGGTTCACTATGCTATCTGTTCTTTGTGTTCTTTGGCTAAACATTCACTCTAGATTATCGGTCTTTGAAAGCTCTCCATGAATGATTTCCTTGTTTGAATTATGCTCAGAACTTGACCCTTGGCTGAATCTTCTTACCCACATCTCGGATCTCACACAAATCACATAATAATAATTTTTGAAGGACCGTACTATGGTTGTTATGGCACCCTAGTGAGTGAAGAATCTCAAGTCTGCTCTAGTGACCACTGCAGTCTCTAACCCATTGTAGGCTTCAATGCTTACCCAGTTGAACTAAATGGAAAAAGAGAAATGAAATATCAAGGCAAAAAAAAAAGGAATTCTGAAATAAATGATCGTATGGGTGTTCGGATAACTCTATCGGGGCTATGGATGCTCGGCCGGCAGTAGAGCAATATCCATGAGATTGTAGCGACAACTCCGTCGAAGCTATGGACACCTGACTGGTAGTGGGGCAATGTCTAGGTTACTTTTGGTGTTAGAAGATTTATGTAGCTCACTTGGTTGACTTGGTAACCCTGGTCACTATCCCTAAGAAAGGAATGAACTCACTACACACACACACTTCTGAGATGTTCTGTAAGCTAACCCAATTAAGGCTCTCGTTCTCCCGGACTCATCTTTGGAAGCCACTCCTGGTCCATGAACTTAGAGATTCTGGGTCCTGAATGAATATTTATCCCTATAATGCTCGGGAGCGTTCCCCAGCAGAGTCGCCATTTGTTGTGCCCTTAGCACACATGCCTCGTTCGGAACGGGGACCCTCTTTTCTTTCACCTTGTTGAGTCATTTTGGGCACTGCCTTATTTTGCGTGCCCCTCTTCTTTTTAAGGTTTCAGATGGTCGGTGTTGCTCCAAAGATCCATCATAAATCGATTATGCCTCTGCTTTTTGTTTTTGCTGCGTTCTGGGGGCTTGGGGAATCCCTTTGGAAATTTGGCCCTGAAAACGGCCCTAGGCCCTTCGGGGTCTGGGTGTCCGGGGTTCCCTCTTCAGGTTTCCCCTCTGGAAATTCTGTCCCTTGCGGCGTTCGCTGGGCATCTTTTCGGACCTCTGGGTCCGCCCTGCCGCCCTCTGTCTGGAACTTGTAAAATTGTTGGGACGACACCTACTCCTCCGGGACCTGGATCCCGGAGGTCCGCTTCTGGACTTCCATCTCGATCTCGCCGTCCGTGACGGTGAAACTCCCGTAGCCTCCCGCTCCTCGGGCCCCGCTTGCCTTATCTCCGTCGGGGTCTTCACCGTGGCTTGTTTGCCATGGACACTTCCGGGCCTGGCTGCCCAGAATTTCGTGGCGGTCCCACCGTCCTTAACGACGGACCCCTGGTGGAGTCCCGCCCTCTGGGTCTCATGAAGCTCCCCGCCGTCACCGTTCAAATCAAATGAAAAATCTTAAGATGGCCTTTGCATTGCGCCTTCCTAGCCTTCGGACCCAGGCATTCCCATCGCCGCCGCCGACCTATTTTCAAACAAACCACTTTTCATGCGACCGTACGGGCAATCAATACAGGTATTAATGGTAGTTAGGGTATAAAATGCCCAATCTGCCCAAATCATTATCATTCTGTAGGAGTGGAGCGAATTCAAGAAGCTATCGTCTAGAGCCCACTGCTTTCGACTACATCGTGATCATCGCCCTCGACATCAATCCGTCGACTGTGTGTGGATCCCACGTCCACCGCCTAGCATGTTTGAGGTAGGCAACCTGTTTTCCCTCCCATGTGTATTTTTCACGATTTTGAAAGATCTAAATGGATGAGCAATTAGTCAGGATGGCATAAAATGGAAGAACACTAAATTGCACTCATAACCCATATGTTGAAAACTGAGCAAACCGCCTAAAATGCCTTCCTTGCCGATTCAGGACTTCTCCCTACAGCGGCTGTTCTTTGCACAGGAAAAATTTCCTTCCCAGGCCCGAAACCTGCCTTTGCTGTTGAAATTCGAAACCTCAAAGCATCCACCAACGACAATCCTCCTCTTCGGGCCTGGTTCGTCGGATTTCCCTGCTCGGACTTCCGTTTGCCTCTCACCATGCTTGAACTGCCAGAACACCCTGCCTCCCCGGCTAACAGATCCTGATCTCTGCTCTGTCGTGAAGGCTTGTAACCGAACCTGCACCCTTTGGCTGTCCTAGGCTTGGAAACCCGGAGTTCCGCCTCCAGAGTTCTGCCGGAGGATCGCCTTCTCCAAACGATGAACACCGCCCGGTGCCCCACCCTCGGGGCTCTGCTGATGCTTCAATTTTTTAAACCCTTGGCAGATTAAATCAATCCATCCTCTTTTTCCTTTGGGCCCCGGACGACAGGTTTCCCTGACCAATTTTCTGTTGGCCCCTCGGCGCATTCTTTCGGCGAAATCATCAATGCCTTCCGGGATCCGGGCCCCGCCTTCCTCTCCGTCGTTGGCTTGTTCTTTTGCGGTGGAGACTTTCGCGTCCCCGGGCACCGGCTCCCAGACTTCCATTCTCGGAAGTCCGTCGCTCTCTTGCCATCAGAATCTTCGCCCCGTCCACCCGCTCGCGGGATCCTGATCTTCCTTCTGTCGTGTATTACTGCCAAAGTCATCGCGACCGATAATGTGCCAGGCCTCGTGTCCCGGGATTCTGTTCCTCACCCGTCGTTCCAAACGGAGGTTTCCGCTTGGCCTTCTGCTCTTCGGGTGCCACTCACCAGACTTCCGTCCTCGGAAGTCTGCCTCTTGCCTGCCGCTGCTGACGAAAAATACCCTCCGGTGCCCTGGCCTCCAGGCCCCAGCACGCCAAATGCTGCTAGGCTTAAAGCGATAAACCCACACCGCCAGCTTCTTGCCCCCGGGCTTCCCCTGCCGGACTTCCATGCAAGGATTGTCGTCTTGAATGGTGAAGCCCACCCGCCTTCCCGGTGTTCCCGGTCCGTGCCTTCGAAAACAAATTATCTTTATGTCAGCCGTCCTTTGGGCCCCTAGACCCCGGCCCTCGGACTTCCACCTTCAGATTTCTGCCTGTTGTCTGTCGTCACCAACGGCCATCTCTCGACAGCTTCCCGGCTTGAAACCTCTGAGTCTTCCTAGATCGATCCTAGCAGGCCTAAATCTGGAATCTGACCTCAACCCACGTGCTAATTTTGGGCCCTCTTCATCATGACCTTTTTGAAATATTAAAATTTAGCTAAGGAGGGTCCCCATGGGCTTTCTGTTGTGTTTTCCCTTCCAGACAGCATTCCTGCCAGGGAAGTCTGACCCTCTGGGCCCGAATTGTCCAAATGCCCTGAAACGAAGATCGATAATGTCTAGAGATAAAATTTATGATATACTTGATTGATTATTTGAAGTAGATGTTATTTTTGAGAGATGGACTAACTTGAACACTTTGATGTTTTATTACACTGACTTTTCCCTTGCTTGCAGAATATATGGAATCGGGTGCAGGAACTTCAGGGGCATCCACCGAGAAGGATAGGGGTAAGAAGTCAGGAAGGACCCCTTGGGGAAAGGAAGACAAAGATCAAATGAAGTATCAGTTCTAGGGCGAGCTGCTCCACTCCAAGGTCACAATGGACTGGAAGGAGATTTCAGATACTAATATTGGCCAAGTGGACATTGATGAATTCACTCAGAGGGTCAGGGTCAACCCAACAATGAAGAACGCCAGATTAGTACGACAGAGTGGAATAGCCAAGGCTTCCGGTTTCCATCCCTCGCTCGTGGCACCCGAGTTGGTCATGGCTTGCCGAGAAGCCTATCAAACATATACCAGAACAATCATGGATAAAGAAGGGAATGTCCTTGTAGATATGTCACCAGAAGGGATCACCAAGACATTCCACATCCCCACGTTCCAACAGATGGAGGTCCCCACATTAGAAGAATGGCAGGCAATGTGGGATGCCAATCCCTCAGGGTGCAAGAAGTCAATCAATCTGCATAGGCAAAAGGGGTAACGCTGCGAAGGTTCCCCAGGAACTCTTCCATAGCGATTTCTAAGAGGATTACCATGACTTGGTAACCATGCTGAGCAGGGTCATGGGTCTCCCAACGGCTGCCTACTTCCAGGAGTGGATGACATACTACATTGAGCAGATCCTATGGGGAAATGATGATGTTACAACCAAGGTCTCATTCTACTAGGGAGGGATCATAAGTAACTGCTTCCATGAGTAGTTTGTCAACGTGAAGAAGAGTTCTAAATTCTACATGACTTCCTACCTCGTCTACTCGCTGGCAGATGAAAGACAATACAGCAGGTTGTTTGTGGCACCCGATCAGGGGCAGAAGCGAGGACTCAAACCGTTTGACAAGTACCTGCAACTCCAATACCGCAATTTCAAGAAAGACTACTGCAGGGTTAATGATGCCTTCACTGGCCACATCATCAGATTGATCACTAGGGACATCGAGAGGAGGGTCTCCCATAGCACCAGGGCGCTCTTAAAGGAATATGCTTTTCTGTGCATCTAGTTCCCAAAGTTTACGTACATCTGGGCCCAGGGTTTCTCTAAAAGGCTGAATAGATTGCCTCGCTACCCTAATGACAGAATCATCCTCTTGGAGCTCTCTCAGAAACTCCAACACATCCAAGCAATCTTCAACAACAAGCACATTGCAGGGATCTCCTACCCCATGACCCTTGGCCAAGGCCTGTATCGACTGCAAACGTCTCAATGTGCTAGTAACTCTGAGAAGGAGCTAAAGGACTACCATTTTGACTGGTACACCGCTTGCCCAAGGGTGGACCCACATGTCCACGTTAGAAAAGCACTGGGGCCCGCATATGCCCACTAATATCACATTGAATATTTTTGGGCTGACTGCAAAGACGACAAAGAAGTGCTCGCCAGGCACTACATGCGCATGACGGTACTATTCCTGAGAAGGGTACAACCATTTCCGGTGTCGGACCAAGTCAAGGAGGATGAGTCCACCATCATGCATCCGAGGTACCCTGCGGTTGCCAACCTACCAATACCATCGATCGACTGGGATGAGCAGGAGGTCACTGACCTGGACACCATCACCTAGCCAATCATAACTCGTACCAGGGAATGGATCGATGGACAGGTGGCATATCTGAACCGGCAAGGAGTAGTCCTAACCTATGAGGGGCTCAAAAGCGAGCCAAGTGCCACGGAGGATGTCACCGCCACCATGTCAACTGGTGGGACCTCCAAGTCTCCTTCCGTCACTAGGTCCCAGAAAGGGAAAGGAATGGAGACTGCACAGTCTCCAGATCCCAAGGAACAGGAAAAGAAAGAAACGGGAGGATCATCTTCCAAAAGGCTCAAACAAGCGATAGGCGTAGAAGAATCCTAGCCTCCCCTGGCCCTTTTTGCTCCTTCTATTATGCCACCCATCTCCCTGACTGCGGTCACTGCTTCTCTGCCGGCAGTGGACATTTATGTCCATCTTGCTCCTTCACCCCCGGCCGGGTCGGTGGTCTTCATAGACTCCTCTTCTGGCATGACCACTCCTCCTTCCTCTCCCACCATGTCTCCAATTACATCCCTCCCTCTGGCAACAATAACATCGCTTATTCCCACTGCTGCTATGCTTGAAGCTCTTACGAGACATATGCAAAACCTCCCCCCCTGAGCTCTCCCAGATCTTAATGAATCCAACTCTCCAAGTAGCCCTCACCCAAGTCCTTGCAACGGCTCAACCTTCGCAACCGCAGACCGGGCTGCCAACTATGGAAGCCACAATGAAAATTTCAAAAGAGTTGGAGGAGCGAGAGCAGGAAGCCTCGAAGTCTATTGAGGAGGAGGCCAATGAGTATTATGAGCACCTTGAATATGAGCACCGAACCATCAATAGGGTGGTCTATGAGGAGGAGGAGATGGGCTCTTTCGAGAGTGGAGATGAAGAATGGTGGCTCGGGTGCCAAGGAAATCATCCAGACTTTCGATGAGGACCTTGAAGAGGAGATGGCACAACAGCTAAAAAACGTTGGGGAAGGAATAGAAGAGTCACCACATGGTGAAGAAGGGCAGCCGCCAGAAGACCAGCAGATAAAAGATCTGACAGCAGTTGAGATTCGTGTTGTCAAGAGCCCCGAGGCTGACACTACTAAGGAGAAGAAGGAAGAAGAGGTAGCGAAAGAAGAAAGTCCCATCCGACAACCATTAGTCGGGCTTCCTGTCAAATGTCTCATATTCGTTCATGACTCTGATGAAGAAGAGGATGCTGCCCAAAAGAAAGGAGAACCCTAAAAGGAAAAGGAAGCAGAGGTCTTGCCTTTGACTAAGAGGGGTGAGGGTAGCCATGATTCACCCAAGGATAAGTCTGCTATGCCCGAATGGCTAGAGAAGCAGCTTGAAAAGATGACCCATGTGTTGAAGGACCCAAGGGCAAGGTTAAAGCCATCTTGGCTTGATCCCATATCACAACGAAGAAGGAGAAGAAGCCCAAGGTCCAATCCAAGATAACAATGGATGCCTCCGACTCTCGAGTGGCACAAATTGCAATGCCTATAGTTGGCCAAACATGGGTGAGTTATAACATGCCAAACATTGACTTAGGGATAGTAACCAGAGAGAAAAAGGTGGAGCACCTTGAGGAGTCGATGGCCATAGTGGTGCCCCTGATAAAGCAGGACAAGGTCTCCAAGGATGAGCTCAAAGTGCAGGTTGCATCATTAACAAATTATATACAACAGTGGTCCTTAGTTGACGACCTGCCCACCACCTCCACGGTTGCGCCACAGTTGCTCTCCAAAGAACAAATAGATAAACTGGAGAGAAGGAAGAACTTGGAGAAAACCACCAGGGATTAGTTCCAACAAGTCTCATACGTCAGAAACATGGGAATCAGCAGGGCTGTGTGGACAGCCAACAAGTTCTTGGACCTGATCCAGTCCCTGGAGAGCACAAAGAGGTTCTGCACCAATTACCCCACAACCTACGATTCCACCTTCCCAAGGATCGAAGCTATCCTTCAAATGCCCGAGGCCACGTGGGAAGAGAAGATAGAGCTGAAAAAGGAAGATCACTGGCTAGTGGATGTGTGGCGTAGAGACCTTGACAACCGGAAGGAGAGGTTGGAGCAAATCCTGGGCAGGGTTGATCCTGATATTGAGCGGATCAAGGAAATTTGGGTGGAGTGTGCTCAATATCTCAAGCTGATGATGGGCTATGATATGCCCATAGTACAAATGGACCCAGAGAAGATCAAACCATACTTCCAGGAGAAAATGAAGGATAGGACAGCTGAAGAAATCACAACAGAATTCCTGAGTTTTGCTACCCATGCCTTCGACCAATCAGAGCTATTCAGGGACCAAGGCTCGAAGTAGGACAAAGATTGGGAAAGGTTGGAAGAGAACGCTAAGGAATGGAGCTACTAGGCATTGCGATGTGAAATCCTTGAAATCAACAAGCTCCAAGCGGTCATCCTCAAATATATAGAACACGTAGCTTCCGACGAACAAAAGGACAGCCCAGCCAAGGACAAAGATCTTCCTGAAGAGTAGCTACAACAAAGAAAACTGCAATCGGCTATAGGACAAAAGAGCTATAGTGTCATCCACAAGATGACGAAATAGGGAAGAAACAAAAATGTATTTTAAATTGTAATCTATTTGGGGGTAGGTGAAACCCTATTTTGTAATGAATCTTGGCCACATAATGAGAATGAATCTTGGCCATTCATTTAACTTTTGGAAAACTATAAATAGAGCACTCCCCTCATTTGCAAAGGGGAGCTGAGTTGTTGTAAAGACATGCTGCTGAAATTTATAAGAAAAGACATTGACTTGGTGTATTTTCTTGGTTTCTCTCATGTTATTTGATTCATTCTCCAATATTAGATGTTTGGCTTAGATCTTATTGTTGTTTAGTTAGCTGTCTTATTTCTTTGGATAAATCTTAGGAATGTTGTTGGGTGATTGTGAAAATTCCTCCCTTGTTGATGATCCCTTAGTCCATACTTTTTGCTGTTTGGTGATGGTAAATAGCTGTGCAAAGTTAGCCTGGACTTAATTCTAAAGCTACTCTAAAACAATTGTCTTTGATTCATGCATATATGTGGTGGATGAAGGATGAAATATCTGCTGCCCTTAGAAGATAGCACAATTTCCATGATACTATGAAAACCCTGGTTAAGTGGGATATTGTTTTGAGGAATTGTCCATTGCAGGAACTCCATTGTCACTATTCACATCAAGCATCATACTTAGGAACTTTTCCTCTCCTTCAACTTTTTTCCCCTTTTTTTAGTAACTGACCCATGTTAAGGTTCATTGCACATTGTAAAGCCAAATCTGACAACTAAATGGAGTTCAAGATTGCTGTTTGAACCTACAACTGGTGCATAACAACTTCCCATCTGAAGGACTCCATTTCAAAGTCCAACTTCATGCTTTGTGTCCACACTTTGTATTTTCTATAAGACCGCCTTGTGATTTCAGTAAATCACATCAAACTACTGAGGTATCTAAGCACTGTCATGACCTGACTCTCGAGAGACCTTGGGATAGTGTTCTGCAACTCAATTGTGCAAGATTGTCTTTCAAGAGAGGTAGTGCACCTATGCACTACCTGTGTTGAAAAGTGCATAAAAACACCATCAACAGATTAGATCTAGGTTGATTCTTTGAAAAAGAGAATGTGTACTCACTCTAGGGCGACATAACACATGACAGTCCATCGAGTAAGAAGGCCCAAATTTACTCACTCTAGGGCCATAGAACTTGTTTTTTTTGGGGTGAGAAATCCCATAAAGGTAAGATACATATGCTAGTTGGTATGCACTCACTAAAATGAAAGGTGGCTATGGGGAAAATTCATGCCACTAGGTGGACTTCCCACTCAACCATATTAAATTTATACCCGTTGATAACTTTAACAAGGTACCAGAAGGAAAAATGCTCATGAAAAAAAAGAAAAGGTACCCTAGTCATGCAAGTTGTGTTATGCAAGGTTGTAATAAGGTAAAAATGTAAAGTGTTTGAAGGAGTCTTGTTTTGTTCATGCAAGGTCAATCATTTAGGGAGCATTGTGTCTAATGTCTCCAAGAGAGGACCAATCAAAGAATAGTATATTCACAACTTAGGGGATACAGTGTTTCACATCAAGCCACTAATAGGAATGTAATATGCTAAGAAAGATTGCACTTATGAAGGATATCACACCCAATGTCATCCACAAAGTGACGAACACATTACGTAAATCACAAGTCTACATTAAGAACCAAGAATGCAAATGAATTATGGTAACGTATTCCCCCCACTTTAAAGGAATTGCTACACATCATTTTGTGAGCAATTACTTCAAAGTAGAGAAGAAAAGAAAATGCAAAAAGAAAAATAGATATGAGAGCCAACCTAGAAAGCCCTATATTGCAAGTCATATGTTTCAAAGTTAATTCAATTGGTCTCCCTAGTGCTGTGTATTTTCTTTTGTTACCTTGTGAGACTTGCACTTGACCTTGTGGTGATTTATTTTGGAGATGTGATTGATCTTCGAGATGTCGTGATTTATTTTTGAGACATGGTGATTGATCTTCAAGACATGGGGGTTGGATTTGTTGATGTGCTCGATCTTGATATCTAAGTTCTTGACATTGGAGATATTATTCTTGATGTGGTTGTTGACACAACTCAATGCTTTCATGACATGGTTCAACCAATGGAAGAGTGTATTGACTTTGGAGTGAAGATGTCTTTTGGCTCAATAATTCAATTAGTTTAGCATGTGAAGCAAGTTGCTTCAGTGAAATTTGATTTTGATTTTGAATTTGTCTCCCTTGATTGGGCTTTTGTTCAAGCATATTTAGGATGTACACTTGTGGTGTTCGAATGGGATCATCAAAAAATTGATTTTGGACAATGTTTTGATTTGGGATGGTGTTCAAATTTGGCATGATAGGTTGAAAGTGAACATTGTTGTGGTTGCCTTGATTTAGGTAACTCTGATTTTGCATGGTGTTACCTTGACTTGGATTGACACATGGAGTTGTTAACATGTTTTTTGGAATTTGAACAACATTTGTATGATTCACAAACATATTTATCCCAAATTTTTCTGGACTCATGTTTTGTAAAGTTGTACTTGGCACATTCACTTTTGGAATGTATGGATTTGTTGCCCGGATGACATTGTTCATTTGAAGGCTCATGCATTGATTGTTCAGTTGATAGAATTGTAGGTTTGGATTTAGATCCACCATTTGAAAAGGTGTTCCAAACTCTTGATTGGGCATACTCACATTTGTACCATTGAATTTTGTAGGAGAGGATGATCCATTGTATAGAAGTGAGTGTTGATAATCAATCGGCATTGTAAGGCTTTGAAAGTTCAATTGATTTGGATTACTCATGATGTATGGATAAATTTTATATTCCATGTTCCTCTTGTGTTTTGACCTTGTTGTAAAAGTGACCTCTAAAGTGTTTAGGACCAATGATGAGATGAAAGATGAAATGGGTGAATGATATGAGTGTTGAATGTTTAGGGACTTTAGATCAATGCTAGACTTAGGGCTTGATTTTGATTGGTTTGATTTGGATAATGAACTTGTAAACCCTAAGATGTTAGATGTGATCTTAGGATGAGCTTGTTCAAAGGATTCCTAATTCAATTAAATGTATGACAAAGGATGTATTTCCATACACCTAACATAAATCTGAAAATGGTTAAAAATATTAACATAATACCTGTAGACATGCAAAATTAACATTTTTCATTCGATCGTGTTAATTCATCAACTAAAATAGGTTGCACATTAGGTCCATTCACCGATTAATCAAGTTCGCCTTCATCCATTCATTAGGTAATATCATCTCCTAAGGTCATTCATTCCAAACATCCATTTAATTAAATCCAAATGCATTTTCCATCCTTTTTTTATTTAAATAAATCAACTATTTAAATCAAATAAGTCAAAACATCCTAAACATCATTTGGCTAATCTAATCCTGATTAAATTAACCTAATCATCCACTTGCACAAATAAATCAATTTATTGATATATCAAAATCCCTATTTTCTTTCAACATGGCATCTTGGAAGAATATTCCCCACTCATGCATTTTCAGAATATTAAATTCTGACATGTTCCCCACTTAGAATTTAAAATTCTGACTTATCCTCTACCCATACATTTTCATAATATTAAATTCTGACATGTTCCCCACTCAGAATTTAAAATTTTGACTTATCCTCCACCCATACATTTTCAGAATATTAAATTTTGACATGTTCCCCACTCAGAATTGAAAATTGTGACTAATCCTCCACCCATGCATTTTTAGAATATTAAATTCTGACATGTTCCCCACTTAGAATTTAAAATTCTGAAAGCCTTACATGTCCCCCCACTCAAACAATTTTAAATTCTTGGCACATGGACCAAAATGTGCTCATTCCCCAACCAATCAGAGGTTGACAAGTGGCCTCATTTCTTTGGCCAATCTCTCATGAAGAAAATATATAAATTGAAGCATAATCCTCCATAATTTTGGCTAAAACTTTAATGCAAGGTTACTCTCTTCATTTGAGAAATAATCTTGCATCTCTCCATCATATAGGCATTTGGCATCATTTTGAGCTACAAGGATTGGGAAAGGGCTATTTGCTACAATAGCACCAATCCAACATGGAATAGGTAAACTTTTTTTGCTTTCTTAGGTTCATTTACTCTTCTTAATTGACATATTTTGAGGCATTACAATGTTATTTCATGGAGGTATTTATAGATTTGTATGTTTGAACTAACCCTTCTAATGAACGTTTAAGGTAGTTTCATGTGCAGATTTGTAGGTGCTTCAATATCATCATGTTAGTCATTTGAAACACATTAGATTAAACATCCCTATGAAATACTTAACCATGCTAAAATTTGAAAAACTAAATAGAACAAAAATAGCTAATTGCAAGCATATAAGAACATGATCAAAACATTATCTCATAGTGGATTGGTGCTTCTATGGAAATAAGCCCTTTCCCAATCCTTGCTTAAGCTCCATGATGGAAATTCTATGAAGAATGATATGGAATGCTAAGATGATATGGATTCAAATGACAATGGTGCATTTGTACTTGATATTTTGGAGTTGTGGAGGATTAAACCAATGGAGTTGATCCTTATTTATAGAATAGAATGATATAAGAATGAAAAACATGGAGGATGTGGGACTAAAAACAAGCCAATGAAAAGAGGCCAGGCCACTTGTCAACTTGTGATAGGTTAGAGGATGAGCACATTTTGGTCAATGTGCCAAAGAGAGGGAGATTTCAAATTTGAAATTGAGAGTTAATGCTGAGTTTGACTTGTGTAAGGGACATTGAAGAGCCATGTAAGAGCTCATAAATTCTTTGTTGGATGTACATGTCCACTTGATTTTGAATTCAAACTTGAGGGAATATTCCTCAAAGATGCCATGTTGATGGAAAATGTTGATTTTATAAATGAATTAAAATGATTTATGGGTGAAAGTAGGAAAAACTAGAGGATGTGATGGGTGGTTAGGTTAGGCTAATTAGGATTATATTAGCTTAAATGATGTCTACATGCTTTGACCTTTTTGACTTAGATATTTTGATTTATTTAAATCAAAAAGGGATGGAAGCTTTTTTTAGGATTTTAATTAAATAAAGTTTGGTTTATTTAATTAAAGGATGATGCAAGATAAAGGTTAATTAATGAAATCTTAGGATTTGATTGATTTATTTAAATTAGGTGATGATGAAGTGGATTTATTTAATTTAAAATGAATAACCTTAGGACTAAAGACTTGATTTACCTGGTGAATGGATTTGATGTGTTTGATTTATTTAATGAGCGGATGAACGTGAATTGAGTGCATGATGTTAATTTCACATGTCTATAGAAACAAAAATGAAAAGTAAAAAGAAAAGGAAAAATATTTTGGGTCAACATGAAGGAGACATTTCACTCTCAATGCTTTGCGTCATCCCCAAAAGGATAAAACAACACAAAAGAAAACAAAAAAAAAGAAAAAAGGAATGATTGGATCAACATGGAAGAGACATAGACCGCCTCTATGCTTTGTGTCATCCCCAAAAGGAAAACATAAAACAAACAAAAAAAAGACAATCTTGACATAAGAAAAGAGAGACGAATAGAAGTGTGTGAAGAGAGATAAAACATAAAACACATGATATAGGGTAACACAATACACACATGAAAAGGAAAAAAATAAAAAGAGAAAAGCAAGTTAGGTGAATGAAAGTCAACCATCTAATAGGTCATCCACCTCCCAATCATGTTCAGTGTAATGTGAGGGAAGATGACTATCCAAAGGAAGAATTACAAGTTCCAAACTAGAAGTCATACCTATTTCTTCTCCCGGTACAGAGGATGTATCATTTAGGCTCATTGTAGATGAAAATAAATAATTTAAATCATTATGAACTTATTCATCTATTTTTTCTATCATTGCATCATCATCATCATCATCATCAATATTGATGACAATAGGAGGAACAAGGGTGATTTATAAGGATGGATGTATCAAAAGTGGAGGTTATTGGATTGGTTAGATTTGTTGCAAAGGTTGCACTAGACTATCGTGTGATAGGTCAGGAGAAGGAGGGTGGTCATATATTACTTTGGTTAAAGGTAAAGGTTGATTTTATTTATCTTCTTCTATGCGAGATTGACGAGCAAGGAGATGACGGTGATGCCTTCTTTCCCTAGCACTGTAATTTTGTTTAATTATATTTTGGGGTTGTTGAGGTGTAAGAGTGGATTGAGTCAACATAGGTTCTTCCGCTTCCAAAGAGGGAAGAACAAAAGAAACTTAAGAGTGTGGATCAACCACTTTCTTTTTGGCTTTATACACTTGTTTAAGGTGAAGAGGAATGATAGGAGTAGTTTCATTTTCCCTTGGTCATTTAAATGATGGTGGGGAAGTATCTAGGGGTGGTTGTTTAGGAGGTTGAATGGTTTTCTTAATTTCGGACTTGGGTTGAAGCATTGTTATGTCTACGATAGGAGGTGTGGAAGTGAACGGGGATGAGTTATAAAGAGAAAATTTGGCTATCTTTTTTGGCTTTAAACTTTTGATAAGTTATGAAAAAGAAGTCCTTTCGAGGTGTGATGGGTTCCATATGTGTAGGCCAAATGGATTCTAATGAAAAATTACCTTTGGAAGATAAAGGATTAAATCCACTATGGTTTATGGTGACTATCTCATTGTCATGTGGAAACTTCAAATACTTGTGAACAACTGATGAGACCACTTTCATTGATAGAAGCCAAGGGTTGCCTAGCCACAAAAAAAATTGGTCTTATTGTGGAATAATTGAAAATGTTACCTCCAATGTTTTAGGTCCTATATGTAAGGGTAACACGATCAATCTGATTGTAGGGCATGCAAAACCAATATGTGTCTTAATCCATGCAATTGGTTTATTATATTCATCTTGATATAAAAAATCCTCTATGATTACATTCTCACCACAAGTAGGATCTATTAATATCCCATTAGTGGTCTTATTATAGATTCTGTCAGCAATGTAAAGAGGACCATCAGGAAGTTTTTGTAGTATTTCTTTAGTATAAAAACTGATATCAAGAGAATTAGTGGTTTGGCCCTTATGAGGGATAAAATCTATCGTAGCTACTAGCTCATCCATAAGACTTTCTATAGTAATAGAGGGAGGTCTATCATTTTTTTCATTCTTTGTGTCAACATTCATTACATCAATGGTTGAAGGTTCACAAGCCTTGAAAAATGAGGTAGTATGTTTAGGCATGGGATTAGTGAAAAATTGTAAATTTTGGTTAGGGGGTGCAATAGACTTATTACCTTGATCATTAACACTCATAATGGATAGATGGCCTGAATCAATGAGGTCTTGAACAAAATATTTGAGATGCTTTCAATTTTTAGTGTCATGTCCATTCGGGCAATGAAAATGACAATAAGCATTAGATTTGAAGGTGGGTGGTAAAGGTTGGTTTGGATCAAGTAGTCAGATGAGTGGAAAAGTGAGTAGGAATTTTTGAATTAATTGGTTCAATGTGTTATGAAAGGTATCAGTAGGGAGTAAATTGTCTCTTTGGATACCCATAGGTATAGGGAACTACTTTAACAACTACCACTTGATTTGGAACGGATTGGGTAGGCTACGGTTGAGTTTGAGGAGGCATATTAAACTGTAAAAAGCCTCTATTTGGTTTGTGAAAGTTTTGCATGTTATTTTGGTTTTTATTGTTGTGTTTAGGTTGTTTAGCTCGATTAGAAGTGGATTTTGAATCATGACTTGAAACTGAATTATGGTATTCACACAAGGTTTTTCAAAAATACATAAATCAAGGGAATTGCATCATTGTTAATTTATCCTGAAGGTGTGTGTGTAAGTTTTCAATAAACATATTTTGTAGATGTGCATTAGGAATCTTCACATCAATTTGAGCATACATAGATTGGTATTATGAGATAAAATTTGTTACTTTTACATTTATGTTTTGTCTACAATGCATGAGGTTAGGCATTGTATTTTTAGGTGTCATGTGAACTTGAAAGTGACTTATGAAAGCATCCAAAAATTCATTGAATGAATGGATGGAATGATTAGGAAAGTTGGAAAACCACTATAAGGTAGTGTCTTTCAAGGTCCTTGGGAAAAAAATTTCTAACAGTTTATCATCAAGGACAAAATCACTACACAAAGTTGTGTAGGAATTAACATAGTTGATATGGTCTCATTTTTCTCCATATTTCTCAAACAGAGGAATTTCTATCCCTTGTGGCATTGGGGTACATAAGATTGCTAAGGATAAGGGGATACTACAGACATGATATGTAAGTGGAGCAGATTGAATTTGGCTAATGGTGGCAAGTTGATGTTGCATAGATGAAATAGTGGTAAGGATTTGTGTAAGAAGGCCCATCGGGGTATGCGGGTTGAGGTGGAAGGGAAAATGTTGATGGAGTATAAGTGATGTGATGGGAAGTCAAAGGAATACTATGGGCTATGAATGTGGTGGAAGGGACTTGTGATGTAACAAGAGAATTAGGAATGCTAGTGGAAATCAGAAAAGAGGTAGCCGCATAATTCGTGTGATGCATAGTTGTATGGACTTGTGGATTGGTATAAGTTGGTATGGAAGCTAGGGTTGAAGGGAGAGGAACTTGAGGTCCTCCTTGAATTACAACAATGGTTGCAGATTTGGTATTAGAAGAGGCATGTTTATTCTAAATCTTGGCAATTCTCTTTATCACTTGCAATCCATCATCACTTTCAATCAAATGATGAAGATTGTCAATGGTGGGTATGGTAGTGGTGGAAATGTTTTCAAGTGAAAATTATTGTTGTAAATGTGCAAAGTCCTCATGAATATTAATGACCTTTTTATTGTGACAGGGAGTTTTTTTTGGTTGTCAACATTCATTGGATGGAAAGGTGAAGGCATAGAAGTCATATTGTCAGGGCCTATTGTACCATTTTCCATACTAGGAGTAGGAGATTGTGAGATCCCAATGTCAAAAATTAAAGTGATATCACAAGAGGCCATGAGTCTAAAACTTCTTCTCACTGAAGTATTATCAACGGGGCACCAAATACTCATGCAAGTACCACAAAGGAGGGGTGAATGCAAATGAAAACTAATCGAAGAGTTTGAAATGAAAATAAAAAAAATGTTGCTAACTATAATTGAGATCTAACTACAAAAAATAGAAATGTAGAAAAATACTAGAAAAATGCTAAAAAGGTTGTTTAACAAGTGGAGAGGGACTGATTTTCCCTGGGTGACGAACGAGTCCCAATATGATATTTTTGTGTGTTTTTCAAAAAAAATAATGTGATTTTAATGCTCTATAGGACACAATGAAAGATGCAGAATGCAATTTTTTACTCTTTTCAATTAGATGTAATGCAAAAATAAAATCTAAATTAAGTTTTCACTTAATGCAATATAAAATGTCTTAAAATGCAAAAATAAAACAATGTACTAATTGAATGTTAATGCAATGTAAACTGGGATACAATATGTAAATGAAATCAGAAATACAAAATGCTCAAAATTTGGGTTCACCAAAATGAACCATTGATTTTTGGCTCCTATGGACAACTCTTGCTCTTCTTGGGTTTTTCACCTAAAAAGGAGAGAGATATGAGCAAAAATGCTAATGGTTCATTCAAATAATGTTATGTGTGATATTTTTTAACCTAAATGAAGTTAAAAAAATGCAATTGACTAATTTTAATGAATGAAAATGAATGCAAAAGTGAAATTAAAGCTATGTTTGAAAACACATCGTGATATGCAAAAAATGAAGTAAATGAATGAAATATGTAGAACAAAAAGAGATGAATCATATTACAGTGCAATTGGGAAAAGTATAATGAATTTGGAATGTTGTGAATTCTAGTTGAAGTCATTGATTTTTCATAGTAGGGCTCATTCACCCAAGGTGGTGGATCAGTCCCCCTCCTGGTGAAAAACCATTGGAAGCAAGTTTTTTTTCTATTGGGATCCAAAATCTGACAAAATTCAAAATTTTCAGTCCTGAGGTGAGACTCATTTTCCACAAGTGAAAAATTAGTCCTCTCCCAAATTTTTGAAAAAAGGGGAGACAACTCTACAATACCAGATCTGGAAATCATTGCTTGTCGGGTTGCTGAAGTCAATTCTATAGGAAATGGATAGAAAAGCTTCTCCAAGCTTGAAATAGACTAAAGTTGACTTGAAGCACCTAGTTTACTTGTGAATAATATTCAACATGAAAAATCTTGTCATACTTGCATACCTAGGTCTACAAACAAACATGCAATAGGGGAAAAATGTTTTAAGGTTAGTGAATAGGGGTTTTCCTTGGTCAAAACCTATTTTTTCTAATCAAACCTTTAATAAAATAATCAAATGCAAAGGAATGATAAACTAACAACATGCAATAGCTATCAACTTACTGAATCCTTGATGATGCAAATTTGAAGTAATGTTAATGGTTGCTTCAAAGTGCTTGAATAGATGTTGTAAAATGCTTGAGTTCTTGAATGTGAGGTGTGAATATTAGAGAATTGTAGGAGATTTCTTGAATGAGTTAGCATATGTAAAATGAGGTGAAAATCACTTATTTATACACACTTGTGTCTTAGTTACCCATTCATACCTCGTCACAAGATGACATCAAGTGTTTTTGAATAAAATCCTAAAAGGAAATTTAAAATACTTGGAATTTGGGGCCAAGGGGGGCTCATTCACCACACATGGTGAATGGGTCCCACCTAGGACCTGAAAAATGTGTGTCTAGAAATATGTTGTATTTAATGCTGGTTGTCAGGATAATACTAAAAAATACACTTAATTAAATGTATGAGAACATAAAGGGGTCAAATAAAACATGAAAATGGGATAAATAGTGAATATGTGCCTAGAAAAGTGTGAAATCATGTTACAAGACTTTACGACACTTCAAAATGACTTTTTGATGAGTGAAAAGGTGAATTTTTGGTAAATTGTAATAAATAGAATCTACAAGAATTTATAAATGTCTTACAACACCTTTACAAGACATCATTCTTTAATTTTTAGCACCTAAATAAGAATGTCCAAGCCATTTCACAACATAAAATAAGAGCGACATAGTTCCAACATCATGAAACAAGACTTAAAAGGCCATAAAAATGACAAGGGCCCTTTTTTCTATGGCACAAGGTTCAAGTAGGGTTAGGATTTAATTAGGGTTAAGGCTTGATAAAGGTAATTGTTCACTTAGGGCAGTTAGGGTTCAACTATAGCTATTTTAATTAGGGTTATATTTAGGGTTCAATCATGGCTAGGGTTAGGATTCAATTAAGGTTAGGGTTAGGTTATGTTAAAGGCTCAATTAAGGTTGTGGTTACTATTAGGCTTAGGTTTAGGGTTGAAATATAATTATGATTTGATTAGTATTCATGGTTATGATTAAGGTTTACTAGGCTTATCACTAAAATTAGTGTGTACTTAGGGTTAGGATTAGGGTTATAATTTATTTAAGGTTAGAGTTTTAAATTAGGGTTCAAGTAGGGTTAGGGTTAGATTTCAATTAAAGTCAACTGGGATTAGGATTAGGAGCTCAATTTGGGTTAGGGTTCAAGGATAAATCTTTGTGTTAGAATCAAGGCTAGGGTTATGGTTAAATTATGTCTAGCTTTAAGGTTAGGTTAGGTTAAGGTTTTAATAAAGTTTATAATTAGTTTTTGGTTTCAATAATGGTTAAGATTTAATTAGGGTTATAATTATGTTTCAATTGGGGTTAGGGTTATAGTTCTAAGATAAAGATTACATTTAAGGTTAGTGATCTATGATAAATCTTGGGCTTAGTGTTAGGGTTAGGATTGGGGTTAGGGTTATGGCTATAGTTTAGGTGTTGTTAGAGTTAGGGTCATGGTTATTGTTAGGATTAAATTAGGTTTAGGGTTCAATTAGGGTTATGGTTAGAATTATAGGATAAAAATTAGGGTTAATGTTAGGATTACAATTAAGGTTAGGTTAAGGTGAGGGTTCTAGGATATATCTTTGTGTTAGTGTTAGGGTTATCGTTAACATTACGTTAGGGGTAGGTTTTAATTGGGGTTGGGTTTAGTGTTCAATTAGCATTAGGGTTATGGTTCCATGAAATTTTTTGAGATCAAGTTCAATTAGTGTTATGCTTAAGGCTAAGTTAGGGTTAGGATTCAATTAGGGTTAGGGTTTAGGTTATAAGATAAACCTTGGGGTCAATGTTAAGGTTAGGGTTGACATTAGGGTTAAAGTTAGGGCTAGGATTAGGGTTCAATTATGGTAAAGGTTGGAATTAAATTGGGGATATGGTTGTAGGATAAAGCTTGGGGTCAAGATCAAGATAAGATTTGGAAAAAAGGCTAGAGTTTAATTAGGGTTGAAATAGGGTCAGGGTAAGGGTTGAATTAAGGTTAGGATTATAGTTAGCATAGGGTTGGGATTCAATTAGGGTTAGGTTTTAATTATTTTTATGGGTCAATTAGGGTTATGATTAAGATTCTAAGATAAATCTTTGAGTCAAGTTTATGGTTAGGGTCAGGCTTCAATTAGGGTTAGAGTTCAATTAGTATTAGGTTTAAGATTTAAATAGGGTTTCAGTTAGGATATAAATAGGCCTTGAGTTTAACTAGGGTGGATTCAACTAGGGTTATTGTTTCTACATAAAAGTGCATAGGAACCTTGAGAAGGATATCCAAATAATAAACCTAATTCTATCTCTAATGATTCAATTCAAATTCAAGGTTATGATTATGGTTACAACTAGGGCTATAAAGTGCTATTATTCAATTAAAGTTTAACTATGGTAAGTATTATTGAGGTTCAATTAGAGTTAGTATTAGGGTTTGAGTGTAAATAGAGTTTAATTAAGGTTGAATTAGGGCTACAAATAAGATGCAATTAGGGTTATAAATAGGGCTATAAAGTGTTATTATTCAATGAGAGTTTAACTAGGGTTATTGCACATTAGAATTTAATTAGGGTTAGGGTGAGGATTCTATGATAAAGCTTGGGGTTAGGGTTATAGTTAGGGTTGAAATAGGGTTAAAATAAAAGTTATAGTTAGAATTCAATTAGGATTAGGGCTAGGGTTAAGTTTAAATTAGGGTTAAATTAATTAGGAATATTTTTAAAGTGCAATTATGGTTAGTGTTCAATTAGGGTTAGGGTTACAGTTTAATAAGTGTTTATTTTGAGTTGGTGTTTACTAAGGATCAAGTTTATGATTAAGGTTAAATCAAAGTTATGGTATAATTAGGGAAAGAATTCAATAAGGTTTGGGATATAAATTATTGTTGGAATGTAGCTAGGTATCACTTATAGTTAGATTTAGGGTTACAATTCAATTAGGCTTAGATATAGGGTTAGGATTAGAGTTAAATTAGGGTTATAGTTATAGTTAGGCTTAGATTTAACATTAGGGTTAATATTCAATTATGATTAAGGTTTGGGATCAATTACAATTACTATTAGGGTTAGGGTTTGGGTTCAATTAGGGTCAAGGATCAATTACAATTATAGTTAAGGTTAGGGTTAGGGTTCTATATCTAATTGTAACACAAATATTAATATTAACATTAAATATAACCCTAAACCTAACCATATTCCTAATTAGGCTAACCTTAGACCTTAACCTAACCATAACCCTAACCATAATCTGAACCCTAAACCTAACAATAATTCTATATCTAACTATAACCATAATCTTAACCTTAAATGTAACCTTATCCCTAGGCGTAACCCTAATCCTAACCCTAATCTATCTCTAATTATAATCTTATCCCTAAGTGTGGCCCTAACACTAACCATAATTATAATCCTAACCCAAAATCTAACCCTAACCCTAAGTGTACCCGAAACCTAACCCCATCCCTAACTATTATATAACCCTAATCCTAATCATAATCCTAACCTTTACCCGACCCAAAAATATCACCCTTACCGTAACCCTAACAATGTCCCTAACTACATGATATACCCCTGATCATCACCATAATCCTTATCCTAATCGTAAATCATAACCCTAACCATAATCCTAACCCTAACCCTAACCCTATTCATGATGTAAATCCTTACCCTAACCATAACCCTAAATATTAACCCTAACCATAATCATATCCCTATCCCTAACCATTATCTTAACCATAAACTTAACCCAAACCCTTCCCCTAATTCAGCATTAATCATAGATTTAATTGAAACCTAAATCCTAAATTTGTTTGAATGCTAACCCTTACCATTTATAAAAACATAACCAAATTGAATCCTTAATATAATTGAACACTCACCTTAATTGAAACCCAACCCTATTTTAACCCTACTCATAACCATATCTTTAATTCCAATTATAACCCTAACCCTAATTCTATTTATATCACTAACCATAAATATATTCCATTATTCATAATCTTATTTTAAGAATAACCCTAACCTTATTTAAAATTTAACCCTAAGACTAACCCTAATTAAACACTAGCCCTAATGTTATTTGAAAGTTAACCATAGTTTAAGCCTAACACTAACTCAAAAATTTCCCCTCATTCAACCCCAAGCCTAACTCAAAATTTTTTCCGTAATTGAACCCTATTTTAACCTTTACCCTAACCCTAATTAAACTTGAACCTCAACCCTAAAAAGAGTTTGAACCTAACCATAACTTATATTAAATTTTTATATTAAATATACTAAAATATTATTATTTATCTAATAATAGAATAAAATAATATTGTATAATTATATATTAACTCATGTTAAGTGTTGTGTCGCTACAACTACTAGCTTATCTATCTTAATATATTAATTTATATCTTATACGCCAAGAGGTATAATTTCCAAGGTGTACTTTTTCATTAATATAAATGGTTGGGGATTTTTTGATTTTGATTTCAACAAGAGCCTAGTAAATTAAAAAAATTGAGTTTTGTGTTTATGGAGAGATTTTTTTTATTTATTTTTGTATCTTAGGAGATGAGCTAGTGGTAATACCAACAACATTAGTGATGTGCAACAATGGAAGGAGCCTTTTAACTGAAGTGTTGTCGCTTTGAGATATCCAAGTTTCTATATATTTTTTAAATATATCTTTCAATCTAGTTCCACATTTTCATTAATTCAAAAATGCTAGCAATTCCATCATCTAACCCATCTTCTATGCATTGCTTGCTTTCAAATTGACACCTACCATGATTCGTTATTAACTCCTAGAGCTCTCTATTTTTCTCTCATTCAATAGATGTGCATTAATGTCAATTGAAATTGAAAGATATCCCATTGCTTGCTACCTTTCAACTTTGATATTCAACTAAGTTGAAATATATTTTAGTATGTAGGGGTTTTGAGGCATCGTTAAAAGAATTTTTTCTTTCCTAATATGGTGTTGAAAATATTGCTAAGACATACCAAGTAAGTTTACCAAATTCTTCATTCACTACACATTTCTTGTTTGATCTTTTATGAAGTGCATAACCCTATCCCAAGCAGCCTGACCGAATCTAGGCACAGGAAAAGTCCTCTTTGCGAATCTTAGTATTTTCCACTTTCTTCTAATTGGTCATTGTTTGAAATTTATTTACATGATGCATGGCCTCATAACTGCTCCATTCATCTACCTTGTTTATGCTTCCACTTCTTTTTTTGTTTGCATGTCTAAGGAATTTTCCATCAGGTCTTAAGGAGAATATGGTTGCATCAAAATAAGAGGAAGACCTTACACACGTAGAAATGGAATTCAAAATGGATTTGAGCATTTTGATTAAATATAATCTATATCCCTCTTTCACAAATCAGTAGTAGTAGATTATGGGTGTGCTTGCGAAGGTCAATTCAATAACAAGTGTGGTGGATCTTGTGTCCTAGATTGGAAGATTATGTTTGTAGATATTTTGTCTTAGCTTCTCAGGCTATAACACCTCATTGTGTGATAGTTCCCTAAAGGAAAACTAAATAATAATTACAACACAGTTTTTTTTTTTCATGAATAAATCTAAACATACATGAGATGCACATTAAGTCATAAGTCATAAAACTTAATTAAAAAAAATTGTTAACACTTATTTCCCTATGGGTACATGAGGAATAATTATGAAACTTAAATCCATACAATGATGATAAAGAAAGAAAGCCAAAGATATAATTCATAACAAAGTAAACATTTACAAATGTAACACATATATGACAAAATCTCAACCATCATATATACTCAAGGGACATAGTTCCACAGATACAACATATCGAATCAAAATTTTAATGGATCAAAGGCCGCACAAGGTTTATCATTGCATTTCATTACAATGTTCAAGAGTACAAGGATACAAAGCATTCCTCACCTGAATGGAAACTATATAACAAGATAGTATGATACAATTGAAGATATAAGTATAAAGTATCACAATTGGCACCAAGATGGATACAATTCTAGAGTCACCCCAAATGACATCAACCCTCTCCTCTCAATCCTTGACTAGGGACCCAATGGGGTGCTTAGCACATTCCACCTAACCATGTGGGTTTGAGGACCCACTACCCGTGCCAAGGAGCAGACAAGAAGGAATCCTCAACCAAGATAATCTACATAGAGAAAAAAAAGACTCAATCATCAAACAAGGGTGACAAGAACACAAGGATAATCACAACACCTGTAAAGCATAACCAAAAACATGGCATCCAAACATGACATCTACAAACCATTTCATAACAACGATAAACCACTTTCAAAAACATAGTAACAATAACTCATTTTTGAACCATAATAATAAATCACTTTCAATATATTACAAGAATAAGTCACAAGTCATATCATCAATAAATCTCAAGAAATAATATCAATAGACCACTTCCAGAGGTTAGCAATAAAGTAACTCAAAGGGAATGCTAGAGGAGAGTGTCATCACATGGCCTTACATTGATTATCCAGACAACCTGTCACAAGGTGCCACCTCCATCTATGGTTATCCTGACTACCTATCTCAAGGCACCACTCCATAGGGTAACTCATGTAGAACCATTAACTTCTCATGAAGACGAGGTAACGATCAAGCCAACCACAGCCTTCTTGACCCACTTTTAGTGTACGAAAGCCCTAATAGGCAGATGGGGCATCCATAATTATTTTATTAATATTTTACTACCTACCCCCTAATTAATTACTTAGGTTATCACTTGTTACTCTCACTCTAATGTGGGTTACCCTAACAACCCCTTTGTGCATTAGCCCCACGTAGAGCCACTCTCCCTACAAACCCAAAACATTAAAAATATAATATCCAAGAATTGTACCAACACTAAGAAGCATCAAATCTCAAAGCTTAAGTAATTGTGAGGCATTACCCATCCCGCCAAAATCCCATTACAAAATTCCCATTTATAGGTACAACCCATGCATAAATCCGAAATTACAATTACGATCAAAATTTTGGCAAAGTCCAAATAAATGAAGCAACATGAAACAAGATTTCCCTCGCCTCTGGAAGACTCTCTAAAGGATAACACATGGGTTTCCCACTAAAGAAATGTCAATGATATTAAGATCTTAAAGGACTATTTTCAATCCACAAATTATAATCCAACGAGTAAAGAATAATAGAGTAACATCATAACAAGCCCTTCAACCAAAACCCCATCAATGACCTTAAGGTACAAGCGACTAACACTTTTAACCATATTCAAAGACACATACTTTTCAAACTGTTACAAACCCCAATAAAAAATATAGTAATCAATCCAAACAACCCTTATATCATGTACAAGAATACTCTGTAGAACAAAATCACTTTCATAACATCAATTCATTCAATGGGGAACATTGTAGCACTTTTTTAAAACTCATTACATAAACCCTAACTTTTCATGCAAAACCATTCACATAATAATACTCAAATGCCAACAATAACCATAATTCTAATTTTATAATTCCTATAATAACCCAGATATATAAATAAATCATTTCTTAAATATAAACACATTAATTATAAAGTATTAAAGAATAATCACTATAACTTATTCACACCCTACTATAAGAGTCATTACTAAAGAAGCTCTATAAATAATAATTTACAATTAACCCTATATAAATATTCACACAAAAGGGTTACTTTTGCTAGCATTCTCGAATGATAAATCATAACAGACATTTAAATCATCACTAACAAATCAAAGGAGTAAACATCAAATAAAACATTTATTATCAATTTGACTATAAAGTAATTAAGGACAAAGCCCCCATTCAAAGATAACATATTTCATTTAATCAGCCCAATCCCTTCAATTTTCTAATTATAATTAAATCTATCAAGCCTTATCAAATCATCTACATGACCTGAAATTCATCTAACAAAATTTTATTTCTTGATGACAAGGGTCATAGATACATAATTCCATTTGTGTTGATTTTGGAGGCCAAGTTTTCAAATACACCTATAGATAGACATATGTTAAAAAAATATCTTTTGAATAGCACTATCTCAAATCAGATGATGACAAAAAAATAATAAGCATCTATTACAAATATACAACCCTCATATCGAATTCAACCAATCGAATGAATAAGAAATGACATGGGTTAGCATTTTCTTAGGGAAGGAGCTCCATGCATATCAATGCGTTTATTATATTTATATTTTCCTAGAATGTCAGAAATAACCTAAGTTCCCAAACTGCAGTGATTTGGTGAAATCCTGGCCATGAATTCAGAAATATCAAACTTAAGAGACCAATTTCACATTCCTTTCTTCATTGTTGAGCTTGTGACTTAGGGAGAACTCATATGGGGCACAAGCATTTACACTCTAGGTTTTTCCCATTATATCCCAGCCCCATAAGGTGAATGAAATGCATAATATAAATTCAATGTTATATCGAATGAGAGACTTGGATGCAATGAACAAACTGGAAGCTAGTCTTAAATAAAACTATGGTATAGGATTCAAGATTCAATATTAGATATATCGATATGGATTCTCAACCATCAGAATGCAACAATTTATTTTCATAGAAGTATTGATCTTGAAAGATAAGTGGTGTGTGGTTGGGAGAGAAGAAAAGCTCTAACACTTTCAAACAAAGGCAATAGGCACATGAATTTTATGACAGAATGCCCCAAAAAATTGGAATCCAATAACATGATATGAACAAATTGGACTAAGTGCAAGTTAACAACAACTAACTTTAACAACTTACAAAGAAGGAAGATAAACATTGAATTTCAACCCAAACCACTATCCGAAGAGGGTGATGGGAGAAGACAAAGTCTCAACCAAGGGGAAGTAATCTATAGAGTAATTAAGGAAGAAAAATAGGCTGGAACAAGCAGAAGATTGATTGACTATCTTCAAATTGAAAACCCATATTCAAACAAAACAATATCATCAAAATACCAAATACAAGACATTTCAATCAAATCCCACGTAATGCTGGGTGTGTCAATTATCAATGCAAGGCAATCCAACATCAAAGCTTATTCAACTAAATCTACCTACAGTATTGAAAGTCTAACTTAAAGTTCGAACCATGGAATTTAATTCGCAATGGCTAAAATCAAATCATCTACGTAGTAAAAGAATGCTAAATTGCTTTGACTAGCAAAACAATGCAATCATAACTCTTAAGCATGGCCAAACCACTACGTGGGGAAAAGATCTGAACATGCACTTCGGTTAAGGAAAAATCTAACCTAATTCGTTGCAATCCGTGAATTGTATGACACAATTTATCAATGAAAAGAAATCAACATTTAAAGCGATGAGAGCAAGATATGTTAAAATGAGTTTCATGGAATGCAAGGTGTAGAGGCATAACAGGGACATATGATTTTCTTGACAGAATACTTGAAGAAATGTGGCTTCATGAGTCAATGAAATATGCACAAGGCCCATCCATAAATAAACCCATTGGCATGAAAAACACAGTACATGGAATGAAGTCACCAACAAGAGATAAATCACTAAAAACAAATCACCTTATTCAATTTCCATGAGACGCACATGCACTAAAAATGCAAAGTAACTCTTGAGAACGCATAGCACAAAGATGTAGTTTGGAGTGACGAATATAGTAGAGAATTTGTTATCAAATACTAGAGATTGAACTTTATAGACAAACGAGGAAAAAAATACATATCTGTGTTTAGCCTACATTTACAAATTTTTTTCTTCACATCTTGACCTCTACAAGGGTTGGACTCTCATCCCCGTCCAATAACCTTCTTTTTACAAAATGAACTTGCAGACCAAAATTTTCATTTCTCCCCCTCTCCCCTTCAACAATCCCAAAACTAGCTCTATAAAGCTAGCGATGAAATTTCAAAACACAAAAAACAATAAAATTAGCAAGTTAATCATTCAAATCTAGTTTCGAACTGTACATGAGTATTCTTTTAACTCTTACCATATTTTCTTGCCTTTTCCCTTTTGTTTCAAAATCTTATCCCTTTTATTAAATTTAAAATTAAATTACATTCCATTTAATCACTTAAAATCTATTGGCAATAATATTTACCTTTATCTATGATAAATCGCGTCACTGGAATAATTATCTTTTCTCCATATTTTTTTCTATTTTCACTTGCTTTTGCATATGTGTTTGAAAACTTATCATCTTTACTTAATTAGAAATCACATTTTTTCTTATATTTAATTAATTATCTTCAAACAACTAATAAATTATTAATTATTATTAGATACCATTAAAAGAATACCTTTTACAAAAAAAAATTATTTATTTATTTAATAATAAACTATTTACTTAATATTTCAGAAAACTAATTTATTTATTTATTATTTTAATTTCCAGATTTATTTACTCAATGTTAATTTAATTAATTGTGTAAACAATGCCATCAAATATTATGTTAATTGCATAAACCAATCACACACAAAACAATAATAACACAATTAGACACTTACACAAAATCTGGAAAGGTCACAATGGAGGGGCACTATACAGGCACTTGAAACTTATCATTAGCCTACTAAACAACATTTTGAATTCATTGTCACACACATTAAAGCAAGCAGTGCTTCACTTTTCATATGCATTTAACAAGTACTTCTTTTTGTAGTGATTTTTGTTAGTTCTTTGTTTCAAAAATTTTAAGATCTTTTATGTCTTGTGAACTGTGTTCTCAAAATTGGAATTACTTCCCAAATTTTATATTGATTGGGGCCTCATAAAATCTTCCTTTGTTAGTTGGCAAGATTGAAGCATATGCTAGTATTTGGTCGCATTAAAAGGAGCAAGAGAGATTATCTATATACTTTAAGCATAGCTCAATGTCTATAAGCAGTCAATTTATTAGTATAATTTGTAGGAAATGAACTTGAGTTCTTTCGTGGACTGATGTTTTTAATGCTATATAATGCAAGTTTGATTAAATATTTGACTTCAGTTCATTAAATATTTAACTTCAATTTTTGAAATCCTATTTGAAAGTGATCTTGCCGGAAACAAAAATTACTACGAGGGTAATCCCACAATAGTGGTTTACAATTTTTTGCCAAACTAGACACTGAAATTATTATTTTTAACTAAATCTTTACTTTTGAGCACCTATAGCAGCTAAATTGTGAGGAATTTGAAGATGATGCAAATTAGGGTTTCATGAAATTTTTTCTATAGATTCTAAATATATATTTTAAAAAAAAATTGGAATTAGATTACACTTCTTTTCCTATCTCACTCAAAAGCTAGTTTTTTTTTAGGATTTTTTTTTTTTAAGTGACACTCAATGTATAAATCATAATTTTTTGTCCATGAAAGATAAAATTCTAATTCTTTCAAATTTAGATTTGTATTTTCGATATCTAGTGCTTCCACTTGGTTAAATAGTATTTTAATGAATATTTTTTCTTTAATCAAGTTTCAAAGTCAAATCAATTACAATTCAGACATAGTGCGACCATATAATGCATAACATTTTTTGTATTTATCAAAATTCAACTTTTTTTTGTTGGATCAAGGACTTCAATATCTAG
This sequence comes from Sequoia sempervirens, assembly GCA_007258455.2. NCBI lineage: Eukaryota > Viridiplantae > Streptophyta > Pinopsida > Cupressales > Cupressaceae > Sequoia > Sequoia sempervirens. The sequence goes on from VDFB02058242.1 coordinate 126,896,213, forward strand.
TGCACTGATATTTTTCAAAAAAAAAAATTGATAATCTGCTATCTTTCCACATGTGCAGAATAGAGAGATTGATTTCAGTGAAAAAACTATGTTTAATAAAAGTAAAAACCAAATAAATAATAAAACCAAAACATATTAAAATTATATTTGTTGGATAGCTCATTCCTAGGACTACCTGATTCCAGTTGGATCTATGAAATCTTCACCATTTTTATGTTCAAACAAAGCTTTGAAGTGAAATTTTTTTGAATTTTTTTGTGAACAATGTAAAAAATTAGGGAAAAGGGGGGTTCGCTTGAACTAGTGGGGTTCGAGTGAACCCCCAAGGGTTCAAGCAAACCTGGGTTCACTTGAACCCAAGTTAGAGTGAACCTCCTTCACAAAAGGGGTTTTCATTTGATTTTTGTTTGTCGATGCATTAAATCAATTCACTCAAACCTTGGTTGAAGTGAACCATTTTTTTCATTCGTTTGAACCAACTAGTTCATCAAAACCCCCAAAATAAAATTTTTTGGCATGGGGTCATTTTTTTCAAGTTTTCCTTCCTCACTCAAATTGTAAACCACTTTTTTGGGTTTACCCAAGAATGAGGAATCATAAAGGTTGGTAGATGATTTTTCACATAAAGAATTAGTGGTAGAATATGATGGTTTATCAAGGTGAAAAAATCTAGAAAAACAAATAACAAAGCAGATTCAACTTCAAATAGTGGGAATTAAACTTGAACTTGGAAAGAGAATTTTTAAACGCTAATTGTAATAGTCTAGAGCCTCCAATTGTTGCTTTTTTTTTTCTATTTTAGGCCAACTAGATAAATTTGTGTTTAAAAGTAATCATTGATTGATTTTTTTTCAAATTTGGGCTAAAATTGAACATTAGAAACTCATTAGACTTTGATTTTGGGCTAAAATTGAACAAGCAGCTTCACACTTGGTTTTGGTGCTCTAAAAAGAACTTATCATTGTTTTGAGGATTAAAATGAATTTTAATTTTCTTTATTTTGTAATCTTTTTTGCAATTTGTGTCATTCAAATATGTATGCACTTCTCTCATGCTTCAAGATGATCTTGAGAATCAAAGGAATTCTGGTGACATTGGTTGTCTAAAAAATTACCTACATGTTTCATGTTTAGGTTTAAAATTGAACAAATCATGCTAGTACGAGAAAGAGACATTGTGTGTGTTCCCTCCTTGCAATTTACATGAATTGGGTGGTCAAACTACAAGTGTACTCGATCTCTTTTGTTACCTTTAGCGGGGCCTACCTAAGACCAATTTGAAGGTGACTCCAATTAGTTTTTCACTCGAGCTGGCATATAAATGGATAAGACTAAACTATCAAGTCATCATGGTATGTGGGCCTTAGTCGTACAGTGTCTTTCAAACTGGGGTACTACTGTAAAAAGTATAAGATCCCCTAGTAGGATTTATTAAAACCTTTAATGGCTCACTGGATGCCCACAAGGTGCCATGTCCTTGATTACCCTAACTAAGAACTAATTTGTATAGAAGCCAAAATACTTACTATTTGTTGGTGCAAAAATGGTCATTCTAAAGTCGACCCACATTTGTACTCTTCAAATTAGAAATAGAGTAAATCCTTTTAATCTCTAGATTTTAAGGATTTTGAGATTTGATGATTCTAAGAAGTGTGTGTCATGGAGGTGAGCCAGTCTCGCCAAATCTCTAGATGTTTTATTTGTCTTAGTATTTGGAGAGGTCCAATTAGGGACTCAACAAATATTATATTTCTATTCTAGGGTTGTGCAATTTGTGAGTTAGTTAAATACTTTTCTTGGATCTACAACTTTGAAACCAAAATTCAACAAGGCATCAAAACTTCAAACCCTATGGAAGAGAAAATACCTTTGAAAAGTCCATCCTATAAACAACTACTCTTAGGGAAAAGCATGCTCTTCACTATCTTGGTCTTGTAAACAAGGTCCCTATTAGGTTCATTTAGGATCAAATCAAACACTTCATCCACCCCAAAAAGTTATCATCTCCATCCCATAAACAATTTTAGAGCTTTGGAAACATCATTCTAGACTTGCGTAAATCATCAAACACATCAAAATAACCTTATTTAGTTAGGAGAGTGAGAATGCATCCTTTCTTATACCTCTAGTTAAATTGGCACCCCTTTGAACAAGTTCACCTTAAGGTTACATCCAACATATTTGGATCTACAAGTTCATTATCCAAATTAAAACATCAAAATAAAAACCTAAGTTTAGCATTGATCCAAAGTTCCTAAAAGTTCACACACCCATATCACTCCCCCATTTCATCTTCCATCTCATCATTGGTCCTAAATTCCTTAGAGGTCAACAAGGTAAAAACATGGAATATAAAATTGATTCATACATCATGAGTGATCTAATTCAACCAAGCTATCAAAGCCTTACAATGCCAATTGATTATGAAAAATCAGATTTATACAATCCATACATGGGAACATTATCTCCTATAAATGTCAATGGTAGACTAAATGTGAGTATAACCAATATAAATTTTGGAACACCTTTCCCTATAGTATATTTACATCAAAATTAAAACCTATAAATCTATCAACCAAAAAATCAATACATGAGTCTTCAACAAAAAAACATTATCCCACCAAATCCATACATGCCAAATGTGAATATACCAAGTACAATTTTACCAAACATGAATATTTCAAATCCACACTGGATAAAATTTGGGATAGATATGTTTTCAAATCATTCAAATTTTGTTCAAAGTCCAAAAAATATGTTAACAACTCCATGTATTAATCCAAGTAAAGATAACACCATGCAAAATCAAAGTTACCTAAATCAATGCAATGTGATTCCCAACTACAACAATGTTCAATTTCAACCTATAATTCCAATTCTAAAATCATCCCAAATCATAAAATTGTCCAAAATCAATTTTTCCATGATCCCATACAAACACCACAAGTATATATTCCAAATTTTCTTGAACAAAAGACAAATCAGCTAGTGTTAAGATCAAAATTAAGATCAATTTTTGTGAGATCAAATTGCTACACTTACCAAAATAGATGATTCATTGTTCCAAGAGACATATCCACCCCAAAATCAATACAATATTCCATTTTTTAAACCATGTCATCAAAGCATTGAGTTATGTCCACAATCACATCAAGAAAAATATCTCTAATGTCAAGAGGTTGGATATCAAGATCAACAAAATCAACAAAAAACCCAATCACCAAATCTCAAAGATCAATCACCACATAGATCCAAGATCAATCACAACAAGAATCACCTCAACAATAAAAAATATCACAAGATAACAAACATGAATACACTCCTTTTGGAGTACCAATCAAATTAGTGCTAAGAAAGCTAGTTAATGCAAAAATCATCAATCTTCCAAAAGTAAGTGCTTTCAACTCTATCCTAAAATTTCTTTGGAATAGGGGTGGATCTTATTGTGAGTATTATAGAGAAAATATTCATAAAACCTCAAATTTTATTCAACTCAAAAATATCATCCAAGACTTTATTAATCAAGAAAAAATAACTATTGAGGACATCAATCAAGATTCAACCACAGGTGCCACTAGTGACAATCTCTTTACCATAATTGTTGAAAAAAATGATCAAGATCTATCCGTCAATTATTACCTTGAAGATATTTCTACCTTATCCAGTGATCAAATCAACATACATCAAGAGTCACTTTTCAATCATGATCAAAATCCGCCAACAATACCCAACAATGACAATATTCAAGAGATGTTAACATCATTTCATCCTATGGTTGAAAACATTGAAAATATCTTTACCACAATTGTTGAAAACAATGATCAAGATCTATCCATCAATGAGAACCTTGAAGATGTTTCTACCTCATCCAATGATAAACTCAACATACATCAAGAGTCACTTTTTAGTCATGATCAAAACCCCTCAACAATACTCGACAATGATCTATTTCAAGGAGTGTTAGAATTATTTGAACCTATTAACATAATCCATGATCCATCAACCAATTATCATGTTGAAAATGTCTCTTCATCACCTAATGTGTTAGAGGACATATCTCAAGAATTCAATCCCTAGCATGATCAAAATCTTTCACCAAAGTCTAGCAATGGTCCTTTCTAGGACATATTGGCATCCTTTGACCTCATGGTTATAGATACTAAAGGAATCCTCAACTCAACGTTTGATCCAAGTACAGTCAAAGATCAAGAGAATATTGAGCCACTTCCCATGCCTAATGAAGATATACAAGAACCCTTTATAAGCAATCCATCTTTTGAAATTGACCCATGTCAAAAACTTGATCCAAAGTACATAGGAAGAAGTTCTAACATTAACCAAGATCAAGAATTTGTATCTCCATGATACTATAATGATCTAATGGGAACTCTCCTATCTATGCAAGATGTCACAAATAATGATCATATCCATATAGCACATACTCCCCCATCTACCCATGAGATGCTTTCTTTGGATGGAAATGCAAATGTTCTTCATTCAAAACAAGAGTCTCATACTCTTGATATCATTACCAAGCATAGAAATGCCAAATATGCATACATATCAATCCAATAGTTTAATCAAATAACCTTCATTTAATCAAATCTAACATTTCATCCTTCAAACTAAATAAATCCACTTCATCATCACCTCATTTAAATAAATCAATCAAATCCTAACATTTACTTAATTAACCTTTATCTTGCATCATCCTTTAATTAAATAAACCAAACTTTATTTAATTAAAATCCTAAAAACACCTTCCATCCTTTTTTAATTTTAATAAATCAAAATATTTAAGTCAAATGGGTAAAAAACCCTAAGCATCATATAAGCTAATCTAATCCTAATTAGCCTAATCTAACCACCCATCATATCCTCTAGGTTTTCCCCCTTGCACCAATAAATCATTTTAACTCATTTATAAATTCATCATTTTCTTTCAACTTGGCATAAAAAATGGAATATGAAGACAAGTTGACTTGTCCCTTCCAACATTGCAACAACTTCTCTATTTCATGTCCCCCACTCAACATTTATAACATTTGTTTGCAACAAATTATTTATTTCATGTCCCCCACTCAACATTTATAACATTTATTTTCAACAACTTCTTTATTTCATGTCCCCCACTCAACATTTTTTAACATTTATTTCACAATTTGAAATTTGAAATCTCGCTCTCTTTGGCACATTGACCAAAGTGTGCTCATTCCTCAACCTATGACAAGTTGACAAGTGGCTCCATTTTATTTGCTAAATCATTATCCCACATTGACCTATTTTGAGCTATCTTCCAACTTGAAAATCTATAAATAAAGGGCTTATTCATCAACAAGATCATCCACAACTTATTCAAAGTTATTCTCTTCACATTGAGAGCTAATTTTGTCCATCATCATTTGTAACATCAAGCTTGTCAAGGACTGGGAAAGGGCTATTTTCCACAATAGCACCAATCCACTATGGGATAAAGTTTTGATCATGTTTTTGTATGCTTGCAATCAGCTATTCTTGTTCTATTTAGTTTTGCATATTTTAGCATGGTGAAAGTATTTCATAGGGATGTTGAATTTAATGTGTTTCAAATGACTAAAATGATATTATTATGTTAATATTTTAAACCATTTGCAGATTTTGGCATCCACATATTGGTGCTAGAAGGAGGGCAGAAGGAATAGTTAGAAGTTGTAATGGGTCGAAGTGTAAAGAAAAATTAGCAAGGAGGGATTCTCATTTGCACAAGGAGCTTGTAAGAAGAAATATTTGGAGGAATCTTGGAGAATGGAGCATTAAATTCAAAGTTTATAGAGTGTTTTTTTATGCTTGGAGCCTCCATTTACTGCTTTAATTTTTTTTTTTAAGCCAACTAGATCATAGTTTGTTTTCAAAGTTGGATTAAAATTGATCACTAGAAATTGACTAGACATTTTCTTTTTGGGATAAAATTGAACAAACAAACTTCACATTTTATTTTTGGTGCTTAAAATGAACTCATCATTTCTTTGAGGATTTAAAACGAACATGTGTCTTTCATTCTTTGTAATCTTTTATGCAAAATGATCTCATCTAAAAAGGTGTATGCACTTCTCTCACATTTCATGACGACCTTGAGAATTTAAAGTATTATTGGTGACATTAATTTGCATAAAATATTTCCTCCACACTTCATTTTGGGAACTAAAATTTAACAAAATCTTGTGCAAGTGTGGGTGAGCTTATTGCATATGTTCTCCCTTTGTTTCTAAACAAGGCTAAATTGAACTATGAATAAGTTTATTCACTTTTGTCTATCTTAGAGGGCCTACCTTGGGGAAAAATTAATCACCCAAGGGAACAACTCAACTGATAACACTCTAAAGCCAAGAGTATTTTCAACCGAGATAATAAATGTGGGTATTGGAGTAAACGCTAGTATCATGCAGTTGGCTCTGATGAGATGGATCTGAAAGGGGACCCTAACCATATGGGTCAATCTCCACAAACAGAAAGTCTAAACTAAAACCTTTTTTTGTAGTGTCCAGCTAACCCATTCACTAAGTTTATCGAAGTGGTGCATTGGAACTTAGATTCCAAGAACTTACTTGCCATGTCCAATCTTGGTTAAAATATAGAGGTTAAGACTTCATTCTTAACATACCTTTAGATTTTTTCCTTGGTTGCATGTAAAATCATCTCTTCTACTACGAAGGGCATGAGGCAAGCCCACCAAGAAAAATGTACCAATTGAGCTAGGATGTTATATTGCTTGTGAGTTAGTTTGAAAACACAGTGCTTTGATCAAAAACATTGGAAAACTAACATTCAACATGAGCATCAAATCTCAAACCCTTTATGACAAGCAAATATCCATGAAAAAATTCACATGTTATTGCTTTCCCTTGGGATTCATATCCTTAGAGGCTTCTAAACATTTTGATTTCATCTCAATTTTCTCCTACTAAGGTCAACAATAGGTAACTCTTTCACCAAATTTCCTTGGTTTTCGCATAATAAACTTTTTGGGAAGAGGGGAAAGTTGAAACATTAGACATCTAGATTCAAAATCTAATCAAGAGGGTGTTTGTGGTAAAAATAATGCATTAAGCAAATATTGAATCAATTGGACCCCACCAATGTGCTTGGAATCTTTTGGTCATATGGTTTTCATGCAAACATTGGTCTTTTATTTTGAATTACTCTTAAAAAAAGGCATGTTCTTCACTATCTTGGTCTAGTAAACAAGTCCTTCCTAGATTCATTTAATATCAAAATAAATCACTTCATCCAATTCCAAACATCTATCAAAATCCATCCCACAAATAGCTTTAGAGCTTTGGAAACATCTTTCTAGACTTGGGTAAATCAACAAAAACAAAATCACCTTGTTTGGTTAGAATTATGGGAATGAATCCTTTCTCATACCTCTAGTTAAATTAGCACCCCTTTGAACAATTTCATCCTAAGATAACATCTAACATCTTAGGGTTTACAAGTTTATTATCCAAATCAAACAATCAAAATCAAACCCTAAGTCTAGCATTGATCCAAATTCCTTAAATGTTTAACACCTATATCATTCACCCCTTTCATCACTCATCTCATCATTGGTCCTAAACACCTTAGAGGTCAACAAGGTCAAAAATCAAGAAGAACATGGAATATAAACCTGATCCATACATCATGAGTAAACCTAGTCAACCAAACTATCAAAGCCTTACTATGCCAATTGATTTTTAAAACTCACAGTTATACAATCCATACATGGCATCATTATCTCCTACAAACCTCAGTGGTACAACAAATGTGATTCTACCGAATCTAAATCTTGGAACACCTTTTCTGATGGTAGATGTAAATCCAAGTCCAACATTGCAACCAAATACTCAATGCATGAGTCTTCAACGAAACAACATCATCCCACCAAATCCATACATAACAAAAGTGAATATACTAAGTACAAGTTTTCCAAACATGAATCTAGAAAAATTTTCGATAAATATGTTTACGAATCATACAAATATTGTTCAAATTCCAAATAAGATATTAACAACTGCATGTGTTAATCCAAGTCAAGGTAACACCATGCAAAATCAAAGTTACCTAAATCATGGAAATGTGATTCCCAACACCAACAGTGTTCAATTTCAACCTATCATGCCAAATCTAAACATCATCCCAAATTAGAACATTATCCAAAATCAATTTGTCCATGGTCCCATCCAAACACCACCAGCATACATTCCAAATCTACTTGAACAAATGCCAAATCAAGGGAATCAAAATCAAGATCAAATTTCACTAGAGCAACTTGCTTCACATGCCAAACTAATTGAATTATTGAGCCAGGAGATATCTTCACTCTAAAATAAATACACTTATCCATTGGTTAATCCATGTCATCAAAGCAGTGAGTTGTGTCGACAACAATGTCAAGAAAAATATTTCAAATGTCAAGAAGTTAGATGTCAAGATCAATCACATCAAAAAATTCAACCCCCACATCTTGAAGATCAATCACCACATCTCAAATATCAATCACCACATCTCCAAAATCAACAACTAGAAGGTCAATTTAAAGTGAAAATATCACAAAGAAATGAGAGGAAATACACACCACTAGGGAGACCAATCGAATTAGTCCTGCAAGAATTGATACAAGAAAATCTCATCAAAATCCCCATTTACGTGAACTATGAAGAACCAAACATAAAACTGCCAGGGTATAACAAGAAGCACCTTTGTGATTGTCTTAGAATAAAGGGACACAGAACATTAGATTGTGTTCGACTCAAAAAACTCATCCAATACCTGATTGATGAAAAGATAATCACTATTGGGGACAGTGATAGCATTGGCAATCTCTCCACAATAGCAGTTGAGAACAAGGATCAAGATCAATCCATCACTGAGCACCATGAAGTTGTTCCTACTTCATCCAATGACAAAATAACATATGTCAAGAGTCACTTTTCAATCATTGTCAAAATCCACCAACAATACCCAACAATGATCCAATTCATGAAATTTCAACATCACTTGACTCTATGGTTGAGGACATTGACAATCTCTCTGCCATAATTGTTGAAAACAATGTTCAAGACCTATACATCAATGAACACATGGAATATGTTTCTACCTCATTCGAAGATCAAATCAACATACATCAAGAGTCACTTTTTTATCATGATAAGAATCCTTCAACAATATTTGGCAATGATCCATTTCAAGGAGTGTTAGCATTATTTGATCTTGTAATCAACAATCCATCGACCAATGATCATGTTGAAAAGGTCTCTACATCAGCTAATAAGTTAGAGGGCATATCTCAAGAATTTATGCCAAAGCATGATCAATGTCTTTCACCAAAGTCTAGCAATCATCCTTTCCAGGACATATTGACATCCTTTGACCTCATGGTTGTAGATATTGAAGGAATCCTCAACTTGACATTTAATCCAAGTTCACTAAAAGTTGAAAAGGATATTAAGCCAATTCCCATGCCTAATAAGGGCATCCAGGAACCTTTTATAAGCAATCCATTGTTTGAAATTAAACCATGTCAAGAACTTGATCCAAAGCATGTCAAAAGAAATTCTGAAATCATTCAAGATCAAAAATTCATATTTCCAAGATACTACAATGATGTAATGGAAACTCTCCTATCTATGCAAGATGCCAAAAATGATGATTGCACCTATATAGCACATTCTCCTCCATCTACCCTTGAGATGCTTTCTCTGGATGGACACATAGATGATCTTCATTTAGAATAGGATTCATGTACTCCTGATATTATTACTCAAAAAGAGTGGGTTATTTATTCCTACAACCAAATATAGTTTTCAACATCAGGATCAGATATATCCCCAATTCAAACTGAGGACATCATGAATAAAGATATCTATAAGTATCCAATCAAGGAAACAGGTGAGACGAAACAAGATATTTCAGAGTCAGCAAAGCATCCAACTGAAATAACATCATTTTCAATGGTCATTTATCAAAGAATGCATTTTAAACAAGAGCTCTTGCAATAAGTAGAATCAAAGCATGAAGGTAATACTTGCACAATACTGGGTGTACTATGTTTCAAGCAAATGCCAACATAGGGAGCATGAAGAATCCTTATGTTGAAATTGATGCCAATACTACAACCAGTCATGTCATGAATCTTCATCCACCCATCACCCCATCCATGAATTGGGACCAATGTCGAAAGAAAGAACATTATCAAAGAAAAAGAAGATGGAAACAATAATGGACAAATCAAATACAAATGGATACCAAAGAATACAAAGAAAGATCATCTCTATCAAACTCCATTAGTCAAAGAAACTATGGGGCAAAATAAAAAAGGGAAAAATATCCATCAAAGATGTCCGCAAAAGCAAAAGAAGGATTTTCAAGTAACATACAAAGTATATCAAGTTGTTGGTCCTGATTCCATGCACACTTTTGTATCCACCCATCATTGCTCATCTATCCAAGTTTGGAGAGTCAAAGGTTCCAAACTGTCAACCAATCCATCTTTTATCCCTAAACACACACTATCCATGCCTCCACACGTGATATCCAATTCTCAAATTGACCATGTATTAGAAACAACCCTTCATCATAAGGATTCCAAAGGCACTCTATTGTGATGTGCACACAAAGACAAAGTTAACCTCGATATCAATCAAGTAGATCAAGAGTCCCAACAGTTGCATTCAAGTGCATGTATCTTGGAAAAACAACTTCTTCAAATAGGATATCAATAGCACATTATGACATAAGCATCTACATCAACACCACAAGGTGGTTCAGTGTGAACTTAAATTTTTTTGAAAAATTCAAAAAAGAAAGAATGAAAAAAATCCAAAAAAAAAAAAAAGGATTGAAAACAGTAAAGAAAAAAAATTGTCATCTAGTGAAAACCGCAGGGGTGGTGCTTTGGGAAAGACCATGATGAAAACCTAGCAAACAGGCATCATGTGTAGAATCGAGCATATGTGTGCACTGTTTCACATGAAAGCATCTCATCCCATTTATAATAAAGCCATCATTCCATCCATCTCAGCCATAATAAATCCATTTCATCCATGATCCATTTATCCAATCCATTTTCATCCATCTACATCCATCATCTAAGTTATCTTGATCTTGATGAAAGTTTGGGGCACACTTTATGCTTGCTTATGGTAAACATCTTGACATGGGTCATTTTCATTGATCTTATGTAGCATTATGTGAGCCATGAAGCATTATCCAATGAAGAATTCCTTTGTTCAAACACCTTATCTTATCATAAGATAATCCATATCCATCTATCCGTACACCTATCCGAGCATCCATCCATGACATTCCATACATTTCTAAACACTGGGGGCGGATATTTACATCTTTCTTTAGGAATAAATCTTGATCTATATCCTCCAACTTATGTGACAATCCAAACATTGGCAAACGTGGAATAAAATTGGTCAAAGCATTTGTGATCAAAAATCCAAATTACTCGCCCATGGCATATTTTGACAAGAAAATGTTCCTTATCAATCTTCATCTTTCATTGAACATCAATTCAAAGAATCACTATCAGTTGCATCTAACACACCCTTCAACAATCATATCAAATCATCCAAATAGCTTTTATTCCAAATCAAGCTTCATTAATCATGATCAATCAAATCCAACCAAAAATCATCATCTTGAGATATCCTTGTGTTTCTTAACACTATCCTTGCATTGTTGTGTATCCTCAACAATGTTATCATCATCAATCCTGATCAATCAATCCTTGCATTGTTGTGTATCTTCAACAATGTTATCATCATCAAATCCTGATCAATCAATCCTTGCATTGTTGTACATCTTCAACAATGTTATCATCATCAAATCCTGATCAATCAATCCTTGCATTGTTGTGCATCCTCAATAATGTTATCGTCATCAATCCTGATCAATCAATCCTTGCATTGTTGTGTATCCTCGACAATCTTATCATCATCATCAATCCATCAATTCAATCAGTCAACATTAGCTTGGTTTTCAGCAAAATCCCAAATAGATCATTGATATTGTATCCATATCCAAATCATCAAAATCGTGTAAAAAGTCCAAAAACATCCAAAAACATTCAAAACATATCAAAAAATAAAAAAAATTCAAAAATTTAGAAAAACATCAAAAAAATTGGAATCCAAACTACATTGTCTTTGAGCTTACACGTAGGCAAGGCTAATCTTTGATCAACCCCCGAGACACAAAAATCCAAAAACCATGAAAATCCATCTCACAAAAACAAAAACATTCGAAAATCTAAAAACATTCAAAAAAAAAATGTCAAAATCTAAAAAAAATTCATAAAATCTCAAGAAACCTCAAAACATTTGCAAAATGTTTAAAAATACCAAAAATAGCCTCAAAACATTCCAAAAATGTCAAAAACATCCAAATATTTGAATAAAATCCATTCGTCTCATCTCGCTTTGAATCAAAATAATCAATCATCCATAATAAACCGATCATCACCTTCATCCTTAGGAAAAACAAATAGAAACAACCACAACAATCAGCTAAAGCAAACTTCAAATGCAAAGTCAAAATCAAAGCAACAAACTGTTAAATGCAAATTCAAACTCTTGATCATTTTCAAACATGTCAATCAACCTTATATCAACAACCTATCAATCAACTTATCAACCCATCATCATCCTATACAATACATGTCCTAGGATATATCATTCTAACAATGGGCATAATTTTGGATTTCACTTTGGATTCTTATCCTATCAAAACAAATCCCTTTGGCTAGAGATATGAAGAACATTAGCTTGTTTGCATATTTGATCTTTTCTTTTTTGATTTATCTTATTGTGCTTATTCCAAGGACTTCTCGATGATATCTGAATGAAGGATTTAGAGAGATAGGAATAGGGCAATGATCATCATCTTTTATCTGTTGTGCTTGTAGGACATTCTTGTAAAATAACTTGGCAAATACTTGCTTTGTCAGGTATGTCCTAGCAAGGTTTTCATATGTCAAGTGTGAACAAGACTACTCCTATCTATTTTTTGAGTCAGAGTCCATCACACTAGGTACAACGCCATCCTAGTTCTTTATACCTTGATGCATCGTACCTATGTGTGTTATCAAACATAAGGTAAGTAGCCCTTTTAAAATCCCAATCCTTGATAAGAAAATCTATCATCAACATCATCTCTAATAAAGTCTCATCAAATCATGGACTTGTTGGATCCTCTTGTCATCACTTGATTTCTTCTTTTCCGCACTAACATCACATCATGAATAGTTAAATCATCATCACCAATGTATCCATCATGCATCCATCCTACATCCAAAAATTTCCAGCATACCACATATCATTCATATCATACATAATAGGAAACATCGATCATTTCACATGCATTGCATTTGCATCATCATCATAATATAGATCTGTTAGTGTATGCATCTACATAAATTATCCATCGCATAATCATAGCATATTGCATCATCCATCTCAACTATCTCATTTGCATCATCATCCATAACCATCCATTTTTAACTTCTTTATCGCGAGATCGATCTTCAAATTGAATCTTTTTGCTCGATCTCTCGAGGGGGAAATGTACTAGTGTACTTTTTGCTGGGGCATCCGAATTTTTTTTTATTTTTATTTTTAATTTTGATCGCGGCAAGTTTATTCTTTGAACCAACACAGCAAGTACATTGCTTCAAAGAGGAGAAAAATGTAGACACAAAAAATATGCATACATGTCAATCCAATAGTTTAATCAAATAACCTTCATTTAATAAAATCTAACATTTCATTCTTCAAAACTAAATAAATCAATCAAATCCTAACATTTCATTAATTAACCTTTATCTTGCATCATCCTTTAATTAAATAAACCAAACTTTATTTAATTAAAATCTTAAAAGCACCATCCATCCTTTTTTGATTTTAATAAATCAAAATATTTAAGTCAAATGGGTCAAAACCCCTAAACATCATGTAAGCTAATCTAATCCTAATTAGCCTAATCTAACCACCCATCACATCCTCTAGCTTTTCCCACTTGTACCAATAAATCATTTAAACTCATTTATAAATTCATCATTTTCTTTCCACTTGGCATAAAAAATGGAATATGAAGACAAGTTGACTTGTCCCTTCCAAAATTGCAACAACTTCTCTATTTCATGTCCCCCACTCAACATTCATAACATTTATTTATTTCATTTCCCCCACTCACCATTTATAATATTTATTTGCACCAACTTCTTTATTTCATGTCCCCCACTCAAGATTTATAACATTTATTTGCAACAACTTCTTTATTTCATGTCCCCCACTCAACAATTTTTAACATTTATTTCACAATTTGAAATTTGAAATCTCGCTCTCTTTGGCACATTGACCAAAGTGTGCTCATTACTCAACCTATGACAAGTTGACAAGTGGCTCCATTTGATTGGCTAAATCATTATCCCAAATTGATCTATTTTGAGCTCTCTTCCAACTTGAAAATCTATAAATAAAGGGCTTATTCATCAACAAGATCATCCACAACTTATGCAAAGTTATTCTCTTCACATTGAGAGCTAATTTTATCCATCATCATTTGTAACATCGAGCTTGTCAAGGATTGGGAAAGGGCTATTTTCCACAATAGCACCAATACACTATGGGATAAAGTTTTGATCATGTTTTTGTATGCTTGCAATCAGCTATTCTTGTTCTATTTAGTTTTGCATATTTTAGCATGGTTAAATTATTTCATAGGGATGTTGAATTTAATGTGTTTCAAATGACTAACATGATATTATTATGTTAAGATTTTTAACCATTTGCAGATTTTGGAATCCACACCAAGGAAAAAGAGTCTCCTACTCTTAACATTTATACACATGATCAAGATATAGAAAAATCTAGAGACATATCATAAATGGATCATGAAGAATAATTCTATAGAATTTTTGAATCAAAAACATCTTGTGAAGGCATATTAAAAATGAATCATGAGGAAGAATTTTACATGGATAGTGAATCATCATGACCTCTTGAAGAAGCATTAAAATTTGATATTTCACAAGATCAAGCAAATGATATGAATCGGGAAGTTATCCTAGACTTATGGAGGATCCTATCACGTATAAACTTGGATCACTTACCTTTTTTAGGGAAACTTATCTTATCAATGAAGTTATCACCTTTAAAGATCCACAACAAAGAAAAGAAGGATTAGCACCTTGTTTCCAAGGTAAATCATATCCTATTACAAATAAAATATTTCAATAGATGAATTATTAAGGCAAAGGATTATGCCTACATGAACATAGTATTCTAGAAGCAGTGTAGATTACTAGAAATCCTAAGCATGAAGGTCTTGGTTTTTCAAAAATTAAGGTATCTAAAAATATCAATGATAACTCTATAATATTGGGGGCAATTTTATCTAGTGTAAACATCAACATTGGGAGCACAAAGAATCCTTATGATGAAAGTGATGTTAATACTACAACCAACCACACCATAAATCTTCATCCACCCATCACCCCATCCATGAATTGGGACCAACATCAAAAGAAGTATTTGAATCAAAGTAAAAAGAACATTATCAAAGGAAAAGAAGCTAAGGAGCATAATGCAAAAATCAAATACACATGGATACCAAAAAATACAAAGATAGATCATCCCTATCAAACTCCATCAGTCAAAGAAACTATGCCTGAAAAAATTAAAAAGGGAAAAGTATACATCAGATATGCCCACAAAGGAAATAGAAGGCTTCTCAAGCAACATACAAAGTATATCAAGTATTTGGTCCTAATTCCATGCACACTTCCATAAACACCCATCATTTCTTATCTTCCCAAGTTTGGAGAGTCAAAGATTCCAAACTATCAACCAATCCATTTTTTATTCCTAAACACACTCCACCATCCACACCTTCATGCATGATCTATCCAATTCTCACATTGACAATGCATTGGCAGCAACCCTTCATCATAAGGATTTAGAAGGACTCTATCATTATGTGTTCACAAAGACAAAGTTAACTCTCATATCAACAAAGTAGATCAGGGATCTCCAAATTTGTATTCAAGTGCACATATCTTGGAAAAGCAACTTCTTAAAGTAGGATACCAATGATAGATTATGACAAAAGCATCTACATCGACACCACCAAGTGATTCAGCATGAACTTAAAATCTTTCACAAAAAACCAAAAAACAAATTCAAAAAATCATGAAAATAGTAAAGATAAAAAATCATCCTCAAGTGAAAACCACTATGGTGGCTCTTTAGACATGTACCATGATGAAAACCTGGTAAATAGGTGTCATGTGTAGAATTGAGCATCTACATGTGCTAGTTCAAGTGAAAGCATCTCATCTCATCCATAATAAATCCAACATTTCATTCATTCATGAACCATTAATCCAATCCATTTTCATCCATCTACATCCATCTTCCAAATTATCTTGATCTTGATTAAACTTTGGTGAACAATTTATACTTCCTTATGGTAAACATCTTGACATGAGTCATTTTTATTGATCCCATCCTATCCAACATTATCCAATCCATGAAGCATTATCCAATGAGCATACTCTATTTGAACACCTTATCTTATCACAAGATAATCCATATCCATCCATTCATACACCTATCCAAGAATCCACCCATGGAACTCCATACATTACTAGACATTGGGGGTAGATATTTCCATCTTGCTATTGGAATAAATCTTGATCTATATCTTCCAACTTATGTGGTGATCTAAACATTGGAAAATGCAAAGTTAAATTGGTCAAAGCATTTGAGAGACAAAATCCAAATCACTAGCCCGTGACATATTTTGACAAGAAGATGTTCCTTATCAAGCATTATCTTTCATCGAACATCAATCCAAATAATAAATATCAACTATATCTAATTTTTACTTTAGCATCACATCAAATCATCCAAACAAATTTTTGTTCCAAACTGAGCTTCAAAATTTTGATCAATAAAATCCAATCAATCCATCATCATCTTGGGATATCATTCCCAATCCTTGCATTATTGTTTATCCTCAAAAATGTTAGCATCATCAATCCATCAATCTAACCAATCAGCCCTAGCTTGTTTTTCAAAAAAATCCCAAACAAATCACTAATATTTTCACACTTATCCATATCTAAATCATCAATATCATGCAAAAATACAAAAACATTCAAAGCATATCAAAATCCAAAAACAGATCTGTACAAACGTGAAAATTAGCATTATGCACTTAGTTCATAGTCATCTGCTCATTAAATAAATCAAGCTCATCAAATCCATTCACCAAGTAAATCAAGTCTATTTAATTCATTCCTAAGGTTATTTATTTAAATTAAATAAATCAACTTTTTTTAATTTAAGTCTCACATTAACCTTTTAATTAAATAAACCAAACTTCATTTAATTGAAATCCAAATGCATATTCCATCCCTTTTTTATTTAAATAAATAAAAATATTTAATTCAAATGGGTCAAAACCCCTTATCATAATCGAAGATAATCTAATCCCAATTAATCTAATATAACTACCCATCACATCCTCTAACTTTTCCCACTTGCACCAATAAATTAATTTATTGAATTATAAAATCAGCATTTCTTCCTCAATAAAGCATCTTTTGGGATTATTCCCTCAAATTTGAATTCAAAAGAAAGTTGAAATGTACATCCAACAAGGAATTTAATAGGTCTTACATGTCTCTTACATGATCCTTGCAAAGGTCAAAGTTAGCATTTAACTCTCAAATTCAAATTTGAATCTCCCTCTTTTTGGCACATTGGCCAAAACTTGCACATTCCTCAACCACTCACAAGTTGACAAGAGGCTTCATCTCATTGGCCAAATATTTATCCCACATTTCTCTCTCATAATCATTCTTTCAACTTGATAATCTTTAAATATAGGCTTCATTCTTCATCAACTCATCCACAAAGCTTATGCAAAGTCACTCTCTTCAATTGAGAATTGATTTTGTCCACTTCACTCCATATTCAAAGCATTTTATTATTTATCTTATCTATCAAGGATTGGGAAATGGCTTCTTTCCATAGAAGCACTAATCCACTATGAGATATTATTTACTACATGTTTTATTGTATGTTTTCAATTAGTTTATCTAATCCTTTTGTTGTTTTGATTGCATCATGAAGCATGTTGATTTGTTTCATAGGTATGTTGATTATTGGCTTTGTTTTAAAATGCTAACCATGCTTTGTGTGTTAGGATTTTAACCAAAACACAGATTGTCACATCGACATAATGGCACTAGAAGGAGGGCTATTTATTAGATTTTTGTTTAACTAATTTTTATTTTTTATTTTTTATTTATTTATTTTTATTTTTATTTTTTATTTTTTATTTTTTTTCTGAATCGCTATACTTCAATTTTGGCACAAGCAATGAAGTATGCTATTTATTTCATTAATATTGTTGTATTTGTTTATCATTATTTTCATATGCTCTCTTGTTAATAGAAAGATGTGTTATGCCATCTACTCTTGCAAGTTGAGCGTTTCATATTTCTTTTTTTGTTTACTGTTGTATTCTACCTGTCCACAGATAGAATAAAATCAGAAAATTGTGTTTATTTTCTCTCAATCTAGATTACATTCTTTACCATTTACACATCAAAGTTTTCCCACAACAATTAGATGTATTTGCTTACACTTTTCACATGTAAAGCTTTTAACGGGAAGAGGCAAGCAATTATAAGTAGATCTTGAATGCAATTAAAGTCTTGGACTAGTCATAATTTATTCATTAATGCTCACTGTCACAATTCACAATTTATTTTCATAGTGATTAATGAGAATGAAGGCTGCACTATTACCAACATCACAAACAACTAAATATTGTTGAATTTTATTACTTAGCAAGTGTACAAGATTTTGTGAATATGACACTAAAATAAATTCCAAAATAGATTGGACAGTAAAGGCAGAAAGTAGTGGCATTACGGAGATGACAAACTGAATGGTAGACTATAACCCACATAATTGATCATTTCAAAAATGTCATTATAATGCATTTCCAAAGCCTATGTTTGTTCATCTCCCTCTCACGCGTAGGTTGCTTGCGGATGTTTCTTATGGTATGAGCTAACTCACAAAGGTTGTGGAATTCAGCTTTACACCTGCCAATTACATTTGCTTGAAAGATTATCATGCCTTTAGTGTTTATTCCTGCAATTGAGATATTCCTCTAATACATCCTATCTAACAAATCACACCCCTTCCCTATGCTTGTGCATTCTACATGGAAGCATTTTGTCCAATACTTTGTGTACCTTGTCTATGTTTTCACATTTTGCATACACATTTATCATGATCATTTATAGTGATTCTATGCCAAAGAATTTCAGTGTTGGAAAAGTGATGCAAATCTGGAAATTAGTCTAAGATTTTAAATGTTGTAGTGGGGTATTTACTTGATGCAAGTGTTGAGTTTCATGGATATGCTATTTCAGTATTTTGTTGAGCATCAATTTCTTTGGTATCCTTGAGACATTACTCTCAGCCACAATGTGAGCATCTCTTATCATGATCCTTTAGCACATTAAATTTACTCCATCAAGGCATCCACTATTGATGTATGAGTTTATTTTTTTTAATTTATCCATTCATCTGTAACCAATGTTTATCATCTATTGTTTGATCTATTAAACACTAGCATTGTTTTCAAAATTTTCCAGTTATCTGTAAGCAAGATTCTATCATCTCCTTTTTGAGCTAATAAGTAATAGATGTTTGGATCCAAGTTTTAAGCTTTTTCAAAGATAGCCTAGTGTAGTTAATTTAAGAGGCTGGAGTAGGAGTATAATGAAAAAAATAGGGATCGCCTACTTCCAATACATCAAAGAGTTCTACGCTATCTCCTTTGCAAGCTGCTAGAAGAGACACACCACCCGCCATGGTCAACACTTTTTACAACACTTCATTTGATCATTTGTCCCCAAGTAGATCCTATAGTATAATTAAAGAGTAGACAATTGCAATCATGCTCATGGATGTGTATAGTTACCGTGGGTCCAAATATTATCAGAGGTAACGTGTTTATGTAGTGATAAAAATTTATGTTGTGGGAAAACTCGTTGAATTAAAAAATCTTAGCAAACCAAAACACCTAAAGGAGCAAGATAAATATTGTTGGTTACCATGCTCCTAACATGTTTAGGCATATTTTACTCAATTTATATTAGCCAATTAACATATGAGAGATGAAAAGATAAATCATAGAACAAGGAAAGGGAGAAGTCCTCAAAAGTCATCCTACCATGTGGAAATTCACCATTCACATATTACTTTTCCTCAAATTCTCAACCTATTACTGTTTCTAATCCATGAATTTTTTTTTTCCCTCTTAAGAAACAATAGATACTAAAGATCTTTGTTAACTTCAAAATAATTGACACATGATCTTGAAAACAATAGAGCTTTAGTTATTCTAGATTTTGATATGACTTGAAAATATCTCTCTATTCTAGATGGCAATCATGGGTGGCATAGGAAAAGCAAGTGGGAAAGTAATCTTTTGAGAGATTTCATTTCTAGAGTTGAAGAAAATGTGGAGAAGCTAAATTTTTGGTTTGTTTATTATTTTAGATGTTGACTTTGTCTATGATACAGGACAATCATTACTCACCCATATGATATGCATTTATTGAGTTGCAACATTGAACATATCTGGTTTATATCTATTAACTGTGTTGATTTTATGACTTGAGGATTCGTAATATACTAGTAGGCTCTATAATGGGCTGAAATTAAATGTTGCCTATTGAACCCAAAGGATAGCTGCAAGTCTTCATCTGGTTTGGAAAATTTTAGGAATTTTATTTGTTTGAAATGATATTCATTATGTTATCATTGATTCCTTAAAATTCATACTTCTTATTTGTGATAAATTTGTGATGTCTATAGGAAGGAAGGAAGAAAATGAAGGAGGAAGGGATTTTTTTCGCACAAAAATTTTGCAACATTGGAGCATTGGAAACAATCTTGGATGAATCTTAGAATTAAAGAGGATTGAAGCATTAAATTTGGAGTTGACAAAGCATTTTTAAATGATTAGGGCTTCTGTCCTACACTTTAGTTTTTTGTTTTAAATCAACTCATGTCTTTTTTTGAGGCTCTAAAAAGAACATTTCAATTTTCATGACAAAGGGCTTAAAATAAACTTTAGGACACAAACTTACTAGAGTTGGTTTTCAGACTTAACAATTGAACAAACAAATCTCACGCTTCAATTACAGTGCTTAAAACGAATAAAAATAATTGCTTTGTGGACTTAAAATGAACATGTGCAATTTTTTTTGTGATTACTTACTCAAACTAATGCCATCGAAAAGACGTATGCACTTCTCTCGCACTTCACGGTGATCTTGAGAATCAAAAGACTTTTTGATGGTCTTTGGTTGGGATAAAGTAATTGCCTCCACACTTCAATTTGGGTTTAAAATTGAACAAAACACTTTTTGAGTGTGAGTAAACCTATTGAATGTATTCTCCCTTTGTTTCTAAATGAAGGTTGATCGAACTATGAATATGTTTACTCAAGTTTGTCTATCTTAGAGGGCCTACCTTGGGGGAAAAGTACTCACCTAAGGGAATGACTCAACCGGTAACACTCTAAAGCCAAGAGTATTTCCAACTAGGATATAAATGTGGGTATTGGAGTAAATGCCAATATCATGCAGTTGATTCTAATGAGATGGATCTGAAAGGGGACTCTTGTTGTATGGGTCAATCTCCACAAATAGAAAGTACAAACTAAAAAATTTGTTTGTAGTGACCAACTGATCCATCCAATGAGTTTATTGAAGTGGTGCATTGGAACTAAGATTCCAAGAAGTTACTTGCCATGTCCGATCTTGGTTAAAATATCTAGAGGTTAAGACTTCATTCTTAACATACCCTTATATTTTTTCCTTGGTTGCATGTAAAATCATCTCTTCTAATACAAAGGGCATGAGGCAAGCCCACCAAGAAAAATGTTCCAATTGAGCTAGGATGTTATATTGCTTGTGAGTTAGTTTGAAAATGCAGTGCTTTGATCGAAAATATTGGAAAACCAACATTCAACATGAGCATCAAATCTCAAACCCTTTAGGAGAAACAAATATTCTTGAACGAATTCACATGCTATTGCTTGCCCTTGGGATTTTATCCTTAGAGGTTTCTAGGAATTTGGATTTCATCTCAATTTTCTCTTGCTAAAGTCAACATTAGGAAACCTTTTCCTTGATTTCCTCAATTTTTGCATAATACATTTTGTGGGATGAAATAAAATTAGGACATTGGACATTCAGTTTGAAAGCTAATCAAGAAGTGTTTGTGGTAAAAAGAATCCCTTAAGAAAATATTGAATCAATTGGACCCCACACATGTGCTTGGCATCTTTTGGTCATATGGTTTTCATGCAAACATTGATCTTTTAATTTTGAATTACTCTTAGAGAAAGGATGTTCTTCACTATCGTGGCCTAGTAAACAAGTCCTTCTTAGGTTCATTTAGACCAAATCAAACATTTCATCCATCCCAAACATTTATCATCTCCATCCCACCAAAAAACTTTAGAGCTTTGGAAACATCATTATCTAGACTTGGGTACATCCTTAAATCAAATCAAAGTCATTTTTTTTGTTAGGTGTGTGGGAATGCATCCTTTTTCATACATTTAATTAAATCAGAAATCCTTTAAAAAAAGTTCACCCTAAGATCAAATCTAACATCTTAGGGTTTACAAGTTCATTATCCAAATCAAACCAATCAAAATCAAACCCTAATTCTAGCATTGATACAAAGTCCCTAAGTGTTCAACACTCATATCATTTTCACTTTTCATCCTTCATCTCATCATTGGTCCTAAGAACCTTAGAGGTCACTTTTGCAACAAGGTCAAAATGCAAGACGAACATGGAATATAAACTTGATCCATACATCATGAGTAATCTAGGTCAACCAAACTATCAAAGCCTTACAATGACGATTGATTATCAACACTCACATTCATACAATCTGTACATGGGATCATTATCTCCCACAAACCTCAATGGTACAACAAATGTGAGTATGCCTAGTCAAAAGGTTGGAACACCTTTCTCGATGGTAGATCTAAATCCAAAACTACAAATCTATCAATCGAACAATCAATGCATAAGCCTCCAAACAAACAATATCATCTCATCAAATCCCAACATGCCAAATGTGAATGTACCAAGTACAACTTTACCAAACATGAATCTAGAAAACTTTGGGATAAATATGTTTGTGAATCTTGTTCAAAGTCCAAACAAGATGTTAATGACTCTGTGTATCAATCCAAGTCAAGGTAACATGATGCAAAATCAAAGCTACCTAAAACAAGGCAAAGTGGTTCCCAACACCAACGATGTTCAATTTCAACCTATCATGCCAAATTTGAACATCATCCCAAATCAAAACATTGTCCAAAATCAAATTTTCCATGATCCCATTCAAAAACCACAAGTATGGATCCCAAATCAACTATATCAAGGGATTCAAGATCAAATTAGGCGAGATCAAATTGCTACACTTACCAAAATAGTTGAGTCATTGTGCCAAGAGACATCTCCACTAACATTACCCATATCAACATCATTCCTTGGTTTATGGCTTCCCCCTTTACCTAGCACCAATCAATCCATCCAAATCAATCCACCTAACACCAATCAAGCCATCACATCAAATACTTTGAATATACCATCGACATCGCACCAACAAATGAAATCTAATCAAATGACAACATCAATCTTGACAAATCAAAATATGGTCTCCCAAAGACCTATCACCTTGGTCTTTCTTACCATCCCTATCACCTCGATCAATCCCATCATATCTCAAACCATCACAATCACTCCAAGTGTATCTCAACCACTTGTCACTACATCCAACACAATTCCAAATCCACCACCACTACCACCAAAACCAAACACAACAAGACAATATAACATTGTGCAAAAAGCTCACTAGGCCTACCAAAAGGCCATCCAATAATATCTAGCAACGCAACAAGCAACACAAGCTCAACAAGTGCAAAAAGCCTCTCAAGCTACCCAACAAACACAAGCACAAACATGAAAAAATGATAACTATTGGTGATAATGATGAACATTCAACCACTAGTGATAGCATTGACAACTCCCCACCACAATTACTAAAATCAATGATCAAGATCTATCCATCACAGAGCACATTGAAGATGTTTCTATATCGCCTGAAGATCAATTCAACATATGTCAAGAGTCACTTTTCAGTCATGATAAAAATTTACTAACCAACAATTATCCAATTCAAGAAATGTCAACATCGTTTGACCCTATGGTTGAAGACATTGGAAATCCTTCCATGAAAATTGTTGAAAACAATTATCATGATCTCTCCATCGATGAGCACCTTGAAGATGTTTCCACCCTATTTGACGATTAACTTACAATACATCAAGAGCCACTTTTTAGTGATCTCTTTCAAGGAGTGTTAGAATTATTTGATCCCATTGATATAATTTACAACCCATTGACCAATGATCATGTTGAAAATGTCCCTACATTTCCTTATGAGTTAGAGGACATATCTCAAGAATTTATTCCAAAGCATGATCAAAATCTTTCACCAGGTTCTAGCAATGGTCCTTTCCAAAACATGTTGACACCCTTTGACCTCATAGTTATAGATGTTGAAAGAATCCTCAACTCAACAATTGATCTAAGTCCACTCAAAGATCAAGAGGATATTGAGCCACTTCCCATTCATAATGATGACATCCAAGAACCCTTTGTAAGCAATCCCTCCTTTGAAATTGACCCATGTCAAGAACTTGATCCAAAGCATGTTGAAAGCATCTCTGAAATCATTCAAAATCAAGAATTTGTAACCCCAAGATTCTACAATGATCTAATGGACACTCTCATATCTATGCAAGATGCACATACTCATCCATCTACCCATGAGATGGTTTCTATGGATGGACACATAGATGATCTTCATTCAGAACATGGTTCCTTTGTTCTTGAAATTATTGCACAAAAAGAGTAGGTTATTGATTCCTACAATAAAACAGAGTTGTCAACAACAATATTAGATATATCACAAATTCAAACTAAGGACATCATGAATAAAGATATCCAACATTATCCACTCAAGGAAACAAGTCAGACATAATAGTATAATCCAGAGTTAGTAGAATGGAAAATTGAAACAATGTCATCTATAGTGGTCATTTGTTAGAGCATGTTTACTAAACAAGACATCTCAGAATAGGAAGAATCAAAGCATGAAGGTACTACTTCCACAATACTAGGGGCAACTATTTCTCAAGAAAGTGTCAATATAGGGAGCATGAGGAATCCTTATGATGAAACTGATGTCAATACTACAACCAACCATGTCATGAATCTTCATCCACCGATCACCCCATCCATGAATTGGGACCAACATCAAAAGAAGGTTTTGAATCAAAGCACAAACAATGTTATCAAATCAAAAGAAGCTAAAAGGTATATAAAAAAAAACAAATACATATAGATGCTAAAGAATACAAAGAAACATTATCCCTATCAAACTCCATTAGTCAAAGAAACTATAGGGAAAAATAAAAAAGGAAAAAGTATCCATCAAATATTTTCACAAAAGAAAAAGCAAGTTTTTCAAGTGACATACAAAGTGTATCAAGCAATTGGTCCTGATTCCATGCACACTTTCGTATCCACCCATCATTGCTCATCTTCCCAAGTTTGGAGAGTCAAAGGTTCCAAACTATCAACCAATCCATCTCTTATCCCTAAATACACTCCATCCATGCTTCCACACATGATATCCAATTCTTACATTGACCATGTATTGGAAACGACCCTTCATCATAAGGATTTAGAAGGCACTCTATCGCGATGTATGCACAAAGACAAAGTCAACTCTAGTATCAATGAACCAGATCAGGAATCCCAAAAGTTGCATTCAATTACATGTATCTTAGCAAAGAAACTTCTTCAGGTAGGATACCGATGGCACATTATGACATAAGTGTCTACATGAACACCACCAGATGGGCCAGCATGAATCTTTCAGAAAAACAAAAAAATCAAAAAAATCAAAAAAATCAGAAAAAAGTATTGAAAATAGTAAAGAGAAAAATCGTCCTCTAGTGAAAACTGCATGTGTGGTACTTTGGGCAAGACTATGATGAAAATATGGAAAACATGCGTCATGTGTAGAATCAAGCATCTTCATGCACCACTTCAGGAAAAAGCATCTTATTCCATCCATAATAAATCCAACATTCCATCCATCTTGCCATAATAAATCCATTCATCCATAAACCATTGATCCAATCCATTTTCATCCATCTGCATCCATAGTCCAAGTTATTTTGATCTTGAAAAAGTTTGGTGCATGCTTTACACTTGCTGATGGTAAAGCATCTTGAAATGGGTTATTTTCATTGATCCTATCCTATCTAACATTATCTGAGCCATGAAGCATTATCCAAATGAGCATATTCTTTATCCAAATACCTTATCTTATCACAAGATAATCCATATCCATCCATACATACACTTATCCTAACATACATCCACGACATTCCATACATTTCCAGACATTGGGGGTAGACATTCCATACATTGCAAGAAATTCCATCTATATCCTCCAAGTTATGTGGTGATCCAAACATTGGAAATGTGAAATCAAAATTGTCAAGCAATTGTGAGCCAAAATCCAAATCACTAGCCCATGGCATATTTTGATGAGAAAATGTTCCTTATCAGGCTCTATCTTTCATCGAACATCAATCCAAACAATCAATATCAGTCGCATCTAATTTGCACATCAATATCACATCAAATAATTTGAACAAATTTTGTTCCAAATCAAGCTTCATCAATTATGATCAATCAAATCCAATAAAAAAATCATCTCAGGATATCATTATGTTTCTTAACACTATCCTTGCATTGTTGTGCATCCTCAACAATGCTATTATCATCAATCTTGATCATTCAAATCCTTGCATTATTGTGTATCCTCGATAGTTTTATCATCATCAATCCCACATCATCTTGGGATATCCATCCTAATCCTTGTGTTGTTCAACACTATCCTTGCATTGTTGTGTATCCTCGATGATGTTATCATCATCAATCCTGCATCATCTTGGGATATCCATCCTAAATCCTTGTGTTGTGTAACACTATCCTTGCATTGTTGTGCATCCTCACCAATGTTGTCATCATCAATCCATCGATCCAATCAATCAACCTTAAGTTTGTTTTCAACAAAAAACCCAAAAAACAGCACTGATATCATCACACATATCCATATCCAAATCGTCAAAATCATGTGAAAAATCTAAAAACATCCAAAACATCAAAAACATCCAAAAACATCCAAAACATTGAAAAATCCAAAAACATGGAAAACATTGCAAAATCCAAAAAACATTCTCAAAAAGTCAAAAAAAAAAATGGTATCTGAACTACGTTGTCTCTAAGCCTTGAACATAGCCAAGGCTAATCTTTGATCAGCCCCTGAGACATCAAAAACACAAAAAATTTCATAAAATCTCAGAAAACCTCAAAACATTCAAAAAATCAAAAATACGAAAAACAACCTCAAAACATTCGAAAAACATCAAAAACATCCAAATATTTGAAAAAATCCATCTATCTCATCTCACTTACACTCAAAATAATCATTCATCCATAATCAATTGATCATCACCTTCATCCTTTAGCAAAACAAATATAAACAATCACATCAATCAGCAGAAGCAAACTTTAATCGTAAAATCAAAATCAAAACAACAAACCATTAAATGCACAATAAAACTCTTGATCATTTGCAAAAATTTCAATCAACCTTATATCAATAGCTTATCAATCAACTTATCAGCCCATCATCATCCTATACAATGCATGTCCTAGGATCATATATCGTTCCGACAATGGGCATCATTTTGGATATCACATTGGATTCTTATCCTATCAAAACACATCCATTTGGCTAGAGGTATGAAGAACATTGACTTGTTTGCATACTTGATCTTTTCTTTTGATTTATCTTATTGCATTCATTCCAAGGACCTCTCGATGATATCCGAATGAAGGATTTAGAGAGATAGGAATGGGGAAACGATCATTATCTTTTTGTCTGTTTTGCTTGTTGGACATTCTTGTAATATAACTTGGCAAATACTTTCTTTGTTAGGTATGTCCTAGAAAGGTTTTTGTATGTCAAGTGTGAACAATAATACTCCTATCTGTTTGTTGAGTCAAATTCCATCACACTAGGTACAATTCCATCCTTGTTCTTTATACTTTTATGCATCGTATCTACATGTGTAATCAAACTTAAGGTAAGTAACCCTTTTAAAGTCCCAATCCTTGATAAGCGAATCATCATTATCTCTAATAAAGTCTTGTCAAATCATGGACTTGTTGGACCCTCTTGTCATCACCTGGTTTCTTCTTTTCTACACAAACATCATGTCATGATTAGTTAATCATCATCACTATTGCATCCATCCTGCATCCACAAACCATCAACATTCTTCATATCATCTCACATACATGCTCATCATCATACTATAAATCTATTAGTCTAAGCTCCTCATAAAATTATCCATTGCATAATCATATCATATCACATCATCCATCTCATCCATCATCACATTATATCATCATTTAAGTTGTTTAGGATAATATAGATTGGTTATTCTAAGCATCTTAAAACCATCTCATTTGCATCATCATCCATAACCATCCAGTTTGAACCTCTTTATCACGAGATCAACCCTCAAATAGAATATTTTTGCTCGATCTCTCAAGGGGGCAATGTACTATTGTACTTCTTTTCCCTAGGGCATCCGAAAAAATTAGAAATTTTTTTAATTTTGACCGTGGCAAGTTTATTCTTTGAACCAATGCAACAAGTACATTGCTTCAAAGAGGGGAAAATGTAGACATGTGAAATTAGCATTATGCACTTAGCTCATATTCATCCACTCATTAAATAAATCAAGCTCATCAAATCCATTCACCAAGTAAATTAGGTCTATTTAATTCAATCCTAAGGTTATTCATTTAAATTAAATAAATCAATTTTGTTTAATTTACATCTCACATCAACCTTTTAATTAAATAAACCAAAATTCATTTAATTGAAATCCAAATGCATATTCCATCCCTTTTTTATTTAAATAAATCAAAATATTTAAGTCAAATGGGTCAAAAACCCTAATCATCATCTAAGCTAATCTAATCCTAATTAATCTAATCTAACCACCCATCACATCCTCTAGCTTTTCCCACTTGCAACAATAAATCAATTTATTGATTTATAAAATCAGCATTTTTCCCTCAACAAAGCATCGTTTAGGAATATTCCCTCAAATTTGAATTCAAAAGCAAGTTGAAATGTACATCCAATAATGCACTTAATAGGTTTTACATGTCTCTTACATGATCCTTGCAAAGGTCAAAATTAGCATTTAAATCTCAAATTAAAATTTGAATCTCCCTCTCTTGGGCACATTTGCCAAAACTTTCACATTCCTCAACCAATCACAAGTTTACAAGTAGATTCATCTCATTGGCCAAATATTTATCCAACATTGCTCTCTCATAAGCAATCTTCAACTTGAAAATCTTTAAATAGAGGCTCCATTCCTCATCAACTCATCCACAACCTTCATGCAAAGTTATTCTTTTCAATTGAGAGATAATTTTTCCCATCTTCATAGCATTTTCAAATCATCTTCATCATGGAGCTTAGCAAAGGATTGCGAAAGGACTTCTTTCCATAGAAGCACCAATCCACTATGAGATTAAGTTGGATCATGTTTTTTATATGCTTTGTTTAGTTTCCTTGATTCCTTTCATTGCATGATTAACTTGTTTCATTATTTCATAGGGATGATTTTATTTTGTTTTGTTTTAAATGACAATACTAATGTCTGTTTTGAGCAAATGGATAATTTGACGTCCACAAGATCAAAAAGTCAAAAAAGTCAAAAACATGGAATCTGAACTACATTGTCTCTGAGCTAAAACATAGGGAAGGCTAATCTTTGATCAACCCTTGAGACACAAAAACCAAAAAAACATTTAAATAACCTGAAACCCAAAATCAACCTCAAAACATTGCAAAAACATCAAAAACATCCAAATATTTGGAAAAATCCATCCATCTCATTTCACTTCTCCCACAATAATCACTCATTGATCTTATTTGTTTACTTGATCTTTTCTTTTGATTTATCTTATTCTGCTCATTCTAATGACCTCTCAATGATGTCTAATCAAAATGATTTAGAGAGAAAGGAATGAGGAATTTATCATTATCCTTTGTCTATTGTGCTTGCTAGATATTCTTGTAATATAACCTTGGTCATGCTAATTTTGTTTGGTGTGTAGGGAGGATGCTTTGGATATCTTGTTGACTATTACATTAGGAGGTTTTTCCTTTTTGTTCTTTGGTCTGAGATGTTTGAAATGATTGAATTACACTCTAACAAGCTTTCATATGTCAAGTATGAACAGGGATACTCCTATCTGTTTGG
This sequence comes from Sequoia sempervirens, assembly GCA_007258455.2. NCBI lineage: Eukaryota > Viridiplantae > Streptophyta > Pinopsida > Cupressales > Cupressaceae > Sequoia > Sequoia sempervirens. Next base: position 126,926,800 of record VDFB02058242.1, read on the forward strand.
TGAGTCAAATTCCATTGCACTAGATACCATGACATCTTGGTTGTCTATACCTTGATGTATCATATCTATGTGTATTATTGTATACATACAAAATTAGCATCATGCATTTAGTTAGGTCCATTCATCAAGTAAACCAAGTTCACATTCATCTACTAATAAAATTAATCAAGTTCATTAAATCCATTCATTAGGCAAATCGGGTTCATTTAATCTCTAATGATTATCCACCTTAATTGAATAAATTAACTTTATCTAATTTAAGCCTATCATTCCCTCTTTGATTAAATAAATCATGACTTTATTTAATTAAATCTTAAGTCATATTCCTCCTTCTTGATTTAAATAAATCAAAATATTCAAGTCTAATGGGTCAAAATCAAGTAATCATCACCTAAGCCAATCTAATCCTAATTCCATCACATCCTCTAGCTTTTTCCACTTGCACCAATAAATCATTTTAATTCATTTATAAAATCAGCATTTTCCATCAACATGGAATCCTTGAGGAATATTACCTCAAGTTTGAATTCAAAAAGCAAGTTGAAATGTACATCCAAGAAGGCATTTAATAGGTCTTACATATCTCTTACATGTCCCTTGCAAAGGTCAAAGTTAGCATTTAACTCATAATTTCAAATTTGAATCTCCCTCTCTTTGGCACATTGACAAAAATGTGCTCATCCTCCAACCTATCACAAGTTGACAAGTGACCTCTTTTCATTGGCTTGTTTTTGATCCCACATTTCTCCCTCTTGAGCACTCTTAAAATTTGAGAATCTACAAATAGAGGCATCATTCTTCAACAAATCATCCACAAAAACCATGCAAAGTCATTCCCTTCAATTTAGAACTGATTTTTCCCATCTTCATAGTGTCTTCATATCAGTTTCATCATTGAGCTTAGCAAAGGATTGGGAAAGGGCTTCTTTCCATAGAAGCACCAATCCAATATGAGATAATTTACTTCATGTTTTATTATATGCTTTCAACTAGTTTATCTAATCCTTTGTTGTTTTGATTGCATCATGAAGCATGTTGACTATTGGCTGTGTTTTAAAATACTAAGCATGGTTTGTGTGTTAGGATTTTAACCATTTGTAGATTTTCACATCCATAGTTATCAAACATAAGGGAAGTTATGCTCTTTACATCCCTAATCCGTGAATAAGAAATACATCATCATCATTCATTTTCATATCTAATAAAGTCTTGACAACTCATAGACTTGTTATAATTTTGCATCTTCTTAGAATCAAGGGTTGATCCCTTTTATTCTTTTATCATCTTTCATGCCATGCATCCATCCTACATTCATAAGATGTCATCATACTCATCTTCCATAATCATGCATATCATTACAATAGGAAACATCACCCATCTCACATGCATTTCATTATCATTTAAGTTGCTTAGGATAATATAGATTCATTATTCTAAATATATTAATCCATCTCATTTGCATCATCATCATAACCATTCATACATCCATAAAGCATATTTTTTGTGAGATCAACCCTACAAATTGGATTTTTTTCCCGATCTCTTGAGGGGGAAATGTATTAGCGTGCTTCATTCCGTCGAGGCAATAGTGGGGAATCCAAAAATATTTTTTTTTTGAATTTTGATCTTGGCAACATCATTCATTGAGCAGCTGCAACAATTATGTTGCTTCAAAGAGGGGAAAAATGTAGATGCTCAAATCAACTTTACTTCTATTATTAATCAAGTAACTAAGTTTATTTGATTAATTAACTTTCTGCTAACTAATGTCATCTTCTTTAATTAAATAAATCAATATATTTAATTAAAATCCTAATGTTCTAACATCCTCTCATTTGATTTAAATAAAACCAAACATTTAAATTAAATGTCATAAATCAACTAATTTCATCCAAATGAATTAATCCTAAATTAATTAACTCCTAATACTAATCCCTCATTTTCTCTAGCTTTTGACTCACTTTTGGTCAAAGAAAACCCATGGTCAACTACCCTAGTTGCACATGAAAATAAATTTCTTTAATTAACTAAATACCTTATTTTCCCTCACCAAGGCATATTCCCAAGGAATATTCCTTCATTTACCCCACTTATTTGAATTTCTTTCCCAAACCATTTCTCTCCAAAACATTCAACCATATTCATTTAATTCTTCTTACAAGTGCATTAATGTCTCTTACACCTCTCAAATCCTCAACTACATACATTAGTGATGCACATTCTTCAAAATGTGCTCCACCTTCCTCCACTAGCCATGTGACAAGTGTCACAGTATCAGTGGCTCTTCTTTAGTCCCACATTCCTCTCATCGCTCCATTTTTCAAAGCTTCAACCTATAAATACAAGGCACTTATACTCGACAATTCATCCACAATCTCAACATTCTCAATATAGGCATATTCATCTTGCACTTCATCACTCATCATCTTTGCATCTTCACCATTTTGGAAGCTTATCAAAAGAGGTTGGGAAAGGGCTCTCTTTTCACACCAAAGGAGCACCAATCCCCCTATGGGATGATGGTTTGGTCAATTTAGATTAGATTTACCAATTTAGTTGGTTATGTTGCATGGCTTACTTCATGTTTTCTCTTCTATTTTTTATCAACAATTCCATAGGGAGTGGTTTATTTGAGTTTGCTAACAATGGCTAATTTGGTATATTGTATCTATTGTTTGTGATTGCAAATTCTCCTCTCACACATAACATCACAATATAACTCCCATAGGAACTCCATATTATTACATCACAAGAACCTTATTCAAGGTCCAAATTAGGGAGAAATAAAATAAAAAATCTCTATTTCTCCCAATAAAATGAATTTGATCCTAACACAACACATTAACATCATACAACTACATTTGTACAACAATATCAGAACAACATTCCTCTATTCAAGAATTCAAACACAAAAAATCAGAGGGGTATAATAAAATCCATCTCTCATGACTCCATGGAAATTGATAAGGGGGATTTTAAGTATTGAAATTTGAAAATAATAAATTAAGACTCAATTACATAAACTAAAATCAAATATAATTCTAATTTACAAATCCCAATAAATGAAAACCTCAAAAAGATGACGTTGCTTTATCTTTGGATGTCGATTGTAAATCTCAGTAGTATAATACCAATTTGATTGATGATTTATTTTGGCATAATAGAATTACATTAAGATGTGAGATATCAAATTGATGAAGGAATGGTTGAATTTATAGACTTTCAACTTAGGAAAAATAAAATGAAAGATGAAGATAAGAATAAAGACATGAATTAACTAAACTTATTGTAGTGTCAAATAAAATGCCATTTGAGAATTTTTATTTAAAATTGATGAGATGTATTATTTTTTTATTTCAATAGTTGGATGAATGTGTTCAAACAACAAGTTTTTTATTTGAAGACCGATTTGATTGATATATGAAAAAGAAGTTTCTAAAATGAATCAAATTTAACTAATGTTGGAAGAAAGTGTTAATTGATGATTTGAAAATGGAAATTAGTTCTAATTTAGTTAATTAATAAAATATTATTTAATCAAATAGATAATGGTAATTTATTAAATGAATATTAATAACGATGTGATAAGTAGAGAAATTATATTTGATAATAAATGGTATTTAATGGATAACAAATGATTCATGATTAATGCATAACGAATATTTAATAAATGGTAATGAATTAATTTTGATGATAAGAGGAATATTTTTAGTGTCTACATTTTTCCATTCTTTGAAGTAATGTTCAATTTCAAAGAAAATAATTTAAGCAGTTAAGAAGAAAAAAAAAGAGAAGATGAAGATGATGATGGCATGCCCAAATTAGGTAATAAATTAAAAAAAAAGAAGAAAAAATGAGATGATTGAGATGATCACGATTGATTCTCCCTTGAGATATTATATATTCATAAATTACATGGGTAATCTCTTGAAAGAAGATATGTTAAGAAAATGTTAGATGAAAGATGGAAAGTATGAAAGAAAAAGATTAAAAGATGTATATAAGAAATATGAGTATTTATGAAATGATGAGGATGCATTATGATTATTTTAATATTAAAAACCTTTATTTAATTTAACAATGGATGTTATGAACTAGGGTATATAAGACCAAGGTGACAATGTATCCAATGTGTGGATTAACTCTCAAGAAAATAATTAGAGAGTTAGGACACCTCAACACTCATAAGGTTTCTAACACTCTTGATGGATCTATGATGAGACAACCATAAAACATTACACACAAAAACAATAGACCTTACCCCAATATATATCATTTAAATCACACCGAGATATGAAATGATTGTGGTGGCCTTGTTTAGGCATAGTATGGGGAAAAACATAAAGCAAGATAAATATCAAAATATAAAAAGGATAAATAAAAGAAAATTACAAAAAATATAAAATAGCATACAATAATAACATCTTATGCCCAGGTGTGAAAAGGAATAAAGGATGTATTTGGATTATGCCTAGTTTTGGGAAGGAAACATCCCATATAAGATGAGTGATGGGTGATAAGGATGTTGTCATATTGCATTATAACTGTAAGTATTTAGTTACTTAACTACCTTTGTTAAACTACTTCATTTGTACCACTCTATAAATTCATATGTAATCATCAATTAATATGATCAATGTTTATTCTTGATCCTTACTATTTTCCAACATTTGGTTTTAGAGTACCGTAAAATCTGTGTGTCTATGTGTTTGGATTCTAGAGAAAGAGAAGGCATGGAATAGACCTATCATGACACCAATATGATTATTGTGTGCTTGTCATGGTGTGAGAAGAAGTTCATTGTTAGATGTGGAGAGCATAACATTTTGTTGGTGAATTCTTTTTTTTTTAAGAATCTACAACACAGAATGAGATAGATAGCTTATGCAAATTGTGGCTGGGATAGATATGTGGAAGGAATTATGGGAATGAAAGAGCTCCTTTCAATTCCATGTCTGTGCATTGAAACCTAACAAGAAGAAGGGCATGATTTGAGAGAAGAGATCAACTTTGAGCTAGAACAGAGTGTTTGATTGTACAAGGAGAGTTGGCACCAAGAAAATGAACTTGCAAGGATTAGGGAAATGGTATTGAATATATCTCTAATGCACTACAACATCTATAGATGAGAACCTTGTCTTTATTCCAATGATTATAAATTCTTTCTTATGTTGGCTATAAGCTATTAACAAGCAGTTGAAACACCTACAAAAGATATTTAAGGAGGTTCTTCCATAAAAATATTTTTCTTTTGATGCAATTATGGTGTGTGGTGAATTACATAAGATTTTATTACAAATTTTCATGGGTAATTTGAGTTTTCACGGTCAAATTTGAAAATTGATTAGTGATTCAAAGAAATGGATTTTATAATGAGCTCATTATATTATTGTGTGAGATTTGTTATTTTAGAATTATTGTTTTAAATATTGAATATATTGGAGTGATAAGAAAAATAAAGGTGTGTTTATGGAGGTATAACGTTTACTAGTGTATGGGTTTATTATTGGTTGAAATTGACATTGTTATCTTTTAATCATGGCTACACATATTTCAAAGAAAGTTATGTATTTGGAGCCATCTTTGTTACACATGACAAGTCATCCAAAGACTCGTCCAAATAATTAAATGGATAAAGTGTAACATGGTCATATTGGAGGATAGTGGCACCGAAGGATGGAAGAATTTCTATCATCTCGAGTTATATTCTCACTTTTAGATGATGGTTTGCATCAGAAGCATTTTTGGCATTAATTTTTTTCTTTTTCTTATTGTTGCTAACATATTTGAAGAATACATATATTGTGAAGTTTTGTTTTTGGAGATGGGTAAGGGGTTTTGTGTAGAGCCCAATATGGATGGTTATCAAGCGAGTTTATGGGGTTGTGATCAAGAATTATACCCTTCTAAGGGTCATTAGACAACTTGATGGGACCATGTGTTTGGAGAGCTCAATATGGATTATTGTCAAATAATTGAGGAACCTATGATTCAAGAGTTCATGGGAGGAATAACTCAAGAATTCAGCTAGGGGCTACACCATTTTCACGGTCATGAGGCAACTTGATGGAGTTCCACCTGATTTAGGATTTGTTCCTTAAAGTAATATATTTACAAAGATGTATATATATTTTAAATTAGTTAGCAAGTTTTGTTATGGAAACCTTAAGGGGGGTCCCTTAACATCGGTTCCATTTGTAGGAATAATGTAATAAGTAAGGGAATGTTGGTGTATTACATTAGAACTGTATGTATTCAATTATTCAACTACCTCCGTTCAACCACTTCCTTTGTACCACTCTATAAATGAAAATGTAATCATCAAATAATACAATCAATGTTTATAATTGATCCTATGTATTTTCCAAAAAAGGATATTTCTTATACTTTCTTGAATTAAGGGATCACCTAGTTCTCAAATCAATTAAGAAAGAAAAAAACTTAAAAAATAAAAATAATAGATGATAAACACATGGTAGGGACTCTCCTGAATTATGGAGTTTTAAAGGAGTTTTAAATGTTGTGTCACCTTGGCCACCTGAATGAGTGGGGAATTTTCTACATTGAAATGATTTTGGGAAATATTTAATACATTTCTAAATTTAAACATAGTTAATGTGGGTCCATTTAAATACTCCAAATTTAATTAAATTATGACTTAAGGAAAATATAATTTTGAGACAATTATGGGTAGTACACACACAAATATATGTACTTATATATATGTACATATATCTATATGAACATATATATATGTACATATATATGTGCATATATATATTGTAGTGTCAAAAAAAGTATCCCTTTTTCACATTTGATTTGGGAATAATTTGAACTTAATTATGCCTTGATTTAGTTTTATAAATTTTTTTACACATTCACATTAAGCTTAGGAATCTTCTTAATAAAATGGACTTAATAATGCCTTATTTAGGGTATCATAAAGTTTATTTTTACACATGCACACTAATCTAGGGATTTATTCATTCATTAGGATTGTTTATTCCTTAATTGGTCCTATTTTGCATCCACAAGCCTAGTTAAATACATTTTCCTATGGTTGATCTCGACATTTAAGAAATAACCAATTGTAATTCAATGTTTTTGGTTAGGTGTTCCTAATCTCGTGATCTAGGATTAGGACTCATATGCCACCTTGGGCATATGAGTCCCACCTAGGTCTCAAGACCTAATTTTAAACATTACATTAATCAAGACAGTTCTTGGATTTTGTGTCATCGTTTTAAGCCACTAGGACTCATATGCCCAACTAGCATATGAGTCTCACTTTAACTAGGACCTTTTTTAAGTCAAATTATTGGCAAGATTTTATTACCCTAGATCTAATGTTGGCTTGTAGTGTTGTAATTTTAAGAAAGTTGGAATAAACAAGTAAAAATGCAGGGTTATTTCATATAATTTCTTGTAAGAAGCTAGAATTTCATAAGCAATCAAGAATAATTTCACAAGAATATTCAAGAGAATTTCTAAGGCATTCAAGGGTAGATTTATAGAATATTTTTGTAGCATTCAAGATTCATTTCATCATGTTAAATATTTAGTGCATGATGCATGTTCTTGAGCTAATGTGGTGATGTAGCATTGGTGATCAAGGTCAAGCATTCAAAGTGATTATCCTATTGAATAATCATCATTAATAGGTTTTGACAAGGTTAATAGGGTAATTAGGTTTTCGATCAATGTCAAGCATTCAAATTGATTTATAGGTTTCATGCTAGTTTTTATATTTTCAATCCAAGGTTTCAACAAGGTTTGGTGAGTTGTTACATGATTTTTTTCATTCATCATTCCTCCATGCTTTCATATTTCATTTCAAGGTTTAATTACCAAAATGGGGTTTGACCAAGGAAAACCCCTATTCCCTAACACAACAACATTTTCCCCTATTCATGTCTCATTGCAGATCTAGGTGAATTGGAGCTTGAAGATCCTTTAAAGAAAAAGTTGAAAAAGTTGTCAAATTTGTCAAGAAGTTGTCATCTTCAGAGAAACTCACCTATAGGCCAGAAATTAGACTTTTAGACCTAGAGATTGAACTAAGATGAAAGATAAACCAAACCTATTGAGGATACAAAAGTTTCATTCAGTAGTGTAGAAAAAATGAAACTTGCTTGATTTGGAAATAATTAATGATAAATTGAACTTAATGACACCCTAATCTAGTGTTGTGATGTGTTTTACGCATCCGCATTAGGTCTTGGGCCCTTGAAAACTAAAGAAAAGGCATGTATCGATGTCTTGTAAAGGTATTCTAAAGTGTTGTAAATCACTTTCACACATTTCTAGACTTTTATTAAGCAACTAAGTCTAATTTTCCTATTTTCTTCCCTTAATTCAACATTATTAACATATTCTCACATTAATCTAGAAGGCTTGTAAATTAAACTTAGTGTTGTAATGTGTTTTACACATTCACATTGGATTTTATTCCTTTCTAGGCTATTTGCACCCAATTTTAATGTTGCAAAGTGTATTTAATCATACTTTCACATTGAAATTTATGTCCCGAGCCCTAATTACCCTTTAAATCATTAGTAATAGGCCCCAATGACCCCATATTTTTCATCCCAAGGCTTATTTTGATTGAAAACTTGACAAAATCAAAATATAAACCTAATTTCTTCACTCCCTTACATCCCAACTAGTAAAAGAGCTCCTATGGGACCCATTCACCACTTTGGATGAATGAGTCCTATCCAAGTGGGACTAAGTTTCCCAGAGTGGCAAATTAGTACCATTTGGGCTATTTTTGAGGTTTGAGCAAGAAAAAATAGTTATGAAGTTTAATTTTCCTCCATGTTGGCCTTGGGGATCAAATTAATAGTCAATTTAGGTGGATTTCCTATATAAAAATTCTTTTAAAACCTAATTCGTGACTCATTCATTATTCATTCATCATTCATTATCCATCTGAAGTTAAGCAAGCCAGGGTTTTCACATTTTAAGTCATCAAGAGAGCTTTTTAAGGAATTCAAGGGAAAATTATTCATCTATTGATATAAAAATTCAAGATCTATCATTATGGAAAGTATCTAATTGAATTAATTCATTCTTCATTAACTTATTTCATCATTTTGGTTTAATTACCTAAACGGGGTTAGACCAGCGAAAACCCCCATTCCCTAACACTCAACATTTATCTCTCTTTCTTTGTGTAATTACAGATTTAGATACATTGAAGGCTTGGAGATCATTGAAAAATATGTTATAAATTTTTTGAACTCATCTCCTCATTTTCTAATTCAAAATATCCATAAAATGTCACTTATATTGTCAAAAATTAGGTTTTCATATATGGATACCTAGAGGAGTAGAAAGAGTAGACTAAGAGGTTTGAATTTCATTTTTGGATTTTTAAAAAAGCCAAAGTGGACTCATATGCCATTAGTGGAATATGAGTGCCACTATGCCTAGTTTTTAGAGATTCCTATAGATTTGGATACCCATTTGCCTAAAATAGGCTCCGATATAGTTTTCTAGGTATGGGACTAAGTCACCCATAATGGCGTATGAGTCCCAATAGGTCAAAATTTTAGGATCATCAACATTTCCAAGCTTCAACACATTTATAGGTGCAATTTTTTTTTTTCTTTCTATTCCATTTCATTTTCATTTCCAAGTCATTTTCTAGGTCTTTTTACATACTACACTATGTTTTCAAACATTTTGCATTTTCCAAGTTTACACTTGGTTGTGAACCCATTTCTTGTTTTCTTTCATTTCCAAGGATATCTTATAGTAAAATTTATCATATCCTTTATTGGGTTGAGGTCTCTAAGGTACTCTTGAATGTAAACATTGTGAAATTGGATCCCTCTTCCTTCATTCCTATTTTGGTGTGAATAAGGAAGTTGTGCATCCTCTTTCTGTGTCCACATTTTGGTGAACCTGACCTTAGCACATCACATTTTTTTAATTTTTGAGTCCATCATCATCCTATAATTAACTTTTCATTATGGTTTGTATTAGCAAAAGTGCATATGGGTTGCATTTATTCATCTCAAATCATTAAAAATTTCTGAAATTCTACATTTGCATCTTAGGTCTACATCATATAGCATAGAAAACATAAAAATCAATAAAAAAATCTAAAAATTATGGAAAAAATATCCACTAGAAACCTTATTTCTACACTTCTATTTTCTGCCATTACCTATTTGTATTAGTTGGTTGAGTTTCTATTACATACATTTTATTAGATCTAGCTTAAAGTAGCTCATTTCATGCATTTCTCAATTTCAAATTTGCATTTACAATATTTCATCTTTCAAGATTGCTGCATAATGTGATTAGAAAATTACCTTGTTTCACATCTGAAAATTGCATTTAAATATTTCACTTTCAGTCATTGCATTTTACTTTCTTTACCTTTACATGATAGGATGTTCTCTTGCAAGATATGTGGGTTTGGTATGGTTAACAATGGATTACATAAATACAACCCCTTTTATGAGTTTAATTTAGATTACAACAATGAGGTCATTAAGAAACATGTTAGTCATAGTTATTATCAAACCATGGACACAATCCTTAATATTGCATTGCCTATTAGAGAGGATGGTCGTGTCAATAATCATAACAATGATACTTGTTCTTCTCTCAATGCCTCTCCTATTAGTGATGAAGGTATCTTGGTGAAAGAAGATACATGCATTGAAGGTCTTGATTGTCCCTCTCCTCATCTCCCTTTGGAAGACATTAGGAAACAAGAAAATGAGATCATAGCTACCACTTTTCCTATCCCAAATCCATCTCTCAATACTTCCCCTACTTGTAAGAATCCTTTAAAAGAGGATACAATCATGAACGATCATGAAAATAAAATTTGTCAAGAAGATATGTGGTTTGAAAGTGGTAACCTTATCTCTTTCCTTCTGAATGTCCCCAACATTTGGAAAGGCGTATTTGAACAAAAGAATCTCAGTTGTCCTTATCTTGATGCATCCTTTACTTGTGATGAAGATGCTTTACAAAATATAACCATGGATGAACTTACTTCAAGCTCTTCTACTAGGGAAGATAGCATGAGACAAGAGAATGAGACCTTCAAGAAGACAAACAACCAAATAGAGCCTTCTCCTAGTAACCCCACTATTGATAATCAAGAAAATAAAACCTTTGATCATTCCCCTACTTGTGATAAAGTCATTTTGGAAGAACCAATCCTTGAATGTCAAGAAAATTTGGTTTGTAGTTCTCATAAAAACTCTTCTCCTAGGGAGGATATCATGGTGCAAGAAAATGACAACATTGACAATAATGATATAGTTTCCTTAGAAGAATATGAAGAGAAACCATTATACTCTCACTCACAAAGGGATGCTAATATTATTCAACCTCAACTCATACTTTACCTCCCTTCAAAAAAACCTCCAACTCAGACTAAACTTGAACTTATCCTTTACCCACCTAAGTATAATGTTTTGAAATAGCCAGGTCATAATACTGTTGCTCATACAAATAACACTAGAAACAATCTGCAACCACCAAAACTAACCTTGACACCCTTAACTTTTTCTAATCCTATCCTACCTAACCCTATCTTACTAGATCCTTCTCAAGCAAAGGAGTATGATATTTTCGAGCAACTTAAGAATACTCCTACTAATATATTATTGTGGTACCTTATTCAAGCCTCCTCTCATTACTACAACATGATTCAAATAGCCTCACAATAAGTTCCTATCCCTTCTATGTTGGAAAATGTGCCTCAAACTTAATGGCAGGTAAACTCTTAAAGAGTAATGTCAGTGAGACCCTCTAGAAGTCTTACCGACTAGCAGCAGTGTTCTATATCTTTGAAGTGTTCAAATCATCGATACTTTGCTTTTGTCTTGCCAAAGAGAGTCATCGACAACACATGTCAATCACTATGAATGTTTCCAACTCATTCCTCTTAGACAGATCTCCTACTGATAGGTTGGTTTCCAATGGTTATCGAGGAGACTTGTGGTGATAGAAGTCATCGAGGAGAGGCTTTAACATTCAGAATGACTTATTTTGACCAAGAATGTCTTTCCAAGGTCTTACACCTTGGAAATGGATGGAACACCTCAAGAAGACAGTTGAACCTTTTGAGTGACTCATTTCGATAGTTCTAGTCTCAACAATTGGATGGATCTTGGTGATCGTCAGGAAAACTCTTGGCTAATGGATTTGCAATTGGTATGAACTCTTAGTGATAAGGTTCCTCTCGCTGACAGGCAAGTGCTTTTGGTGAGAATTCTTGCCGATGGCTATGGTCTCGCTAATGGGTATAATTTCGGTATGAACTCTTTCTGATAGCACTTGTCTCACTAACTACTTTGCATGATGAACATTGATATGACATAGAGGATCTATAAGAATCTTAATGATAGTTGAACTCTTGCTGATAGATCTGCACAGGATGGATTTGCATTCAGTATGGCATCTCGCCGATAGTGATGATCTAGATGATAGTTCTATAGTGGATATTGATGTGATGTCTTAGTGATAGAGTGAGTTAAGGTGATAGGTTTGGACTCGATATGACTATTGTCGATGGTGATGACTTTGGCCGATAACGACAGTCAGGTATTGTAGCATCAAGGAGACACAACCTAGTGTATCACCAACATGTGATACTGTTTGAACATCTTGACCAAATGTCTATCCTACATGGTTTATTTTTACTATTCAGAGAAGTGGAATGTAAACCGCTAGAAGTTGGACTCTTGTGACCATTCCTATGTGGAAGGTGAAAATATTGTGAGGAGAATGATTATACTCAGGAAATGGTGGATGATAATGAACAAAGTGTGATAACAAAATGTTGCTCGATTGAACATGATTGTTATGAGTGAATTCATTGTAGGTTTTCTGAGAGCTATTCTGTACAAGATTGATTAGTGAATGTTTTCTATTGTAATTTAACATCAGAGAGTGAAACCCATACTCTATATGTAATTTTGGTTACTATAATACAAAGGGGTTTTTTCTTAGTGTGGTGGGTTTTTCTCCCGTAAGGGTTTTCCCATGTAAATCTAGTGTCTAATTGTGTGTATGTTCATTTCTTTATTTTTGTTATTTCTTTCATGAGTATCTTAATTAGACTATAAGTGAAAATTTAAAGTCACCTCTGCATTCTTCCCTGAGGTTTTGGCATTAGGAGAGTGTTTTGCATCTAATCTTTCCTTCAAGTGGTATCAGAGCCTAGCTAATTGTGTTATCCATGTAGGTACATTGGGTTTTTGGTTTCAATTCTATTTAGTACGAGTCTTGTAGAAGTCTAGTATTTCAAATCACAAATTAAGATGGTAAGCACATCAAGAAAGATTGAAATTGAGAAATTCAATGGCAGTAATTTTGAGTTGTGGAAACTCAAAATGGAAGATCTATTGGTTGATCGTGATCTATGGCTTGATGTGTCTGGAACAAAGCCTACAAGCATGAAGCAAGAAGATTGGGACCTTACAGATTGAAAATCAAAGGGGCTAATAAGGCTCTATTTAGTATACTTTGTTCTTCTGAATGTTCATGAAGAAAAGACAACATCTTCTCTGTGGAAAAGACTGGGAGCTATTTATCAGGGCAAGTCACTATTTATCAGGGCAAGTCCTTGGTGAATAATTTTTTCTTGAGGAAGAAACTATACTCTTTGAAAATGTAGGGAGGAGCATCTATTGCTGATCATTTGAATGCTTTCAACATGTTGATGACTCAGTATCTGTGGGTGTTAAGATTGATGAAGAAGATTGTTGTATGCTATTGTTGTGTTCTTTTCTAGATTCTTGGGATCACTTGGTGATGGCCATTGGGAGTACAACATCCACTTTTAATATGGAAGATGTTGTTGTTTATTTCTTATTAGAAGAGATGAGAAGGAAACATTTTGAGATGGTGCAGGAGGCTCTTGTTGTTAGAGGAAGATCGAAAGAAAAAGGAAAGAAGAAGGATAAGAAGTCCAAATCCAAATCAAAGGGGAGATTAAAGTCTCCTAGAAAGAAGTCCAAGGTGAAGTGCTAGAATTGTGGGTAACTTGGCCATGTCTGAAAGGATTGTACATAAAGAGGACAAAAAGAAGAAGAAGAATTCTGACAATGATTCTTCTTAGAGTGATATAGATGCCTTCATTACAGCCTTAGAAACTCAGGCATTAGATGATGTCTGGCTGATTAATTCTAAAGCATCTTTCCACATGACATCTCATAGAAAAAGGAAAGAAGAAGGATAAGAAGTCCAAATCCAAATCAAAGGGGAGATCAAAGTCTCCTGGCAAGAAGTCCAAGTTGAAGTGCTAGAATTGTGGGCAACTTGGTCATGTCTGAAAGGATTGTACATAAAGAGGAGAAAAAGAAGAAGAAGAATTCTAACAATGATTCTTCTCAGAGTGAAATAGATGCCTTCATTGCAGCCTTGTCAACTCATGCATCAGATGATATCTAGTTGAGTGATTCTAGAGCATCTTTCCACATGACATCTCATAAAGACTAGTTCACTAAGTATGAAAAATACGATGGTGGAAGGGTGTATTTGGAAAGCAATTCATCTTTGGAAATAGTTGGTAATGGAAGAGTCAGAATTCATTTCCCTGATGGAAGAGTGAAGGGAATCAATGATGTAATGCATATACCAGGTTTGGCTCAAAATCTACTTTCTGTTAGTAAGCTAAACGATGTTGGAGTTCAAGTCACGTTCTTTGCAAATGGATACAGGATGACTAGAGGCTAAATGGTGCTAGCAAGGGGTGCATGTATTGGTACCTTGTATGAGCTAGATGCACTTGTTATTTAATGCAATAGTGTCTCTCTAAAGTCACAGAAAGCAACTCATGGAGAAAAACATGAAAAATTTCTTGATAGTGCAAACTCTATGGAAGTGAAACTTCCAGCAGAAAAGACTATGCTCTAGCATCATAGGCTAGGCCACATTGGAGAAAAAGGTTTAAAAACCTTGAAGAATGAAAACCTAGTTGAGGGGCTTGATGACTGTAACCTTGAATTTGAATTTTTTGAACATTGTATATGGTAAACAACACCATGTTTCATTTTACTCCAGTCCACACAAATCTTCTGGTTTACTTGATTACAAACATTTTGTTGTTTTTGGTTTAGTAAATGTTCCTTCTTTGTGTAAATCAGATATTATGTATCGTTTATTAATGACTATTCAAGAAGGGAATTTTTTTAGTTTTTAAAAAGCAAACCAGAAGTGTTCAGTCATTTTAAGGAATTTAAAAACCTTGTGGAAAATCAGACTAGAAGAAAAATAAAATGTTTAAGGACTGACAATGGTTGTGAGTTTTGTTCTGATGAGTTTGAAAGGTACTATAAAGATAATAGAATTAAAAGACATAAAACTACACCCTACACTCTATAGAAAAATAGAGTTGCAGAAAGGTTCAAGAGGACAGTGATGGAAAGAGCACAAAGTATGCTAAGAAGTGCTAGCTTGGAAGAAAAATTTTGTGCTGAGGCAGTTGCAATAGCATGTTATTTAATAAACCATTCTCCAATTTTTTCTCTTGTTGAGAAAACACCTTTGGAAGCATGGTTTGGAAAGAAACCCTCTCTGAGACATATTCGTGTCTTTAGCTATGAGGCATATGCATATGTGTCAAATGAAAAAAGGTATAATTTGGAAAACATGGCTATTAGATGTATTTTTATTGGTTATAGTGCTGACATCAAAGGATACAAGCTTTGGAATTCTAATACAGAGAAGTTTTTATATAACATAAGTGTTATTTTTCATGAGATAAAACCTTCTACTTTGGATCTGCAGTCAGAGACAAAATAAAAAGATAAAAAGGATGTAGTTGAAATTCCTCCAACACTAGATAAAGATGAATTGAAAATTCAAAATGTACCTGAAACTGAGGAGAGATCAAGTAGTTCTAAAAGTTCTAAAGAAGAAGAACAACCTCAGCCTCAGCTTATGAGGAGGTCAACATGTGAAAGAATGCAACCTGATAGGTATGGATTTTCTATGTTAGATTCTACTTGTGCCTATGCTTTAATTTCTAGCACTGATGAGCCTAGGATTGTGAAAGAGGCATTTAGAATGTCTGATTCAGACTCTTGGTTGGAAGCCATGAATGAAGAAATGGAATCATTAGAAAAGAATGACATTTGGAGTTTGGTGCCCTTCCCTGAATTCAGAAAAGTTGTGGGTTGCAAATGGGTATTTAAACATAAAATAGGTCTGGATGGCAATGTGGAAAAGTATAAGGCAAGGTTGGTTGTGAAGGGATATTCCCAGGTAGAAGGAATTGATTATGGAGAAATTTTTTCTCTTGTAGCTAAGCTGATGTCTATCAGATTTCTCTTGTCACTTGCAATAGCTTATGACTTAGAGATTGAACAAATGGATGTGAAGATAACATTTCTTCATGGTGACCTTGAAGAAGAAATTTATATGTCCCAGCTTGAGCACTTTGTTAAAAAAGGTAAAGAAAATCTGGTTTGCAAGTTGAAAAAATCTATGTATGGATTAAAACAATCTCCTAGAATGTGGTATTAGAAGTTTTATACTTCTCTTTTGTCATTGGGATTTGTAAGATCGAAATCTGATCACTTTGTGTACTTCAAAGCTGAAAGTGATTGTATTCTTATTATTGCTCTCTATGTTGATGATATGTTGTTCATAAGCAATAGTAAGTTAATGATTTCTAATCTAAAATCTTAGTTGTTTGCAAAGTTCAAAATGAAAGATCTTGGTGCAACCAAGTATATTCAGGGAATGGAAATAACTAGGGACAGGAAGAGTAGAAAACTTTGGCTTATCAAAGTAAGTATATTAATATTGTTCTAGAAAGATTTTGCATGACTGATTGCAAGTAGCTAGTTGTTCCAGTTTTTCAAGGAATGAAGCTATCTATTGAAGACTATCCAAAATATCCTACTGAGATAGAGGAAAATACTAGAGTGCCTTATGCTAGTGTAGTTGGTAGTTTAATGTGTGCAATGGTCTATACAAGGCCAAACATTTCCCAAGCAGTGGGAGTACTAAGTTGTTTTATGGAACATCCTGGAAGGACACATTGGGATGCTATGAAAAGAGTTTTTAGATATCTGAAGGGAACTTCAGAATATGCTTTGTTTTATCATGAGAATTTGGTTGAATCACAGAGGACTCTCAACATTTGAGGCTATGTGGATTTTAATTGGGCAGGGGACATTGACAACTGAAAATCCACCAATGGATATATTTTCATGATGAATGGTGGTGCAGTTAGTTGGATGAGTAAGTGGAAGGTTGTAGTCACTTTGTTCACTACGGAGGAAAAATACATGGTAGCAACTCATGCTTGTAAAGAAGCAATCTGGTTAAAACATTTGTGTTCTAACATTGGGTTTGATGTAGGGAAAATTACCATTTATTGTGACACTCAGAGTGCTATTTGTTTGGAAAAAAGCCCTACTTTCCATGCTAGGACAAAAAATATTTATATGGAGTATCATTTTTGTATGAGATATGGTGGAGGATGGAAAGGTCTCTTTAGAAAAAGTGGATACTTTTGAAAATGTTGTAGATGTATTGAGGAAACCAGTGGGAACAGATAAGTTCAGGTGGTGTGCTAGTATGATGGGCCTTAGTGCCCATAAATATCAGTAGTTTTGTTATGCTCTGGAGGTGTTAGTAAGATCTTTGTCAAGTGGGAAATTGTTGGAAAATGTGCCTCAAACTTATTGGCATGTAAAATCCTGAAAGAGCAATGTCGGCGAGATCCTCTAGAAGTCTTACCAACTAGTAGTAGTGTTCTATATATTTGACATGTTCAAATCACCAAGACTTTGCTTCTATCTTTCCAATGAGAGTCATCAGCAAGACATGTCGATTGCTGTGAAATTTTTTAGCTCATTCCACCCGGACATACCTTCTACCAACAGGTTGGTTTCCAACAGTTATCGGGGAGACTTGTGGTGACATAATTCATCAGGGAGAGGCTTGAACATTCAGAATGACTTATTCCAAATGAGTATGTATCGCTCAGGTTTTACACATTGGGAAGATAGTTGAACCTTTAGAGTGACTCATTTTGATAGCTCTAGTCTTAGTGATGGGATGACTCCTGGTGATCATCTGGAAGACTCTTGGCTGATGGATTTACAGTCGATATGAACTCTTAGCGACAAGGTTCCTCTCACTGATAGGTGCTTTCGATGAGAACTCTTGCTAATGGTTGTGGTCTCATCGACAAGTATGATTTTGATATGAACTCTTGTCGATAGCACTTGTCTCACTGACCACTCTACACGATGAACATTGGTATGACATAGAGGATCTATAAGACTCTTAGTGATAGTGGAACTCTTTCTGATAGATCTGCACAAGATGGATTTGTGTTTAGTATGACCTCTCGCCAATAGCGATGGTCTAGATGATGGTTCTATAGTGGATATCGATGTGATGTGTTAGTGATAGAGTGAGTCTGGGCGATAGGTTTGGACTTGATATGACTCTTGCCGATGGTCATGACTCTGGCTGATAACAACAGTCAGGTATTGTAGCATCGAGGAGACATGGCCTAGTGTCTCACTGACATGTGATACTATTTGAATTCCCTAATTGAATGTCTATCCTACGTGGTTTGTTTTCAACCAATCAGAGAAGCAGAATGTAAACCGCTAGTAGTTGGATTGTTGTGACCCTTCTTGTGTGAAAGGTGAACATATTGTGAGGAGAATGATTATGCTCAAGCAATGGCAGATGATGATGAACAGAGTGTGATAACGAAATGTTGCTTGATTGAACATGATTTTTATGAGTGAATTCATTGTATATTTTTTGAGAGCTATTCTATACAAGATTGATTAGTGAATGTTTGTTGCTGTAATTTGACATCAGAGAGTGAAGCCCATACTTTGTATGTAATTTTGGTTACTGTAATAGAAAGGGGTTTTTTTCTTGGTGTGGTGGGTTTTTCTCCTGTAAGGGTTTTCCCTCATAAATCTAGTGTCTGGTTGTGTGTATGTTCATTTCTTTATTTTTGTTATTTCTTTCTTGAGTATCTTAATTGGACTATAAATAAAAATTCAAAGTCACCTCTTCATTCTTCCCTGAGGTTTTGGTGTTAGGAGATGTTCCACACCTAAGCTTTCCTTACATTCTAATGTAAAACCAAATGAAATAGCAGCCATGATCCAAGGACTAAATTTTGACATTGTTTTCTACCAAAGTGAACTCTTCCCTTTAGAAGTGCAAAAAAATGATGCTTTTATGATCATAGCTATATACAAAAGAATAGGAATAAAGAAAATGTTTATTGAAATGGCTCCACACTCA
The DNA here is from genome assembly GCA_007258455.2 of Sequoia sempervirens. Classification (NCBI taxonomy): domain Eukaryota; kingdom Viridiplantae; phylum Streptophyta; class Pinopsida; order Cupressales; family Cupressaceae; genus Sequoia; species Sequoia sempervirens. The sequence continues at coordinate 126,946,069 of VDFB02058242.1, forward strand.
ATCTATGTAGCGCAAACCTTTTGGATAGGCTTCATGTGGATAAATCACAAATTCAACCAAATCATTTATCTCTTAAGGGATTTTAAAATATCAAAATAAAACTGGCTTGGTGTGATAACTTTACCTATTATAGTTGGGAAGGCCACATTAGAAAAATTCAACCTGATTATTTCTCTCTTAAGGGATTATGCAATGAATGGGATACCTTCTACTCTCCATCATAAAATGAAATACATCTACAATAATAAATTGTACACACTCGCTAATCCTGAGCCTTATAGTTTCTTACAACTTGAGAAAAATAAAGAGAATCCTATGAGAACACTAACACCAACCACACAAGTGGAACTTGTGCAACAAAAAGACAAAGAAAAATACATTAAAGAAGTCTCAAAGCTATTAGACAATGATTGGGGTTCCTTATATTTTGAGCATATATTCATGGACGAGTAAAAGATCATAAACAAATATTAAAATAAGGGACACAAAAAATAAATCATGTTAGCAGAAAACTTACAAGACCTTTCAAAAGCATCCACCATAATCACTTTAGACAAAGAAGAAAATTACACAACAAACTTTGATGAACTTAACCATGAACAACCACCAAATCCAAAAGAGATGAAGAAGCTTTACGGAAAAGGTTATGAGCTTATGAAACAACTTGGCTATGGTGGAAAAGGATGTGGTGCTTAGAAACAAGGTATTTGGGTCCCCATCGATCCTAACAGACAAGAAACAAATCATGGTCATGGTTATTGTCCTTTGATATAAATAAACAAGCCTCCACTCAACATCAACACTATCACACAAGATTCCTCTAAGCTAACTTTAACAGTAGTACATCCTAAATTTATTGACACTAGTGGTCTTGGTTGTTATTCTTTGAAAAAAAAGACATCTTTGCTTAATTTCAATGTCATCTTGCAAAAAACTAATGATTTGAATTTGTTAGATTTTAAACCCTCGTATTAAGGAGAGAATGAAATCTCGCAATCTAGAGGGTCTTGCGTAGATATGACATCTTGTACTAAGAAAGAAATATCTTTTCCATGAACTCTAGGAACACCTCCCATTGATCAAGAGGGTATATTTTTGAGACTCCTCCAAGATCACTTGATATCCTTTCCTCCAAGATATTGAAAAAATTTCTATTATAAGACTTCATTTTGCACATATCATAGAGTTTGTGAACATTCTGCTAATGAATGTAGGGATTTGAGTAGGAAAATTCAATATCTTAATGAGTTTGGTATTATTCCCTATGTGGGGGGACCTAATTCCTCTAATTGATATTAATTTTCACTCTAGCATGTTTCTCATCAATCATTTTGGCTCACCCTTTTCCTGCACTAAGTGGGGGCACGAGGTTAGTTAGCTTTATCCTTGTATGTCACTTGTGGTGGTCTCTTTCAAGGATTGTCATTAACCTTTCATATACATATAAGAGTAAGCTTGGGATGTTGATTACATGCCTTAAGTTTTCTTGTAGGTGACATACTACCTTTTCATGATATAGCTTCTCAAAAACATATGACTTGGCATAGGGATTTCTGAAAAATCTCTCGAGTCTTCTTCTACTTTAACGTAATTGCTCATAGTAATGGTGTTAGCAACCACTTTAAAGTGGGGGTATACATCAAAACTCATATTTCATTGCATGGTTTATTTCTTCTTATGATGTGTCCTTTTCTTGATGGCATCATTGGGCTTGATCTCCTCCAAGAGCATGATATTTCCTTGACTTGTCCTCTCCCAAAAAACTAGATGAGACCATTTGCACTTTTACTCCCTTGGAGACAATAAGCATGATGTTCTCTAAGATTAGACCTTGCATGAACTAAAAAAAATCCCTTTGAATATTCCTTGTACTATTTTACATTTAGAATGTCTATGAGTTTTAAGCATACAAAATTTTGCTTGCCTCATAGAGCTCGAAGATCATTTTTGTGTGGTTCCTTATTAAAGTTATAAAGATGTATAACTTTGGTATGGTTTGAGTGGGAATCCTAGTCTGAGTCATGAATTTCCCCATAGCCACTTGCATGTGTGTGAGTGCATACCATCCATGAGTGTATGTTTCTCACCTTTTAGGACTTCTCACCTGGTGGACAGCCAAGAGTTTTGTTGCCTCAGAGTGAGTATTTATTTTTTGGAAAAATAGCTTAGATTTGATCCACAATGTGTTGGACAAAAAATCAAAGCTTGATCCACCTCTTTACTTCTACTCATTCTAGTTATTGTCATTGCATGATCATGTATCTTGTTTTGCTTCAAACCATACACCCTGTGCATGTCCTTTTGTGCTTATGTCAATTTGACTTAGGAAATTGGATCCTACGGGCATGCACAACCTCCTTTGATCTTTTTTCATACTTTTTCATCCACATTGGTATGATTGGACCCCTCTTGAATGTCTACTTTAGTGTGAGTTTGAAGCAAGTCCATCCTCTCACTAAAGTGGGGGCTAAATGTAGCATAGAAAAAATGAAAATTTCTTGATTTGGGAATAATCAATGATAAATTTGACTTAATTATGCCTTAATCTAGTGTTGTGATGTGCTTTACACATCCACATTAGGTCTTGGGCCCTTCCATAGTGAATAAAATTTATTTATCGATGTCTTGTAAAGGTGTTGTAAAGTGTTGTAAATTACTTTCACACTTTTCTAGAGTTTATTAAGCATCTAAGTCTAATGGGCCTATTTTATTCCCTTCATTCAACATTATAAAATGTATTCTCACATTAATCTATAAGGATTGTAAATTAAACTTAGTGTTGTAATGTGTTTTACACATTCACATTAGATGTTGTACCTTTCTAGGTTGTGGACCCCATTTTAATGTTGTAAATTGTATTTAGTCACACTTTCATATTGAAATTTGTTTCCCTATCCCTAATTACCCATTACATCATCATTAATAGGCCCCAATGACCCCATATTGTGCATTTCAAGGCTTATTTTGATTTAAAAAATCCAACAAAATAAATATATAAACCTGATTTTTTCACTCCTTGACATCCCAACTGGTAAAAGAGCCCCTAAGGGACACATTTACCACTTTTGGAAAATTATTTTCATCCAAGTGGGACAAAGTCACCAAGAGTGGTGAATTAGTCCCATTTGGGCTATTTTTGAGGTTTGAGCAGGAAAATTTAGGTTTTAAGTTCAATTTTCCTCTATGTCCACCTTGGGGATCAAATTAATAGAAAATTCAGGTGGATTTCCTATATAAAAAGTATTTTAAACAATACTTCATGATTCATTCATTATTCATTCATCATTCATTGTCCATCTCGAGTTAATCAAGCTAGTTTTTTAGCATTTTAAGTCATCAAGATAGGATTTTAAGGAGTTTAAGGGTAGATTCTTCATCCATTGCTATACAAATTCAAGATCTATCATCATGGATAGTCTCTAATTTCATTAATTCATGCTTCATTATCTCATTTCATTATTTTGGTTTAATTACCTAAACGGGTTATGACCAAGGCAAACCCCCATTCCCTAATACTCAACATTTATCTCTTTCTTTGTGCGATTGTAGATTTTACATGCCTTGAAGGCTTGGAGATCAATGAAGAATATGTTATAAACTTGTTGAAGTCATCTCCTCATTGGCTCAGTCAAAATATCCACAAAAAGTCACTAATAGTGTCAAAAATCAAGATTTTGGATTCAAATACATAGAGGAGCATAAAGAGCAAACCTAGAGCTTTGAATTTCACTTTCAAATTTTCAAAAAATACAAAGTGGAATCATATGCCATTAGTGGTGTAAGAGTCCCAATGTACCTATCTTTCAAAGATTCGTATAGATCTGGATACCCATTTGGCTAAAATAGGCTCTAGTGCAGTTTTCTTGATCTGGGGCTAAGTCACCCAGAATGGCATATGAGTCCCAATAGATCAAAATTCAAGAATCATCAACATTTCTAGGTTTAATTTTTTTGTTTTCTAGCTTTTTTTTTTCATTTCATTTGCATTTCTAAGTCATTTTCTAGGTATTTTTGTATACTACATTGTGTTTTCAAACACTTTGCATTTTCCAAGTTTACACTTGGTGGTGAACCCATTTATTGTTTTCTTTAATTTCCAAGGATATCTTGCAGTCATATTTCTCATATCCTTTATTTGGTTGAGGTCTCTAATGTATTATTGAATGTGAACATTGTGAAATCGGAACCCTCTTCCTTCATTCCCCTTTTATGTGAATAAGGAAGTTGTGCTTCCTTTTTTGGTGTCCATGCATTAAAATCCTAATACTAGAACTAAATTTCCACATTGGGTGTATGAGTCCGAGTATAACTCTTTTTTCTAGTTTTTTGTATATCGTGATTTGTTAGTAGAAGATTCTAGATTCTACCCAAATTCTAGTAGTAGGACTAAATCACCCAACCTAGTGTATGAGTCACAGTGCACTTCAGAAATAACAAATTTGAGGGTTTTTAGATCTTGTTTAGACATCTCCTATTCTCTAGGTACTTTTCTATTTCTCTATGTTTAGTAATCTTATTTCATGTTTTAAGTTTCTAGGGTTTAGTGCATTAGAGTTTGTATTTCTCCTTTGATGCTTCATTTTAATGGTGAACCCCCTTTCTAATCACACCTAAGGAAACCTCCTAGTGGTCCCTTCCCTCAATTGAGTCACTTGGTTGAGGGATCTAGGTTTTCCTAATGAACTAAGAGTGAAATAGGTCCTAATCCTAGTTCCATCTCCCAAAAGGTGGGCACCCTATTTCCTTTAGTTCATTTTGGTTAACCTAACCTTTGGACTCTTGAATTTTTGATTTGGAGAACCTTATAATTCATAGATCTCGTTTGCATTAACTTTACTTTATTTTAATTTCATTTAGGCCTTTTAAATCTTGCTTTAGTGAAATGAATGGTGGCTTTTAAATCTTACATCATTCAATTTCATTGGAAAATTGTACTTGCAAATAGTCATTTGAGCATACAAGCTAGGCACCTTAAAATCAACTCTATTTTTTTTGAATTTGGTTTAAAAACCCTAATCGAGACTCATTTACCCACCTAGGTGATCTGGTCCTTGTATAGGTCTTTTTCCTAGAGTTTTGATTACTATTTGCTCTTTGTTTTTCACTATGTAAAATTGTCAAAAACCCTAAGTGGGACTCATATGCCTAGCTAGGAAAATGAATGCTTAGAGGCCTACAAAAAATAATTTAGTGTAGTAGTTTTCAAAAAATCATTCCATAACTCATTTCAGTAGTGAAAATCTTCAGATATGTTGGACATTTGTTTATATTTTTTAAGCATTGCATAAATTAGATAACTTACCTTTTCATGTTAGCATGTTTTCTTTTTAGAGACGTGTTTTTGAAATGGTTAGGAATGAATTGTATTAGTATGACATCCCCTCTTATGAGTTCAATGTAGAGCATAGAGATGAGGTCATTAAGAAAAATGTTTTCCATCCTTCCACTATCTTTCATAGTTATGAAAACATCTTAGATCAAGAGAAACAAACCATTGAAACAATCCTTAATATCACATTTCCTATCACTCACTCAAACACTACTATCTCTCCCATTTGTGAGCATAATATGATACAAGAAGATACAAGCATAGATAATCATGAAAACCATATCTTTTCTTCTCTCGATACCTCTCCTACTAGTGATGCACGTATCTTGGTGAAAGAAGATACAATCATTGAGAATCATGAAAGTATTGATTGTATCTCTCCTCCTTCCTCTTGGGAAGATATTATGACACAAGAATATGTGATCATGGAAAAAATCCTTAACATTACTCTACCTAGTCTTTAGTCATCTCCCAACACCTCCCTTGTAAGAATGCTTTAGTGGAAGAGGATATAATTGTGAACAGTCATGAAAAAATAAATTGAAAAAGATATGTTAGTATTAAGAGATCCAATGATTAAGACCTATGAAAATCCTACCTCTCCTACTTGGGAAGACATTATAGGACATGAGGATGTAATTGTAGATAACTATGATAATCACATTTCTTCTTCTCCTAATATCTTTCCTAGTTGTGAATAAGTTATTTTGGTGTTAGAAGATACACTTATTGAGAGTCATGAAAATATTTTTCTTCCCTTCCCTAATGCTCCTACCATTTGGAAAGGTCTATTTAAATGAAAAATTCCAATCATTGATAAGAAAGAAAATCAAACCATTGATAACTCCCTCACTTTTGATGAAGTCATTTTAGAAGAAAAAACCTTTGAATGTATTGAATATCTATTTTTTAGTACTCATAAAAAATCTCCTACTAGGGAGGATATCATGGTGCAAGAAAATGAGAACATTGACACATGTCTTTCAAACACTAGTAAGGAGGCTTCCTTACATGAAGATGATGAAGTCACATTAGACTCCACTTCACTAAGAAATCATGAAAATAAGGATAATTATTTTGAGGTTATGCACATTAGATATCACCTAATGTACTCTCTTGAGCCTAAACTTGTCCTTTACCCACCCTCAAACAAACCACAAACTCAAAAAAAAACATGTCCTCATCCTCAAACCACCTAAGAATAATATGTCATAGCAACTAAGTTACAATATTGTTTCTCATACATATAACACTAGAATAATTCACAACCAACAAATAAATTTCCAACATCCCTCCCATTACCTCAACCTATCTTTCCTAGTCCCCCTCATTTCCTTTACATAATGGAAAGGAGTATGATCATTATGGGACCTTATTCAAGCCTCCCCTCATTATCATAACATGATTTAGAGTGCCTTCAACAAGTTCCTACCCCTCCTAATGTCCAATCAAATGAAGTAGTAGCCCAAAATCAAGCCAGAACTCTAGTGAACTTAGACATCAAGTATGTGCAGGATCATGATGGGCCAAAAAGTTGCAATATGATGGGTATGTGGCTAAATACTTTTTTTTTACCCAAAATTGATGAAATGAAAAGGGTTTTCAAAGGAGATTCTCAGCTTTCCACCAATATAAATCATGTTTTACTTTGAATTTAATAAATAGTTATTATTCATTTTCTATTTGAATTATGATTAAAGTCTTGATTGATAGGTTGATTCAAGAAAAAATATAGCTTTCAAAAGGTATCACATTTTTTGAATCCAAAACATGTGTCACATTCTATGCTTTGAATACTATAGTATTAAAAAAAGGAATATTGAATTTCATGAAGTTTTGACCAAGTTAAGGTTGTCAAACATATGAGTATTTTATATTTTTTAAAAGTTGTAATAAAAAATTCATAATTAACTATTCACTTGGAGAAAAATTACAAAATTATGCATCACATCTGAACATGAGTTTTCTACTTATATCTAAAATATTATAAAAAAATATTATAATTTTATTGTGGTTAGGGTGGTCAAACAGACACCTACTTATTTTTTCCCTGAAATTTAAGTACTACTTCATTGAAATTTCAATTTTTCACCAAATAGATTTTCTTTAAAAAAAACAACCTAGTAGTTTAGAAACAACATTCAATTTTCTATAGATTCTATTATTACATATTTTTGAAATAATATAGATAACTTATTCAAATTTTTATGTCAAGTTGCCTAACTCTAATTTTTTTGAATTTTTTGCCACTTAAGGGCATGTTTTTTTTCCATGATGATATTGCACATACCCCATCACTTTCCAACAAGATGAGTTACCTTCAATAGAAGTGAAAAAAAAAATGAAGCTTTCATGATAATAGCTCAAAAGAATGGGACGGGGATAAAGCAAACTCTTGTTGATAATGGATCATCCCTTAATGTGTGTAGTGTAACCATTTTGGATAATCTTGGCATGGATAAATCAACAATTGAACCTAGTTCCTTATCGATTCAAGGATTTGAAAATGTAGGAAAATGACCACTTTGTGTGATCACTTTTCCTATTACAGTTGGAAAGGCCACATTACAAACCCGGATCCATGTTATGCCTCATGATCCTTCATATAATCTTCTTTTAGGAAGACCATCCAGATTCATGCGATGAATGGGGTGCATTCAACTCTTCATCGTACAATGATGTATTTCTACAATAAAAAATTATGTATAATCATAGCTGACCCTAAGCCAAATAGATGTTTGAACATTGAAAAAGGTACGGAAAATCCTTTGAAAACATTGACAATAACTATGTACAAGTGGAACCCATGCAAGAAAAAGATAAAGAGAAGTGTATTGAACAAGTTACAAATTTATTAGAAGATGGATTGGGGTTCCTTAGATTTCACATCTACATTCATGGGAGAATACAAAATCACAATAAAATAGTCTAAAAAGGGAAAATAAAAAGTAGTAATATCAACACAAAATTTGAAAGACTTTTTGAACACATCAACTTCAACCACTTTAGAAGAAGAAGAAAATTGCATGAAAAAAATTGATGAAGTTGATCTGGGAGTCAATGGTGACTCCCCAACGCCCCTAGGAATAGTTGCTAGACCAAAACCACTTCCACGAGAGAGAACATGGAAAGAAAGCTTTCTTCACAATGCAAAATTGAATATTGGTTGAATATGCTTGAATAAACTTTAATTGATGCAACTGTACAAGAGATTCCTTGCTTATAAAGGAAAGGTAGTAAGATTGGATTAAACAAGATCATGGAAAGTGTGTTAATCCTATGACATGAGACAAATAACAAACTAATCACCTAGGAATCAAGCAATACTAGCTAGATAAGATAAACTCTAGAAAAGCCAACTAAGACTTCTAGAAAGAATATTATATCCTAACTAAAATTAACATGTGAATATGTCCCCTAATTACCTAGTGAATGGATTAGCTAGGCCCAAGATAATTATTCACACCAACACTCCCCTTAAGTGGAACTTAGTGAGAAGATTATTATACAAAGACTGTGACTGTGGGTCCTAACTACTAGGCCATGTTAGGTACCCATTTACAAATGCAAATGGAAATAATCTCTCACAAGTGGAGAAAAGGAGAAAACCCTGTGGGACAAAACTCCTCTCCAAAAGAGAAAAGACAAAAAATATAAAAAATGGTGCATGGAGGACTCAATAATACCCCCCAAGGACTACATCCATCATGTATTTACAATCAATGTTCCCCCCATAGGAGTGAATTATAGAGATAAGATATGCCCCCCATAATGAAGAAGCTCCAATGTTGATGAAGAATGCCTAAAAACAAAAGGTGATCCAATGTCTACAAGAAATGCATATCCCCTTAGGAAGAAACAAATCAATTACTTGATGAAGAATCCACTCCATGTCCAACTAAAAGGAGGAAGAATGAATGCTCAACATGTATTCCTTTGAAAAATGACGAGGAGTCTCCAAGCTTGACTATGTCACAACATCATCATGGTAAAAATAAATCAAGAAAAGTGGAAAATCAAGTGAAAGAGGAGACTCGTGAATGTTAACCTCCAAATACAAAGTATATGTTTTAACTATTGTGCTGAAACTATCATTAAATAGGAGAGAAACTCCCTCAAGTGTGTCGTCCAAATCAACAGTATGAGACTCCATGAACAAGTTAGAAATGCCTATCAAATAATCATCCCACAAAGCAATATCTAAAAAACTATGATCATCCTCGTGAATAGAAGCATCTATGGCTAAAGAAGTAGGAGGTGGAGGAGCAAGAAGCTCAGCACTGGTCTCTACAATACTAAGACGTAGATAACAAAACTTCTCCTCACTAACATGGTTTACACTCAATGGAGTGTGTGATGCATTCAAAAGAACATTTTCACCTTTTGAAGTAAAATGTGAAAAGCAATACACATGAGATCAATGATCAACTATCTCGATAGCAACAATATCCATAGTCTCCAAGTCCCTTATGTACACTCTATCAAGAGTGAACTCAATTGTTTTACCTTTATCCCCATGAGTAATTTGATAAATAGAAAGGATATTTGTGGACAAGGAAGGAACACAAAGTACATCATTAAATGTTCCTTCCCCCATATCAATAGAACCCTTCCCCCTTACCTTCATATATGTTTTTTTACTCATCAATATATGAGGTGAATTACAAGGCTCAAAATAAGAGAAAATATCCATAGAAAATGTCATATGATGAGATGCCCCTAAATAAAGAAGTCATCTATTAGATTCAGGACTTGCAGAGGCTAAGAGTGCTTGTCATTTCATTTTATGTAGCCCAGATGTAGATCTTGTGTTCTCTGACTAAGATGATGAGAGGGCTACCAATTGAGATGTTGAAGAAGTAGAAGACACTAATGAGGGAAGCTAAATGTTATTCATTTGAAGAAGGTGTGTGATTTCATCAATCTCTTGATTATAACATCTATGGTCATCATGTCCTAACCTCTTACAATATGCACATTTGAACTTCTTCTCTTTACATGATTCCTCTTTATAGGAGGGTGTAGACTCAAGAGTGCTATGTGAAGGAGAATATTTACGTTGCTCATTTGACTTGGGTGCCTTATTCTACTTCTTACCTTTTCCACTTGAAGCCTTTGTATCCTTTGAAAAGAGAGCATGAGATGTAGTAGACTTTAATGTGCCCATGTGTACCAACTTTGATTGTTCCCTTGTGAGCTTAGCTACAAATTCATCAAGAGAAGGAATTTTGCATGTATTTCCAAGGGAATCCATTGTATCATAAAATGAATAAACAAACACTAAATAATTAAGACCAAGCTTAACAAGAATAGAAAGTATAAATTGTTCATCCTCTTTGGTGACCTCATAATTAGATAACTGCAACCTGTTGATGGTCCAAGTGGCATAGCAACATTAAAAATAAATAAAGCTATTCTATTTCTCCTGAAAGAGAAAGATGATCACATGGATATCTTAGCTCCCAAGGTCTCTATAGTTGGTTCTCAACTGTGATGATGTTGCTCAGTTGGTCAATGTAATAGTAATATTCAAGGGGCCTGCTGGTGTTGAGCTTCTGGATCATTCTAAGATCAAGCATGAAATAAAACCTAATCTAACTAGGGTTTTTTAAAGAAATGAGAAAATATAGATCAGAGCTTTGAAATAGAAAATAATGACAATTAGTCTGACTTAACTAGATTTGCTAGCTTTCAAGGAGTTTGTTAACTAAAACTATGGAACAAAGTAAACTTGTGATTGACACACAACCTCCTTCATTCACAATGTTGATTTCCACAATAGAGTACTAGTTACCATTTCAACAAAACACAAAATAAGACTTCAATCCTTGAAAGGTTCTCAAATAAAATGATTAATTGTAGACAAACACCACTCAAGAACACAATCTGAAATAGAATAAAATTTGATTGCTTCTACTATTATTACAACATATAAGCAATATTTACAAAGTTGGCACAATCACTAGTGTACAGAGAATCTGTGACTCCAGATTGTTTCCAAACTGCACTAAGAAAACTTTGAAAAATATATTACAACCAATACTGAATATGACTATCAGATAAGAAGACAAAAGAAGCTCTCATTACTAAGAACCAAGATGCAGCTTCATCTCCTCCTGTTAACTAACTAACTACTAGATCTTATAACTATTTGTTCTAACACTATATCTTCTATTTCCTCAGTTCTTTCTAACTCTCACTATCTAACCTTTTCCAAGAGGCCAGAATGTCATATATATAGAATATATTGAAAGAAATGTGTTGTCCCTGTATTAGGGTTTTACAAAATATTTGCATTCAGGAGGGTCGGTTCTTAGATTTTTTTGAAGAGAGTCAATCCTGCATTCAATGTGAATCCCTGCTATCCATCTTCTGGAAGGTCACTCCGGGGGTGATCTTAGATCTTTTGCATTTGCAACATTTACTCCTTGTCTTCGAGTCTATCTTTAAACTCCATCTCAGGGCCGCCTTGAATGCTAAGAATATCACCATTAGTACTGATCTACCCCCTTGCCAGTAGTCACTACAACTATCCCTATGAGTCACAATTTCTTCTTTCCTTCAACTTCCTTTCTATTATGGACTTCTATGTACGTTGACCGTCTTCTGGAAGCACCATCGGGCCTCCTTGCAGGATTTGAACATCATCACTTGAGCCAATTTATCGCCCTCTAACCTCAGAATGAATCCATCTTGCTTGCCTTCTATTGATCTTCCCTCCTAGGAGTAGTCAATCAGTCAAAGGGACTAATGAGTCACTCCTTTGGGCCTTCTCTGATAGTCAGGCATGCACTACATGAGCTTCTTAGGAAGTCAAAGGTGGTCCGATCAACATTGCATGTCAGTGAGACACCATAAGTGTCTCCCCGATGTGATTTCATCCATTAGCGGCCATTGGTGTAGCATGAGTCAATCGGTGAGACGCTTCAGCGAGCTATGGGAGTCATACCAAGCTCAAAAGAACAATCGGCAAGATAGTCGCTATTCAATGGGACATCTCAATGAATTGATTCCATTTTCCTTGAGTTTATTTCCTTTCGATGAGACCCTACTAGGTCAGTGAGACATTACAATGATGTTATCCTTTTTTTGGCTCAGAGCTCCTATCGGCAAGAGTCTATCCTATCGATGAGACTTCATACCGATCTCTTCTTTTCTCATCGGACTCACTTTGTTTTGGCAAGACTTTACTTGTTCGGCCATAGGTTGTGGAAAATTCTTATTGGCCATACCGATATCCTTCTTCATATAGGAATGCACCGCTATTAGCAAGACCTAAGCACATCAGCAAGAGGTCATGTCAAAGTCCTTCCTTTGGTGAGCCTGTTCTGAATCAGTAACACTTCACTAAGTCAGTGAAACTTCTTGGTGATGTCATCCTTTTCTTTCTAAGCTCAAGCTTCTTCTACTTCAGGGAGACCTCTTAAAATTGGTGGGACATCATGGCGAGCTCATCTTTCAAGTCAGAGAGACCATTTTTCGTCACTGTGACCTCATGGCGAAGCCCCTTCTTTCATTTGGAGTCTCCCAGAGTTCCTTTTATTCCCCCGAGCTCGGGCCCTTTTTCTTCGGCATGACTTTCTTTCTTCACCAAGACCTTTTGGCAAAGGCATGATCCTTTTCTGAGCTCCATTTCTTTCGATGGGGTCCCCTTTCTATCGGCAAGACATTCGATGGTCAGGGAGACATCATAGCAAGCCTTTTGTTTTCTTCCTAAGCCCATTCTATTTCGGTGAAACTCTCCATAGTCGCCTAGACTTCCTTCGGTCGATGAGACTTTCTTTGGGCTCCTCCTACCTTTTCGGTGAGACAAACCCTAATCATCCAGACCTCCTACTGAAGGAAAAATTATCGCCAAGACTTACTCCTTCGCTGAGACCCTATACTGAAGTCTCCCTGCTTCACCAAGAGTTCATTTGAGTTCAGAGAGATCTAGTTTGATCGATAAGACTTCCTACCGACACCACACCCCTATTGCCGAGACTTACTCCTTTTGGCAAGATGTTATGCCAAACTCAGAATCTTTTGGCGAGGGCTCCTTCATGTTGGTGAGTATCTAGCATGTTAGCCAGACTTTATGCCGATGGCACAACCTTTTTCTGAGCTTTTCATTTTGGGGAGGCCCCTCTGTAGTCCGCCGATGTGTATTCTTTGGTTGCACATGTGTTGTTGTAATATTCCTTTGTTAGGGAGACATCCTATAGATATCCTATGCCTTTGCTGAAAACTAGTCTCGACATGCTCACTTTTGGTCACCGTGACAACCTCATTCTCTCCCTAATGAAGCAACACATTGGTGTAATATCTAAGGTTGGCAAGACTGCAGGACCTCGTACTGATAGATCCCTTCTTGTGCTTTGTCAGCAAGAGGAAATATATTTGCCGAGACTTCTCTCCGAAGGAAAGTATTTCATGGAGATGCATATCCTTATTGGTGGTCAGCAAGACTTAAGGAGCTTGGCAAGATGATACACTGAACGAGGCAGCTCATGTCAAAGCAGATGGTTGTTTGCACCAGTCTGTGAGACATGAAGAAGTCATTGAGACTTCTTCCCGAAGTCAAATCTTCATGCTGAAATGTGTTCTCCCTATCGTCGATTGGTGAGACAATATGATCTCGCCAAGACCCTTCTCTGAAAGAGAACCTCATACCGACAGGAAGCTCCTACTCACCAGGACTCTGACTGATGTCTTGCCGATTAATGCCTACACATGAATTTCACTCACTATGACATCCATGGGGTCTTGCTGATAGGCAACATAGATGCATACTGAAGAAAATGCATTATGGGTGCGGGAGAACATGATAATCTTATGCCAATAAGATCCATAATGTGAAGCATTCAGACTTGATGGAATTTATAGTGCAATATGGTTTCATATGGGAAAATATGCCCATGGTGGGACTCTTCTAATAGATTAGTGAGTATGATCAGCATGTAAAATCATTAGAATCCTGTAGTTCTAACACCCCTTTCTAATCCTCAGCAGGTAGAGCCAAGCCACCAGTTGGTAAGAGATTAGAAAAGTCTTGCCGACTTTTGCTTTAACTAATTTTTATAACCAACTGGATTGAGGAATGCTCCCCAAATGAGATCCCTTGACAAACATCATCATGTGTGATTCAATCCTGCAAAAGAGAGGTCTGCATTAGTTCTTAAAAGCAAATAAAACCCACTATAATAAAATCCATTACTGCTTGTGATTGATTTCATTGAATGCTTAGCAAGGAGGGAACATACTTAAGTTGAGACAGAACCAAGATTTAAATCAGACTGAACAAAAGACAAGTCCAGGAAAAAAATAGAAGCACCCCAAAGAGGAAAGCAAGTAACCAAATGCAAAAGAAACCAAAAAGAGAAAGGGGGACCCATTTGGTTCTAAATCAAAATGGAGTGGTTATGCAAGGTATAACACAACCTTAAAGAATTGAGCTTAGAGAAGAAGTCTTGGATATTGTCAAAATTTGAAGGATTAAGACCCATTAGTTCATTCTCCAACATAAATTTCTTCATTTTATCTTACCATAGAGACTCTCTAAAGTAGTCCAAACTTGATTAAGATGTGTGCAAGATGCAATATGATATCTAAGATCTAGAGAAATGGAAAAAAGAAGAGTACCAAGAGATTAATCCCTTCTATCAATCCATTATCTTCTTTCTTTTTCTCCTATAGGTTCTAGATCTTGACCAAATGTGATCCTTTGCAATGTCAATTTTAACAATAATAACTCCATTTCTGATCTCCACTCATGATAGTTATATGGAGTTAGAGATACAACATTTGGAAAATCCATGATACAATTAGATATTACAAGAGAGAAACAAAAATTTTCCCTCACAATACAAGAAATTAACCCCTTTGTCCCAAACAAATTTACAACAAAGCATCTAAAACTACCAAATCAACTTCAAACTAGAATTCCAAAAATTTGGAAACAATTCTGCAAAAATTTCAGAATAAAATTGAAGTGCTCCTAAATACCTTCTTGATTCCACAAATTTGGGGAAAATCAAAGTCTAAAGGGAAAAAAAGAGCTCAGAAGCCAAAAATGGAGATCTATCTTCTACATAGAAAAAATGGTACAAAACTACAAAATCTCTACAAACTACCTATACCACTAAAAAGTTGACACTTCCAGCTTTTTGACGATATCTCTTTTATTAAAAATGGCCTTCATTTGCAAAAGTTATGAAAAAATGAAAAATAGCCCTAGTTAGAGGACTTTTGGGGGCAAATACAAGATAGGGAAATACTAAATAGGCACAAAAAATGCACACCCAAGGGCTGAAATATGGTCATCCATGTGACCTCATCAGTAGACAATGAAAAATAAAAACCACTGCTATACAAATTCATTGTCGGCCTTTTTACAAGTTTTAATATATCAAAAACTTTAACAAAAAATGTAGCGAATAACTAACATGGCAGCTATACAAGATTTTAATATATATGAAAAAAAAATTGAATATTAAAAAAGCCTGTGGAATATGTGATTGACCAAGACAATGACCAATGTACTATAGAATGTAGATTTGATGGGTAGTACTACTAGGTTGATGGCTAGAACCAGTACAATTCTGATGATTAATGAGGTCGACATTGACGAAAAATGTTGAGGTTGCTAGTGATTTGACAAGACACATACCAACTACTAAAAAGATAGCCAACTGATTTGATTTGATGGGCCGATGAACTCTAGCACTACCATTGATATGAAGGACACCAAGAATCTCTCATACATTGACCAAACTAGTTGATGATGCTTACACAGACAACGATTTGACCATTCGTTGGATGTAGGGTGAGTATGGGAATATGCCAAATTGGATGTTGAGGGTACGTCAATAGGATCTGTGGACTATCACATGGAATAAATATGTTCACAGAAAATTATATATAAACCCAATAATAATTTTTTACCTTGATTTTTGTATAGCCCAAAAATTTTATACAAATAATTTCCCCATATACAAAAAAAAAATCCCCAAATTTATGATTAAATCATTGAAATTTTATTTTTTTGTGAAATTGGAAAATTCATACAACATGAGAGATTTTTCCAGCCAAAAAAAAAATTGCCTCAAAAAAAATTTACCCAAAAAAAATAAATTTATAGCCAAAATTCCTCTGTGTGACTACCTAATCTCAACTGTGGGGTCCTCAAAACCCCAATCTACACCCAACAAAAATATTCAAGACAAAATATCAAACCCTCATATCTAGGAAGGAATCTGCAAGACCTAGAGAGCTTTGATACCATGTGGGAGTAAATGGTGACTCCCCAACACTCCCAAGAACAATTTTTAGACCAAAACCACTACCACAATAGAGAAAATGGTAAGAAAGTTTGCTTCACATTGCAAGATTGAATATTGTTTGAATATGCTTGAATAAGCTTGAATTGATGCAAATGTACAAGAGATGCCTTGCTTATAAAGGCAAGGTAGTGAGATAGGATTAGACAAGATCATGACAAGTGTCTTAATCCTATGACATGAGACAACTTTAAACAAACTAATCACCTAGGAATCAAGCAATACTAGCTAGATAAGATAAGTTCTAGAAAAGCCAACTAAGAATTCTAGAAAGAATCTTATATCCTAAGTAAACTTAACATGTGAATATGCCCCCTAATTACCCATTGAATGGATTAGCTAGGTGCAAGATAATTGTTCACACCAATAGTGGATTATAAACAATCAATGAAACTAAAAGAAATGAAAAATATTTATGAAAGAGGCTATGAACTCATGAAACAACTTGGTTACAGTGGAAAAGGATGTGGTACTAGAGAAAAAGGTGTCTATGTCCCCATAGAGCCTAACATGCAAGAAACAACTAATGGTCTTAGCTATTGTCCCTCGAAAAAAACAAACGAGCCTTCACTCAATACCAACACTATTGCAAAAGATTATTCTAACCCAACTTTAGCATTAGTGCATCTTGATTTGGTAGAAACTAGTGGCCTTGATTATTGTCCTTCAAAAGAAAGGAAAGAAACAAAGAATTCTTGTTATATATATGTCATCAGTGTTATATATATAAAAGAAAACAATGATAACTATTATTAATAAATGAAAAAATCTTAAATTTACTCTTACAATTCACAACAAGTTTCTAAATACATATTAAAAATATTGAAGATAATTTGATTAAAACTATTCTATAAACAAAATTAATTATATTTTATCTTTGAAAATATTCCAAATAATATGAATTTTTATAATAAATATCCTAAAATGGTGTATATTAATATGGAACAATTAAAACCATTACTAATAAATGTAAAATATTAAATTTATCATAACAATGCATGGTAAATTTATAAATTCATATTAAAAAATGTTTGAAATAATCTTACAAAAAATATTCTAAAAATTTAAAATAATTATATTTTATGTTTGAAAATATTTTGAACTAAGACATTTTCTATAAAATAATATTAATATTATAATTTAAATTATTATTTTAAATTTATCTATAATAAAATTCAAAATTTTACTTTTGTAAAAAACATATAACAACTCAAACTATATGACGTAATAAATTGTAAAATTGTAATATACATAAAAGGGTCATAGACCATAAAATTTTACACCTCTTGCTTCTTCAGCTTATCATGTAAGAAATGTCAATCAATCCAATCCTGTGAAAATACACCTTTGATTGTATTTATTAATTAATGAAAAATACAATCAATTCAAAAATGCATTTTCAGAAATAAATAGACAATATTCACGATGCGAAAGAGTGTCGTAATTTTAATGTTTACGTAAGTCAATAGAATATGACATCCATCACTCTTGCTTTGTCAGCTCATGATTTGAGTATGTGTCAGGTCGACACAGTTTTCCTTTTAAAATCTCCAGAGGGAATTGTCTTCGGTTATGTCCATCCACTTCAAAATTGAGCTAAACGAGTTGAAATCTCCATACGAAAAATGCATAGATTCATTCCATCAGAGGGATAAGTACACGTGAAACTTGTGTATGAGTAAACCTTAGCCTATAAATTTTTGATGAATGACAACACTTCTCTCACAAAACAAATCTCATCTTAGAGTAAAGCTCATCTTTGTTGGGTGATAATCGAGCAAGGCAGGGTTTTTCTTCTCTTTCCATAAGATAGATCACGCTTCTATGTTCAATGCCTCTTCTTCTTTGTTGTCTTCTACTGCATTCTTCAGGAATGGAAGAAACAAGGTTCAACACGATCTGATTGATACTGATTTTGTCGCACTCTTGTTGAATTACATCATACCCATCTTTCCCACTCTTGCAATTCTTGTCATTATATCTGCTATATTTTTCCATTTAGTGAAGTCATCAACACGCCAAAGTTCTGTGGCTTTGCCTCTAGGACCACAACCCTGGCCATTAGTTGGCAATCTGCCTGAGTTAGTGCACAATGGACCCGGTTACAAGTGGATTCACTCTCTCCTCCATAGTTATGCTACCCCCATCCTGCACGTTCGCCTAGGAAGCATGCACGTCATTGTTGTTAATAGGATAGACATAGCAAGAGAGTTCCTTAAGAAACAAGACGCTATATTTGCTTCTCACCCCATCACAATGGCTTCTGAATACTGCAGTAGAGGATTTCTATCCAGTCGAAACTAGTTCCTTGGGGAGATTAGTGGAAGAAAATGAGGCGTGCGCTTGCATCGGAGGTGTTAACAACCTCATGCTTTAAGTGGTTGCAAGGCAAGCAGATGGAAGAGTCTGATTATCTAGTCCATTGGATATGGAACCAATGCACCGCTTGATCGCACACACAACCCAAGACTTTAATTAATGTAAGAAGTGTTGTTAGGCACTACAATTCAAATGCGATCAAAAAGCTCCTCTTCAATAGCTGCTACTTTGCAAGTGGAGGTGGTAATAAGGATGGAGGTCCCGGTGCATCGGAGTAAGAGTACGTAGAAGCACTATTCAAGGCGTTGTCTCTTTTGTTTAACTTGTGTGTCTCTGATTACATGTTGTGTTTGAGGTGGTTGGATATCGGAGGAAATCAGAAGACCATGAAAAAAGCCATCCACATTGTGGATAAATATCACACACCACTCATCGAAGAAAGATTTTGTTTGAGGCGCGAATGTACCTCTTTAGAGGAACCGCAAGACTTGTTGGACGTGTAGAATCTAAAATAGAGCCTTATTCCTGATCAGAAGGTTATAAAAGATAACAGCAGAAAAAGAAAGTAGAACAATTAACAAAGCATACAAATAATGCACAGTTCTGTATTTTGTAGACTATTGAATTGTATCTTTATTGATGCTTATATAAAAAATAATTACACTACTGCGTAGAATGCAGTGTCTATAAAAAGCTTGAAGAATTCAGCTACAACTAAAAGATCTATCCATGCAAAATACATGCACTACTCTATGCGTCTAATTTGGCAGTGAAAGCCAAGTTATTAATAGTTGTCAAATATGAAACTAATTGTCTTAACTAGACTGATTAAATATGCAGCATGCAAAACTATTACAATACTGAAACTAGAAATTGTGCATGTTTCAAAGTCGGTAGAATTGAGAAACAACTGACTGTCTAGCATCAGTTATCAACATACTCCCCCTTGATACTGAGAGGACTCACGATCTTATCTCCGAGTGTCAAAAATTGATCTTTCGCAATAGCCTTGGTGAAGATATACACTAACTGTTCCTTCGTGTTGATGTACTTTAATTCTACGGCCTTCTTCTGCACCAAATCTTGAATAAAATGATGTTTTAAATCAAAATGCTTTGTCCTACTATGATGGACTGGATTCTTGGCCAATTTGATGGCACTAATGTTATCACAAAAATTCATTGTAAGCTGAACCTGTATCTCTCCAATTTCTTCAAGAAGTTTTCTAAGCCATGATGCTTGTGTACCTGCTGAGGTGACTACAACATACTCTGCTTCTATAGAAGAAAGGGTAACAATACTTTGCTTCTTTGAGCTCCAAGTAAACAAACCTGAACTGAAAGAAAAGCAATTACCAGATGTAGACTTTTAGTCATCCAAACTACCTCCCCAATCAGAATCACTAAAACCAACAAGATTGAACCTTTTAGAAGTGTAGTAATGAATACCAAATCTAGAGTGCCTCTCACATACCTCAAAATTCTTTTGGCTGCCTTCATATGTATTTCAGATGGCTCTATCATATACCTTGAAACAAGTGAAACTGAATAAGCAATATCAGGTCTTGTGTGAGTTAGAAACATCAAACTTCCAACAATACTCCAATAAGTTGTCTCATCAACTATTTCAACACCATCATCTCTACATAACACAACTCCATGAGCAATTGGAGTGGAGCAAGATTTACAATCAGCCATATCAAATTTCTTCAAGATATCATTGGCATACTCTTTTTGACAAATGAAAATTTCATTCTCATTTTGACAAACCTCCATTCCTAAAAAATATTTCATGAGGCCTAAATCTTTCATCTCAAATTCATTCATCATAGCAGTTTTGAATTCATCCTTCATCTTATAACTACTACCCATATACAAAATATCATCAACGTACAAACTGACAATAAGAATATTGTTACCTTCATGTTTGTAGTAAAGGGTAGGTTCACTCTTACTTCTTTGAAATCCATTCTTCTGAAAATATCCATCAATCCTAGCATACCATGCTCATGGTGCTTGCTTGAGGCCATAGAAAGCCTTCTTCAACTTGTAGACTTGATGTTCTTTTCCTCATACTTCAAAACCTTGTGGCTGTTCCACATACACTTCTTCTTCTAAGTACCCATTTAAGAAGGAACTTTTCACATCCATGTGATGAATGCTCCATTTCTTTTGAGCTGCTAATGAAATCAACACTCTGATGGTCTCTTATCTTGCAATTGATGCAAATGTATCTTCATAATCAATGCCATACTTTTGTGTGAAGCCTTTAGCAACTAATCTTGCCTTATGCCTTTCAATACTTCCATCACTGTTATGCTTAGTCTTGTAGAACCATTTGGTGCCAATCTTCTTCTTATCATGTGGAAGCTCTGTAAGCTCCCAAGTATCATTCCTATAGATGGAATCCATCTCTTCTTTCATTTCTTGCATCCAAACCTCATTAGTACATGCTTCTTCAAAAGATGATGGTTCAAAATCAGCATTGGTAAATAAAGAAAAATTAACTATCTCACCTATTGGATTTTCTTCATGTGCTTGATTTGCACTCCTTTGATAAATATCACTCAATCTTCTTACCTTCCTTCTAGAACTTGGATTTGAAGCTAGACTTGCAATTGGAATTGAACTTGGACTTGAAGAATTAGATGAGCGGCTATTTGGTGGACTTGTAGCACTAGAAACATTAGTGGGCTGCTCATGATCAATATCATCAGTCAAAATAGACTTTGACTTCTCCATATGTCCTTTCTGATGACCGTAAACTCCCCCTTCATCAAAAATCACATCTCTTGAAACAATAAGCTTATTATTGAGAGGATTATATAGCCTATAGGCTTTGCTTTCCTCACTATACCCAACAAAAATACTTGACTCACTTTTTGCATCTAAATTTTGTCTACTCTAATCAGGTACATGGACATAAGCCAAACAACCAAAAACTCTAAAATGATTAACATTAGGCCTTTTCTCATACCATGCTTCATAAGGAGTCACCTTCTTGAGTGCACTGGTGGGACTTCGATTGAGAATGTACACTATTATAGCAACTGCATCTCCCCAATAAGAGTTACTCAATCCCTTGGTTTGTAACATGCTCCTTGCCATTTCTACCATAGTGCGGTTTTTCCTTTCAGCTACCCCATTCTATTGAGGTCTGTATGTAGTGGTGAGTTGCCTCCTGATGCCATTCATATCACAATAATCTTTAAAGGATCTTGAACAAAATTCACCTCCACGATCCATCCTTAAACACTTGATTTTGCACCCTTTCTCATTTTCCACAAGTGCTTCAAACCTCTTAAATGTATCAAGGGCTTCATCCTTAGCCTTCAAAAAATACACCCAACATTTCTGTGAGTAATCATCAATAAAAGTGATAAAATATGATGACTTACCCAAACTCTTTGATTGCATGGGACCAGAAATATCATAATGAACAAGTTGAAGGGGGTGATGGGCCCTCCATGCACTGCCTTTTGAAAACTTTTCCCTTGCATGCTTTCCTTTAGCACATCCTTCAGAAACCTCCTTGTGCTCTTCAACCTTGGGCAAACCAAAAACTAGTGCTTGAGATGTCAGAAGCTTTAAACTATGAAAATTTAAATGGCCATACCTGAGATGCCACAACCAACTTGTATCCTCATATGCCATATTGGCAAGGCTACTGGTATGTTCACCAAATCTCAATGGGAACATCCTATTTTTTGTCATAGGCACAACTGTGACCACTCTATTGCCCTGATTCTTATCATAAATTGTACATTTCTTATTTTCAAAAACAACTCTATAGTTCTTCTCACACAATTTTCCAACACTTAACAAATTATGTTTTAACTCAGGAGTGTAATAAATGTATTTAACACTCTTCATACCTTCTTTTGTGTGAACCTCCATAGCTCCTTTTGTAGCAACCTCCAATGATTTATCATCACCAAGCTGAATCTTTGACTGAAAAATTTCATCCTTTGTTGAAAACAACTTTCCATTTCCTGACATATGGTTAGAGCATCCAAAATATAGGTACCAAACATCTTTACTAGTATTTTCACCTTTAGCATAAGATAAAAATAAATTATCTAGAGGATTTTCATGGCTTTCTTGAGCATAATTAACACTATTACCTTATTTTAATCTGCATTCTCTTTCAAAGTGACCATACCTATTACAATGGTAGCATTGAACATTCCTTTTATCAAATTTGTCTCTACCTCTGCCTCTTGAACCACCTCTTCCTCTTGAACCACCTCTGCCTCTACCTCTTGAATTATTCTGATTTTGACCTTTACTTTGTTCTTGATTGCTTTTGCTACTATTGCTGCCATCTTCATTCTTTGTGATATATACTTTGGAGGAAAAGGCTTTCTCAACACTTTCTCCAAAATAATCTTTTAGTCTTTCTTCATGTGACATCAAAGATCCAACGAGATGATCCAATTGAAGGGTTGTCAAATCCTTGCTTTCTTCCATGATTATGGTGACATGATTCCATCTCGGTGTGAGAGACCTCAACACCCTTTTTATCACAACCTCATTATTCATAATTTCTCCAAGTGTAGCCATCTTATTGACCACGTCTTTTACTCTAACACAATATTCACTTACACTTTCTACTTCTTGCATCTTCAAATTCTCAAATTCTCTCTTCAATGTCTGTAGCTTGACAACTTAGACTTGGTCACTACCTTGGTAAGCTTCTTTTAAAGTCTTCCAGGCATCTTCAGTTGTCTTTGCACCTGCAATTCTTGGAAATAGACTCTTATCTAGAGCTATTTGAACATGAAACAATGCTTGATAATTCTTCTTCTTAGCCTCCTTCCTAGCTGTTCTTTCATTGGCTGTCAGGGTATTCCAATCAGTTGGCTCCTGGTAACCTGATTCAATAATATTCCACAAATATTTTCCTATCAAAAAAGTCATCATTTTTATGCACCAATAATCATACTCATTTCCATCAAATTCTAGAATGGGCAAGCTGTTAGAATTCAACATAATAATCTTTGGCGAAATTCTAGCTACTAGATCTTAAACCCAAAAGAAATACCTACTTTGATACCAAATGTAGAATCTAAAATAGAGCCTTATTTCTAATCAGAAGGTTATAAAAGATAACAGTAGAAAAAGAAAGCAAAACAATTAACAAAGCATACAAATAATGCACAGTTCTATATTTTGTAGACTATTGAATTATATCTTTATTGATGCTTATATAAAAAAGAATTACACTACTACATAGAATGTAGTGTCTATAAGCAGCTCGAAGAACTCAGGTACAACTAAAAGATCTATCCATGCAAAATACATGCACTACTCTATGCGTCTAATTTGGAAGTGAAAGCCAAGTTATTAACAATTGTCAAATATTAAACTAATTGTCTTAACTGACTGATTAAATATGTAGCATGCAAAACTATTACAATACTGAAACTAGAAATTGTGCATGTTTCAAAGTCAGTAGAACTAAGAAACAACTGACTGTCTAGCATCAGTTATAAATAGGACGTCCTGAATTCTATAAAAGACTCCTTTGACGGAAAACCCTTGCTCAGCTTGGAAGAGATCAAATCTCAAGTGACGGTAATTGTCAATAACAATTATCAATAATTAGTATGGCCATATTGTAATTAAAGTCATCTATATATATTTTACTTAAACTAACGCTAATCTAATGTGCAGGAATTGACATTGGCGGCAGTTGATAATTCGTCGAATGTTGTGGAATGGGCTTTAGCAGATATCTTGTAGCCGGAGATAATTCAGAAAGCCGTGGAGGAGATCAACACAGTCGTGGGCAAAGATCGGTTAGTAGAAGAATCGTACCTTATGCAGCTGGTGTAGGTGAAGGCGTGTGCAAAGGAGGCGCTGAGGTTACATCTAGTGGCACCCTTCAACCTTCCTCACATGTCCATGGAGGACAGCACAATGGCTGGGTACCACATTCCCAAGGGCAGTCACGTAATACTGAGACACGTGGGATTGGGGCGAAGCCCATGCGTATGGGAAGACCCTCTGTGCTTCTGCCCCAATCATTTCATGAAAGATGGCAGTGATGTGGGTGTTGAGTTGAGCGATCCTTAGCTACACCTCCTTTCTTTCAGCACTGGAAGGTGTGGATGCATGGGAGTTGTCCTCGACACTTTAATGACAGTGATGCTCTTAGCCCGTCTGCTAAACTGCTTCCACTGGTCCACAGATTCCATGGCACCCATTCACCTTCAAGAAGGTCTACATGATCTCTTCATGGCCACCCCTCTCCATGCAATCGCAACCCCTCGCCTTCCCCACCACCTCTATCAATAACCATTGAAGAAATAAAATATCTGAAACAAAAAAAATAGAGTGTAGTAAATAAAACAAAATGTTTTCTTCTTCATACATAATTTTAGAAGTATTTAGAATGGTTAATAAAAATTCTAAAGAGAAAAGTATAAAAGAAAAGAAAAGGAAGGTTGCATATGCTGGAATGTTTCATAGACTATGATTTTTTAGATACATTTCATAAATAAATATTATTCCTAAATAGTGGAGTCTTTTGGATACATTCTATTAATAAACATTATTTTCAACACCTCTCATAATATTTATTTAGAGAAAGATAATCACAACATTTATTATATTAATAATTGTATAGCAACTTCTTTTAGATATAACATGTCCCATTGACAAATTTCTCTACAGTAATGCTTTGGTAAATATGTCAACATTTTAATCTTCTATTTCACAAAACTTTAACTTTATTACTTGTTTTTCAATCAAGTCATGAGAAAAGTTATTATGTACTTCTATGTGTTTGGATCCAACATGATATAAGATTTTATTCTAGCTTAATGGTGCTTTGAATATCACAAAATATAATAGTTGGACAATCTTGTGGTTATTGTGTTTCTTTAACTAGTCTTCTAAGCCATCACACTACTTGGTATGGCTTTGATGAACCAATGTACTTAGCTTATGTGGATGATAGTGATATTGTTGATTACTTCTTACAAGTCCATGAAATTGGTCTTGAACCAAGATGAAAAATATATCTAAAAGTTGTTTTTTCTAATCAAAATAGCCACTTGCATAACAAGAATGTGAATATCCTAATAGAATAGGCTCTCCTCATATTTAGATTCAAATTCAAGTTAATAATTACTTGAATGTATTTTAGTATTCTTTTAGCTTCTGTCCAATATTAAAAATGTGGATCTTTGTGTATCTAGATACAATGCCAACTATATATGCAATATCTACTCTTGTTATAGTGAGATACATTAAGAGACTTCCAAAGAGTTGTCTAAACAATTCACCATCTAACTTATTTTGAGTGGTATTAGCACTCAATTTTAATCCTACTTCTCATGGTGTACTAGATGGTTTGTACTCCACATTACATTTTCTCAATACATCAAGAGAATATTTGATTTGGGAAATCATGATCCTTCCTTCTTCTTGAAATATTTGCATATCCAAAAAGTAGTGCATCAATCCTAGGTTAGTTATTTCAAAATATTTTTTAGGTTGATCCTTCATATTTTTAATGTACTATGTGTAATCTCTTATAACGATTAAATCATCTACATATAATACAAAAATAGCAATTTTACTATCCCTATCCTTTACATAAACATCTAGAGTGCATGGAATCCGTTATGGATGTTATCCCATTACGTTTAAAATTTCTTATGTGGGATAAAACAAGACAATTATATACCTCCAGTTTCCTTTTCGTTGGTAAGAGAATTTTAAAACATACAAAAATACCACTAACTAATTCATTCAAAATATTGAAGGATCTTTAAATCTTAGTTTAGAAAAAGATATATTTTTATAGGTCTGGCCACTTGTTTACTTGAGAGGTATTTCATTGTTAAAATATAATCCTAATTTATAGTAAGATTTGTGAGGTTTTCTTTCACAACAACAAGAAGTTTGAACTTGCATCTCATAAATTCAACAATATTGTTGGAGGCTTGTCCAAGGTTTATGTTTAAATATAATGTCTTGAAATTTAAGATATAGAACATAACACAACACCAATAACAACAATATTAATATTGGCCTTGAGGTGTGGTAAAAATATAGGGTAGGATTTTTCAAATAAATTTTTGGAGAGGGGTAGCTAATAGAGAGTCAATAGTAAATATTGAAACTTTATATTTTTCAGTAAAATCAAGCTTTTCACTAGACAACACATTTAAATTTTTCTTTTTATTCAAGAAAGATTTAATATTTTATGTTATAACCAGCTAAATTTTGTATATCAATATACCCTTTGTGGTAGTTTATTTAAATTTTATTTAATTCTCATCAATCATAATGAGCCATATACAAAAGATGTTAGCATTATTATTAATATGGTTATAGTACATTGTGTATAGTGGCAGGTGTGTAGGTGTATACAGTTAACTATATACAATTGTTTCATTCAACCGATCATTCATTCAACTACTCACTTATTTTGATTGTGTAAATTCCTACTAACTCAATACTTCGTATTTTCCAACATTTGGTATCAAAGCATGTAATCAGACTAGGGACTGCTAGTCAAAGGTTTGATGATCTATAGAAAATCACATAGTTGTACTTGAAATGGCTCTAAAAGGTAATCTACCACACACAATCCCCTTTAATCACTTGGTTGTTAGCTTCAAACGTGTCAGGTAGCCCATATCAGACCATATGGAAATCTTTGTGGGTATATGGAATGTGTGAATAGGAGAGAACAATGGATACACATGGAGGAGGACGTACAATGTAAAATGCCATTTTATTGTTGAGGATGGATTCCTTTCTCTAAGGAGATGAAGTGAGACCCATAGTAAGAGACTATTTCTATGCATAGTGTGGTGATGACTAAATTTTATTGCAAAAACAATGCATAAAATACACATGATTGCCCTTTCTTGGTCTTTTCATATGAAAATCTAGCCTAAAATGGTTTTTCTCTCGAGTGAGTGAGTAGTAGTTTGAATCCAATTTAAATAATGTGGATCTGTGGTTTGATCAATGTCTACATATAGATTTCAACTTTTGAATGTTTGGTGGTTACATTTCAACTCTTGAACGTTTGGTGGTTAATGATTACTTCAACAATGTTGATGAGTTGAAATTTGTGCACGTTGACTTCATTGAAGAATGATAAGGAAAGTAAATGTGTTTTTGAAAGGAAAGCTAGTTGCAGGTGAACATCTAAGTTCATAATCTTTGATATTTCTGTAAGTGCCTCAAAATTCTTTGTACTATAGGGAGGCTTGTTTCTAAACGTATCTGTGAGCTTATTTTACACAAAATTGATTATGAGGGTACTCAAGATTTGAGCAAGATTAATTATTAGAATGAAAAAGGATATAGTCCTCAATCAATAATTGTTAGGCAAATGATTTGTAAGGGTGCATTATTTGTTAAAGCTGAGTTTCTTTTTGCTATTAGTTCATTCACGATGAATGGTGTATCTACTAAAGGAGTTAATCAATTTTATGTGATTTTCACTTTCACAAAGATTATGTTAGTTGACTTGATGTAAGAAAAGATGTTGATAGATACTTTGAAAGGGAGGTTATGAAGAAGAAAAAACTATGTTGTTTTTTTTTGAGGTTGAGGAAAAATCAGCAAATCATGTAGCTCCACATAGAAATGAGGATTAGAAGGCATTAGTTGAACATGTACAAAAGGTGCAAGAAGTTATTCTTGATTGGAAACATTACTTGTATACTATATTTTCTCTAAAATCAAGAATGAAGCTTCATAAGTTAGTACCTTGATCCTTCAACATTGGAGATTGGTGGCACCTGAGGATGGAGGAATTTACATCATCTCAAGTTAGCTTCTCACTTGGAGATGATGCTCTGCATGAGAAGAAATTTTTTCTTTAACCTCTTGCTTTTCCCTATTATTGCTGATAGATTTAAAGAATACGTATATTGTAAAGTTTGATTTTTGGAGACAGGTAAAGGGTTTGGTGAAGAGCTCAGTATGGATAGTTGTCCAGAGAGTTCATGAGACTATGAAAAAGGATTATACCTTTGCGAGGGTCAAGGAGACAATTTGGAGGATGGTTGTCCAATAATTATGGTTCAGACCAAGGATTATACCTTTACGAGGGTCAAGAAGACAAGTTGGAGGATGGTTTAAATCCAATAATTATGGTTTGGACCAAGGATTATACCTTCATGAGGGTCAAGCAGACAACTTTGAGAATGGTTGTCCAATAATTATAGTCTATGATTCAGGAGTTCATGGGAGGAAGAACTCAAAAATCTAGCTTGGAGCTACACCTTTACGAAGGTTATGAGGCGACTTGGACGAGTTCCACTTTATTCAGGATTTGTTTCTTCAAAAGGAAAATCTACTAAAAAATGTATACATATTTTGTAATCAGTCAGTTTTTTCATGTAAACCTTAGTGGGGGGGTCCCATGGCAAGGTGACTTTGTTGTTTTGGGAATGATGTAATAAGAGGGGAATATTAGAATTATTATTAATATGGCTATATTAAATTGTGTATAGTGGAGGGTCTATGGTTGTATAAACTTAACTATTTGTAACTATTTCATTCAATCACTCATTCATTCAGCTGCTTACTTCTTTTTCTTGTGTAAATTCCTTGCTATGCATCAATGAAACG
Source organism: Sequoia sempervirens (assembly GCA_007258455.2). Lineage (NCBI taxonomy): Eukaryota > Viridiplantae > Streptophyta > Pinopsida > Cupressales > Cupressaceae > Sequoia > Sequoia sempervirens. The sequence goes on from VDFB02058242.1 coordinate 126,975,642, forward strand.
ACTCAATCCTTCACATTTTCCAACAAAAGAAAGGTAAGAAATACAAAGAAAATCATGAGAGGCTATAATTTAATAAAGATATAATTTTTAACTGTAAAAGGAGGTCCTAGATTTAATTAGTATATTAATTTGAATCAATTATTTCTTTGCTTAACATTGGAATGCAAACCAGCCAAGGTGTTAGGATTGGCTAACTACTGAAAAGGAGAGCCAATTTTCTCAAGCTTAATTCCTTTATTAAAAACAAAATAGAATGATTGAATATGATTTAACTAAACTAATTATTACGATGACCTAATTTCAAAATATAAATAGTTGCACAAAAAATTAAAAATGACAAAACAATTGCAAATATGGGAAGAGAAAACATAGGGGAACCATGACAGTTAGAAGGGCTTGAAATGACCAAACAAGGGAAAGGGTACCCCAATCTACAAATGAGGGCTTTAAAAATCTTCAATTGGGATCTAGAAGTTACAGGTCTATATTGTGCATTCACTATTTGAAATATATTTTCTTCACACCTAAATATATAAATCATAGAAAAAGAGAAGAGAGGGGGTGGCCCTATAGGATTTTTCCTTAGTCAAACCCCATTTTTGTATTTCTACCTCCATGAAAAACTAATTTGATAATAGATAAAAGTGTGTTCTTGCAACCTTAAGTGTTCTTAAGACTATAATGAGAAATAAAATGTAAAATATTGAGAAAAGCCCTACTAAATTACATTAGAGTGGAGTTCTCTATGACACAATCAGGAAAATATAATATCCAATGCAAGAGAAATTCAAATACTCAAGGGAAAGCCAATATGTTAAAACAGCTCACTTAGGATAGAAAAGCAATCAAATTCTAGAGATGAGAACCTACTCAAATAAAGTCAAACAGTTCTTGAAAGATTCCAAAGAAATCCACAAAGCCTAGATTCCACTTTATTCTTCCATTGGCTTCAAACTTCAATAATTGTGATAAAATTTATAAATTTTAAAAAGGCTGACCCTAACTTATGACCTAGTTTCTCAAGAAAAGCACTAATGCTATGACATCCTCAACATTGAATAACACTAATATTAGTTATTAGGACTAATATCTTAGCTACATATGTGGTTGTAATATTTTTTGCTATTGTTTGGTTGTATACTATCATAAAGTTGTTCTTCATTGGTGGAAGTGGTTCTACGACATGATTATTTGACACGTTTTCCTCATATCAACACAATGTTGAAAGTCAAGGAAAGCTGTAGAATTTATAAGTGAATCCATTATTATCTAGTTGTATTTAGGGGGTTCAAGAAATATCTTGAATAGAAAAATTCTAGAATACTATAAATTCAACAATACTCTTTTATCTATGTGTCTTACCTTGTAAGCAGCATGCTTTGCTTCATTGGGTTATTGGTTTGTAATGGGTTTCAAGTCCTATAATAGGGGAAATATTTTTTTGATTAATTGCAAGCAACATAATAAATTAAACCCCAATCAACAATAGAGAACAATGGAAAGCAAGAGACATAATAATATTGAAACAATATCACCTGGTCTTCAAGCCTCCAGTGATTGACTTGTACTGGTCATCTCCATCTTGCTGCAAATTGTATGATTTCCCTTAGATTGAAGTGCAACTATGACCTATCCCTAAGACAAACAAGATATTGAAGAATTGTATACTCAAGTACTCAAAATTATCAAGCATGCTATGTGTGTATGAATCAAAATTACTAGAGAGAGACCCTTTTTAAAGAATTCCAATTTGAAAATGGATGGCTAAGATTAGAAGTTGGTAAAGCCCTAAGATCAAAGGCTAGAATTCAATGTGATGAGGAGCATTAGGGTTAGGGAAACACTAGGTCAAAGTTATGACAAGATTTGAAATAAAGTGTTGGGATTTAATTGGAGACAATTAAATAAAATGTGGAGAATAAATGAGATAGAGGTAGTTGGTGAAGCACCTAAAATCTGCAAATGACTTAAACCTCAAACATGGGTTAGTTATAAGCAAACTTATCAAAATGCTCCTATGAAATAACATGTAAATGCTTAAAAAAATGCAACAAATAACAAAGAGATCAAATAGACATTGCAAAAGCATAAAATATACCTATTCCATATTGGATTGGTGTCAAATGTGTCAATGACCCTTTCCCAATCCTTGCTAAAACTAAAATGATGTAATGCAATATGATGAGAAAAATTAGTTCTCAATTCAAGAGAGTGACTTTGCATAAGATTTGTAGATGATTTGATGAAGAATGAGGCCCTTCATTTATAGAATATTTTGATGAGAGAATGATCAAATGGATGAATGTGGGACAAAGATTGGACCAATGAGATGAGACCACTTGTCAACTTGTGATTGGTTGAGGATTGAGCACATTTTGGTCAATGTGCCAAAGATTTTAAAATTGTTGAGTGGGGGACATGAAAGACTTATTAAATGCTTATTGAGTGGGGGCCATGAAAGAGACATGTAAATTTAAAATTGTGAAAATGTTGAGTGAGGGACATGAAAGAGACGTGTAAGTTTAAAATTTTGAAAATGTTGAGTGGGGAATATTCCTCAAAGATGACATGTTAAAAGAAAATAAGGATTTTAATAAATCAATGAATGTATTTATTTGTGCAAGTGGGTGGTTAGGTTAGTTTAATCAAGATTATATTAGCTTAATGGTGATTAGGATGTTTTGACCCCTTTTGACTTGAATATTTGATCTATTTAAATAAAAAAGGGATGAGATTTCAATTAAATAAAGTTTGGCTTACTTAATTAAAAGCTTGATGTTGGATTTATTTAATTTAAATTAATAATCTTAGAAATGAAATTAATGTTGATGAATAGATGAAGGTGAACTAGGTTTATTTTATGAATGGACCTAATTAACTGCATGATGCAAATTTTGCATGTCTACATTTTTCCCCTCTTTGAAGCAATGTACTTGTTGTGTTGGTTGAAAGAATAAACTTGTCGTGATCCACATTTAATTTTTATTTTATTTTTTCGGTTGCCCCAGTGGAAAGAAGTACACTAGTACATTGCCCCCTTGAGAGATCAAGCAAAAAGATTCAATTTGACGGTCAATCTCGCAATAAAAAGGTTCTTGGATGGATGGTTATGGATGATGATGCAAATGAGATGATTTTAAGATGCTTAGAATAACAAAACTATATTATCCTAAACAACTTAAATGATGATATGATGTATGAGATGGATGAAATGGATGATGTGGTATACTTATGATTATGGCATGGATGATTTATGCAAATATATGATTTATGAGATGCTTTGACTAAAAGATCTAAATTATGATGATGATTATGTGTGTGAGATGATATGCAGAATACTAATGTTTTGTGGATGCAGGATGGGTGTATGATGGATGCATTGATGATGTTATGTTAGCACGGAGAATGAAAAAATGAGATGATGACAAGAGAATCCAACAAGCCAACTTTATGAGAGATGATGATGATGACAGATGATGATGAGAAATGGATAATTTGCTTATCAAGGATATGGATTTTAAAAGGGTCTCTTACCTTATGTTTGATAACACACATAAGCACGATGCATCAAGGGATAAAGGACTAGGATGGCATGGTACTTAGTGTGATGGACTTTGACTCAACAAATAGATAGGATTATTCTTGTTCACACTTGACATACAGAAACCTTGCTAGGATGCACTTTAGAAGTTTCAAACATCTCAGACCAAAAACATGGAAAGGTATAGCCAATCAATGCAATAGTCAATAAGCTGTCTAAAACATCCTCTATACATATCTAACAAAGAAAGTATTCGCCAAGTTATTTTACAAGAATTTCCAACAAGCACAACAAACAAAAGGATAATGATCATTTCCCCATTCATATCTCTCTAAATTCTTCATTTGGATATCATTGAGAGGTCCTTGGAATGAGTGCAATAAGATAAGTCAAAAGACAAAGATAAAGCACACAAACAAGTTGATGTTCTTCAATACTGCTAACCAAAAGGGAATGTGTTTCTAAAGATAAGAATCGAAACTATTGCCAAAATATAATGTCCATTGTACAAAGGATACATCCTCGGACATGTTAGTGGATGGTGGCACATCATTTTGTTTATCAAAAGTGTTCTTTTTTTTAATAAATAATTCCCATTGTAGGAAGGATTCATCCTAGGACATGATGTTATCAGATGATTTATATGGCACTATTTGGATGATGGATTATCGATACAAAGAATTGGCCAACTTGCTTACGTACTGACTTAAACATGAGACTTGACGTTTTTAAGTTTAACTTTTAACCTGCTTCGACTTGTTTCTAACTGTTAAACCAAAGGTTTAGGGTGACAATCAATTTATTATGGATGGTGTTTATTGCTGGTGCAAGCGAGATGAGATGGATGGATATTTTTTCAAATATTTAGATGTTTTTGATGTTTTGTAAGTTTTTGAGGCTATTTTTTGCTATTTTTTTGAGATTTTGCAAATGTTTTGATTTTTTGATTTTCCAATGTTTTGGGGTTTTCTGAGATTTTGACCAAGAGACTAACCTAAAGACCTATCCTATGGGCCTCGGGGGTTGATCGAAAGATTAACCTTGCCTACATTATACACACAGAGACCACGTAGTTCGACTGATGACTTGATCGATTTACAAATGATGATATACATGATGAAATGTCAACTTATTATGATAGACTCCTAAAGGACTGACCCAAGTGTCTCGGGGGATGATCAAAGATCAACCTTGCCTACGTTCAAGCTCAGAGAGGATGTAGTTCGATTAGACAACTCTGTTTTTTGATTTTTTGACTAACTTTTTTTTTTACATGAATGTTTTTGGATTTTTTTATATTTTGATGCTTTTGGATTTTTTGATGTTTTGATGTTTTTGGATTTTTTGAATTTTTTATGTTTTTGAGTTTTCTGATTTTTTTATGTTTTTGGATATTTTAGTTTTCTGATGTTTTGGGTTTTCTGATATTTAGGACTTTAAGAATATACATGAATCTAATTTGATGAGAACATTCCCTTGGTGTAATGCAATAGACTACTCCTATAAAGGTAAGACAAATTGACCTTGACAAATGGGCTGAGTAGTACTAGGAGGAATCATGATATGAAAACAGGACCAAGCTATGGTGTGGATGTGAGTGGATGAGTGATGGATGGAGACCTAAATGCGATGGATGATGGAAGCAAAATGGATGGATGATGTAGAACAAACCATAAAGATCCTGGTGGATGGAAAGTGCTTATTTACGCAAGGTGCCTGCTTGCTAGGTTTTCACGAAGGTACTTGGCCAAAGTGCCACCGAAGTGGTTTTCACTAGAGGATGATTTTTTTTTCTTTACTGTTTTCTATCCTTTTTATGATTTTTTGGAATTTTTTCTTTTTTTTTATTTTTTTGTTGTCACTAAGACACCTGTTTGCCAGGTTTTCACCGAAGTAACCATTTTTTTAGGAAATTTTCTAATTTTTTTGAATTTTTTCGTTCTATACTTTGAAAAATTTAGGCATAAAACTTTTTGAGATGGGAGTTATTCATGGGCTCCTACAGAGGTTCCCCTTCAGGTGTTGATAGCATATATTCCCCTGATTTGTAACTTGTTGTTATGAAAAATGGTCCCAACCAATTGGGTTCAAACTTTCCTTCGCTGCTTGGGTTTGGGACATTCTTTTGATTTTCTTTTAAGACGGTTCTCTGGCTTGGAAAGTCCTGCTTCTGATTTTCTTATTGTAGCTCCTTTTGATTCTATTCTGATAGACCTACAAATATTTTAAGGCATCTATACATCTCTCATCCAATAGCTCTAGCTTGTTTAGTCTTGATACCCAGTACTCTTCATCTATGATGAGGTTTTGCAGTGATATCCTGAGAGATGGTAGCTCGATCTTAATAGGGAGTACCACTTCTGATCTCTAGACCAGGGAGAAGGGAGTGGCGTCGGTGGGTGTGCAGATGCTAGTTCAATATGCCCAAAGGGAGGGATTAAGCTACAGATGCTAGTCACAACTTGCGTCATTAATTATTTTCTTAAGGATTTTTAGAATGGTTTTGTTTGTAGTTTTTGCTTGGCCATTGCCTTGGGGATAGTACGGGATGGAGAAGTGATGTTGGATTTTGAATTTCTCACACAAGTCACAGACATCTTGATTTTTGAATGGTGTCCCATGATTTGAGATAATGGCTTGTGGGACATTGTAATGACAAATGAGGTAGTTCAGGATGAACTTTGAAATCTGTTTCCTAGTTATGTACGTCATGGGTATGGCTTCCACCCACATAGTAAAGTACTCCATTGTAGTTATGATGAATTTATGACAGTTAGATGAAATCAGAGTTATCTTTCCAATGAGATCGAGGCCCCATTGTGGAAAGGGCCATGGTGTGATGATAGGATGAAGCTCTTGAGGTGGAGCATGGAGGAGGTCCCCATGCTGCTGACATTGTAGACATTTTTTGGAATAATCATGTGCTTCCCTTTCCATTGTGGGCCAATAATACCCCATCCTCAGCAGTTTCTTAGCTATGGTTGTTCCACTCGAGTGCGAACCACAAATACCATTATGTACTTCAGTTAGAGCGGTGAATGCCTCCTCAACATTTAGGCAGTGTAGTAGGGTTCCTTCTATACTCCTATGGTATAGAGTATCTCCTTGGATTACAAATCTAGATGCCTTTTTTATGAAGGTTTACTTTAGGTTTTCTGGTAAATCAGCGGGTATGACTCCTATGCGAAGGTATGTGTAGATGTCATGGTACCAAGGATCACCAGGACCAATGATTTCGCACATGAATTTGATTCTGGTACCTCAAATGTGGGCACAAGAAGCTGCTCTATTAGGAATTTATATTTTGGAACATTGTTGGGGATGTCCAGTAAGGACCCAATTGTTGCCATGTCATCTGTTGCTCTGTTGTTGTCTCTAGGAATTTGTTCAAATGTGATTTCAATGAAGGATTCTTTTAGAGTCTCCACCAATTTCTTGTATGGAGTGAGTTTGTCATCCTTGGTTTGGTATTCACTATTTACTTGATTTATAATCAATTGAGAATCCCCGTATACCCTGAGAGCTATGATATTCCACTGCATTGTTATTCTAAGACCTATGGTTAAGGCCTCGTATTCTACAATATTATTAGTGCAAGGAAATGCTAGTTTATAAGACCTTGGTATGCAGTCCCCCTAGGGAGTGATAAAGAAAATGTTAGCTCCTGATCCATGTTGTCTGTATGAACAATCAAATTATAGTTTCCAATGGTCAGCTATATTGAGATTAAAATGGATTCATTAGGAAATTCTGAGACGAGAGGGTTCTCTGAATAGATTGGTGCCTCTACCAGTTGATCTGCAATAACCTAACCCTTGATTTCTTTCCACTCAACATACTCAATGTTGTACTCTGACAATATCATCATCCATTTGGCCATTCTTCCTATGAGCATTGGCTTTGATAGTAAATATTTGAGGGGGTTCATTTTGGCGATGAGCTTTATCTTGTGTTCCAACATGTAATGTCTGAATTTTTGTGATGCAAACACTACTACTAGGCATGCCTTCTCAATGAATGAATAGTTTAGTTCATGCCTGACCATTGTTCTACTAATATAGTAGATATCCCTCTCCATTCCATTTTCATCATGTTGAGCTAGGAGAGCTCCAAGGGCTACTGCTATTGCTGATACGTATAAGATCAATGGTTTCTTTGGGATGGGTGGAATTAAGACTGATGGTGTTAATAGATATTCTTTGATTTTTTTAAATGCCTCTTCATACTTGGCATCCCATTTGTACACAACTCCCTTGTGAAGTAGGTGAGAATATGGGCTCTATTTATCCGCCAATTGCACTATAAATCTTTGAATGGATTGGAGTCTACCTTGGAGGCCTATCAATTGTTTTAATGTCTTTGGTGCTTCTATTTAAAGAATTTCTTTCACCTTTGTTGGATCCACCTTGATACCCCTCATTGATACTATATATCCTAGCAATTTACCTAATTATGCCCCGAAGATGCACCTCGTGGGATTTAATCTGACTTTGTACTCCTCCAATCTATCAAAAATAGCACTTAAGGTTGCAATGTGATCTTTTATTTTTCTAGATTTAGTTAGGATGTCATCGACATAGTCTTCAACCATCTTATGGATCATGTTGTGGAATATCAATGTCATGGCTCTTTGGTATGTTGCTCCTACGTTCTTTAGACCGAATGCCATCATGTTTCAATAGTAATCCCCCATGGATAAGTTAAAGCTATCTTATGCTGATCTTCTTTTGCTATCATGATTTGATTATATCCTAAAAATTCATCCATTAGTGATAGCATCTCATGTCCTACTATCATGTCTACTATCATGTCGATATTTGGAAGGGGGAAGTCATCTTTCATACATGCTTTGTTCAAATCTATGAAGTCTGTGTAGATTCTAATGGTTCCATCAGGTTTTGAAATAGGTACCAAGTTTGATACCCATTCTAGATAATCTATTGGCTGGATGAATCCTGCATCTAACAACTTTTTTAGCTCCATTTTGACCAATAAGGTGATCTGAGGATATATTTTTCAAAGCTTTTGTCTAATAGGCTTTGCTTCTAGATACACTGCTAAATGGTTAACCATGGTCTTTGGATCAAGTCTAGGCATGTCAGCATAACTCCATGCAAAGTTTATTTGTCTTTCCCTTAGGAAGGCTGCTAGGAGCTCTTGCTCTTCTGATAGTAGTGATTCCACATAGAATGTGATATGAGGGGTCTCCTTTGTTGCCAGGTTGACTGGATTGCATTCTTCAGCCAAGACTTCTAACTTTTCATGATGAAGAGCTCTTAAAGGAAGATTGAATCCCCCATCCTCAAGTGCCTGAGAGAGGTTTTCACCATTGGATGCATCCTTTCTTTTTACTTTTTTCTTGTTAGAGAGTGCCATAGTGTGGTTTTGACTCAAGGACTTGGATATTATTCTTAATTTCTCACTTTTGTGACTAAAGGATTCAATCGTTTTCCCATAATAGGCATGTGTGTCCAACTCTATTATGAACCCTGCTTTATGGTCTCCCTCTGGAATGTTATCCCTTAGTCCCATGAATTCGTTGGTCATAGTCGATTAGTTGGGGCTATACTAAGCAGATTTCATGATTTTTTTGGTTTGGTTCAAGGGAGAGGGTTGTAATCATGCAAAGGGTGGTATCCTCAAATAACCTAGGTAGATTGGATATGGGATCCTCGTCATCACTGCTACTACAAATGTTAGTTATAAAGTTATCTATGAATCTACCTATGGATATTGGTAAGCGTACTTCTACTATAGTTGACTAGGAGGAGTATTAACTATTCTAATTGGAGGACTTTGGCCATGTATGGTTATACTCAGAGTAGTACATCCAAGGCAAAGATTTGTTATCGGTCGCATCTCTGGTATGATAGGTATTATGAGCCCATTGTCATTTTGTCTCAGTCTTTGATTTGTGTCATAGCCCATTGCGAGCATCATTTGTAGACCCTTGCTTCCATTATCCATTGGTAATCCCAGTACTGGTCTTTCATCTTGATATAGTATATGTGATAGATCTACTTCAATAACCTCTTGGCAGGGGTCTCCCCATCTTGTGAATTCGAGATAGTCTTCAGGAGACATTTGTGATGTGGAAGCTTGGTTTTCTTGTGGATGACCCCATGATCTAGGAGATTGTGGTAACTCTCCTACCACAAAAGCATTGTTGGGGAGCTTGTAGCTTCCACAACTGTCATCCTAGATTATGAGCTTGATATCGGAGATGGTGGGAATGGCAGGAGTGGCAGGTGTCTTTGTCATAGAAGTGGATGCGAGGGTGGTAGGATCGATGTACTGTGTGGATGGGCCCTTATCATTTTTTGGTACTTATGTAATTTTATAATACTTTTCCTCAAGATTTTTGCAATATGAGAAAGGTTCAAGATCTCCATGAATGGTGACCTCTTGTCCCTCATGTGTGAATTTCACACACCGATGGAAAGTAGATGCCACTACCTTCATTGTATGAATCCATGGACATCCCAAAAGGATGTTATATGGTAGGTCAAGGTCCAAGACCTAACAAGTCATTTCCATGAGATCTGGCTATACTTGAATAAGGAGTTTGATCGTGCCTTGGGACACTCTTTCTTGATTGTCATACACTCTTATTGTGATGCCTTTTCCTTTGTCAATAGGATTATTTTTACCACAAACACACTCTTGATTATGTTTTCAACTAAATGTCCAATGTCTCAACTTTGTCTCATTTCACAAGGTATATTATGTGAAACTTTGATGAATTTAAGGCAAGGGTTACCTATTATTTAACTTTAGGGGGAAAATTGAGATGTAAAATGAAATGTTTAGAAACCTCTGAGGATGTAATCCCAAGTGCAAGCAATAACATGGGAATTTGATGAATGGTATTTTCCTTCTAAAGGGTTTGAAATTTTGAGGATCATGTTGAAAGTTTGTTTGCAAATGTTTTCGATAAAAGCACTATGTTTTCAAACCAAGAACAAGTACAAACCCTATGGATGTCTAAGACAATATTTGTTGGATTCCAATTTGGACAAGTCCAACTACGCTTATCTTTAGTGAATGGTTAGATGCTTGACCACACTAGATCCCCTCCATGGCACTCACTTATACGGGGTAGCAGACCATCAACACCCATGAAATGCCCATTGCATGTTTTCCATTTCTATTAAAGACCATAAAAGTGTGGGGCGGCTTCATAATGACCATTCTTGTACCAACAAATAGATTAAAGGATTTTGGAAAATTCTAGCACATGGGTTTTAATAAGGACTTTCCGTTCATGGAGATTGACCCATATGGCAAGAGTCCCCTTTTGGATCCATCTTGTCAAAATCAACCGTGTGATATTGGCATTTCTTCCAATATCAACATTTATATGCCGGTTGGAAATACTCTTGGCTTTAGAGTTTTACCAGTTGAGTCATTCCCTTGGGGGAGTACTTTTTCCCGAAGGAAGGCCCTCTAGGATAAACAAAAGCGAGTAAAGAAAAAATCCGTAACTCGATCAATCTTTGTGTGGCAACAAAGGGAGAGAATATACGTGATGATGCTCTACTCACATTCATACAAGATTTTGTTCAATTTTAAACCCAAATTGAAGTGTGGAGGTGATTGCTTTGTCTTAACCTAAAATCATGAAAAAGGTCATTTGATTCTCAAGATCGCTATAAAGCGTGAGAGAAGTGCATACGTCCTTTTTTAATGCCTTTAGTTTAAGTAATCTTTCACAAAAAATAAAGTTGCAATTGTTCTTTTTAAATCCACAAAGCAATGATTTTTGTTCCTTTTAGTGCACAAAAAAAGAAGGGGAAGTTTTCCTTGTTCAATTGTTTAAATCCAAACCAACTTTAGTTTGTGTCCTAATGTTCATTTTAAGTCTTTATAGTGAAAATTGAAATGTTCTTTTTATAGTGCAAAAGTATGTGAGTTGATCAAAAGAGAAAATTAAAGCGTAGAACGAAAGCTCCTTAAAGCATTTAAAAACTCTTAGTGGATCTCAAGTTTGATGCTCAATTCTTTAACTCTGATCTTGCTTTTGTTCTTCGCTTGATTCCAATGTCAACCTATAAAAACACAAAATTAGATTTTCTTTAAAAATCATAACGATGCCACTATTTTACAAAAATAAATCACATTTTTCATGTAAAGTTTTGTAAAATAATGTTTATAGTGTTAAAAAAGAAAGTTATATTTTAAGCAATTTCAAGTCAAAAGTTTCAATCAACATTCAAATATTCAAAACCCACAAATAGCTAGGGATATGTTAATTGATATTTCAAAAGAGTGATACACATTAATTGATTATGCACACAATGATGGAGTTATTGCGATCCACTAGCTGAAACATTAAAAATGAGGTAATAAGCTTCAAGAAAGACTTATTGTCAACAAAGATTTTATTCATTTAAGACAAACTATATTAAATCTTCAAGCTTGTAGTTGTCCATCTTTATCAAATTTTCCTATGAATACACCATATTAAGTGAAGAATATAAATGCATGTCCAATCAAAGATAGTGAATAAATGAAATACAAAAACATATGCAAGGACTTTACTTTGAAGTTATTTTGATTCCCATTCAGTTAACCTATAGGGAATAAATGAACTACGACAATCAAGAAGATTCCTACAAAAATTCATAAATGGGTGACAGCTAAAGTAGATATGTGAGCACTTTTTAATGCATTTGTTTTCCTTGTTTAAATACCAAATAAATCTATGTTTTAATACCCCAACTAGGAGAAAGAATTCAAATTCTTGAGTCCTAACAAATAATTCAAATCAAATCAATATCCATTCAATTTTTAATATCACTGTGAGTGTATCTTGCATTTTGTACTTACCATGTTGATGTTTCTATTGAATTAAAAAACCATTTTGATGTCTACTGTCAAATATGGAAAGTTAGATATGCACTCACAGAACTCAAAAAATCATCAGAGATATAATGCAACATCAATTAGTAATTAATGAGAATAAAGAAAAAATCTTGGGAATGATCAATCGTTGCTGCAAGTATCATGATGGCCTTCCCAAGTTGTGGCCAGCAAAGTAACACACAGGAAAATGCAACTAGTAGGTGTAAAGTTGTATTCCCCAACCTATGTTATCATCCTTCTAGCCCGCGCCCAAAATGGAGGCATAGAGAAGGTAACATGATAAAATAAATATAAAGAAAATAATAACCATGACTTCACCATGAACTTGTCTCACCCAACCAATAATAAATAAACAAATATTTTAAATTCAGTCAGATAACCCAGATGACCCCATGGCTAAGATGGGACTGTCTGTTGATCCCTAGACCATGTCAGAATACAATCAAAGAATATTTTGTAATGAACACTTGGCGGGTTAGGTTAGACTTCAAACATCATCCATAGACAAGTACAAGATGCTCAAAAGAAATATTTGTCAACGATCGACAAAAATAGATCCTACAGTAAAACTCACCAAATTTAGCCACTGCACTTTCAACCTATGTCAGGAAACATAAACCAATTCAACATTAGATAAAAATATGGTCATGCTTTATACATGAAATTATGATAACAAGGAATATCACAAAAAAATACATCATATGTAAAAAATCCTAGCTTAATTTCCCATTTAAATACATTTATTGTGCCAATACTTAGTTACAAGAAAGCTGATAGGGATCCAGTTACGTGTAGAGCTAAGAAATGTAAAAATTAGAACATTTATGCCTGGATATTTTGTGAGCTTTTCAAGAGCTTAGGGCGGCCAATGTGGTTCATGAACTTCAAAACCAAATAACAAGGCTCAAGTCTTAGTTGGTAGCCAAGCAGGAATTCATGAATATGTGTTCAGAGTGAGATAAGCCTGTATTCTTCCTATGCACTGGCTCTCCTGAAGCTCAAGATGATGTATTCTCCATTGTACCATCATTCAGATTTCAACAAAAAGATAATGTTGGGGTCCATATCAAGTGCAAAAGACATCTAGATTATTTTACTCTAAGCGGATTCAAAGCATGTTTGTTTGGAAAGAGATATGGTGCTTGTCACCATAATTGGAGTAGTTGTGGATATCATCCTATGAAGCTACAAAATCCTACCTATCCTACCATCAATGTCATAGCAACCTTTAGATCTTCAAAAGGCTTTTTGCACTTGGAAAAGCTATCATACGTATGTGTGCACATATGGGAGCTTTGGAATGGGGTATCTCATGGGGAAATAAAACTACACCTCTGCTAGAATAAAGTCTATTTAAACACTAAGTCGGGGGAAATGGCGTGTCTCATGAGGAAGACCCAAATTCTATTAAAATTGATCAATCACAACACTAGATCAATCTACAATTAGAAGCAAGAGTAAATGTATCATTAAGGTGATAGTGGTGTTGGTGTTAGTGGGAGGAAGCTTCATCGTCATGTACGTTGTGCCCGAAGGTGTCAACAAGTTAGGAATGGCTATTATGGAAATGGAAACCGCGATTGTAGTAGATCATACTCTCCTTATGCTAAAAACATGTAGCTCTTTTGAAGAGTATGAAAAACCATAAAAAAAATGCACAAAGGACTTTTCTCAACTGCTATAGTTGGAAATGCCATGGCAGACATGAATGCAAAAAAAAAGAGACAAAGCACATTGAATGTTATGCAAAAAAAGAGACAAAGCACCATCTTCAGCACCATCACAACCACTAGCATTAGCACCTATTAATGCAAATAGACCAAAATTTCCCTTCTTTTTTTTAATCAGTTGTTCTGTGTGAAGGGTGATAAATGTCCTTACATGCACAACACACTTTCTAGAGGTATTTTAGCTACTCAAAAGGCAACAAAAGTAAGCATAGCAGCAACAGATTCTCAGGCAAGTGGGAAACAAGTGGCCAATGAGGCAGAAAATATCAAAGATGGAAAATATCCATCTCCACCAACTGTTGCAAACTTAATTCAATCAAGTGGCCCTAAAAAATTGCAGTCAATCAAAAACATGGTAGCAACACCAAATAGTTTCAAAGTAGTGTAGTCTAGCAAATCCATGACATTGCAGTCTTGAACAACTTGAAGGCAGGGAAGCCAAGAAATCATGTGGGAATTCATTCAAATCATGCAAAGGTAGTGCATTTAGAAATTTTCAAGCAAGTGTAATTGACAGGTGTAAAGCTGCATCATACAAGCTTTTAAAAAAAAAAACTCAAAATAATACAAGTTAGTAGACTTTAAGTTGTGCCCATAATGCCATTTAGAAATAAGATCAAACTAAATTCCATTAGCAAGTGTAAAATCAAGTTTCATAACATATGACTCTTGTAGAAAAGCTTTCAAAATACGGAAGCATATATAAGGCCTGAATTGAAAAAAATAGAGTGATAACAATCCATAAGTATGAATAAGCCTGAATTGAAAAAAGGCAAAGTGACAACAATGCCACAAGTTCACCTCAAACAAATTTTAAAAGAGACTTATTTTTGTTTCAGATATTAGTTATAATATGACCAATCTTAGTGTGGAATAAAAGCCATTCCAGCTAAGATACAAAATCTGGAAACATTAGCAACATGTTAGATTGTGAAATTTTCAAACAAGCATGAGTCTATGCCCTCCTTCTACTGCCAATATGAAGCACCTAAAATCTGCAAATGACTTAAACCTCAAACATGGGTTAGTTATAAGCAAACTTATAAGAATGCTCCTATGAAATAACATGTAAATGCTTAAGAAAATTCAAAAAATAACAAAGAGATCAAATAGACATTGCAAAAGCATAACATGTACCTATTCCATATTGGATTGGTGTCAAATGTGCCAATGACCCTTTCCCAATCCTTGCTAAAACTGAAATGATGTAATAAAATATGATGAGAAAAATTAGTTCTCAATTCAACAGAGTAACTTTGCATAAGAGTTGTAGATGATTTGATGAAGAATGAGGCCCTTCATTTATAGAATATTTGATGAGAGAAATTCCAAATGGATGAATGTGGGACAAATATTGGACCAATGAGATGAGGCCACTTGTCAACTTGTGATTGGTTGAGGAGTAAGCACATTTTGGTCAATGTGCCAAAGATTTTAAAATTGTTGAGTGGGGGACATGAAAGACTTATTAAATGCATGTTGAGTGGGGGGCATGAAAGAGACATGTAAATTTAAAATTATGAAAATGTTGAGTAGGGGACATGAAAGAGACATGTAAGTTTAAAATTGTGAAAATGTTGAGTGGGGAATATTCCTCAAAGATGCCATGTTGAAAGAAAATAAGGATTTTAATAAATCAATAAATTTATTTATTTGTGCAAGTGGGTGGTTAGGTTAGTTTAATCAGGATTAAATTAGCTTAATGGTGATTAGGATGTTTTGATCCCTTTTGACTTGAATATTTGATTTATTTAAATAAAAAAGGGATGAGATTTCAATTAAATAAAGTTCAAATGGCTTACTTAATTAAAAGGTTGATGTTTGATTTATTTTATTTAAATGAATAACCTTAGAAATGAAATTAATGTTGATGAATGGATGAAGGTGAACTAAGTTTATTTGATGAATGGACCTAATTAACTGCATGATGCAAATTTTGAATGTCTAAAGTTGGAAAATCAAATAATAATAGAAATTATTTGGTTTATGGAGGAAGATTGACTTTTAGAAAATAATGGTTAAATTCATAAATGGGAATAAGACAAAAGACAATAAAAAATTATTTTTATAATTTACTTGTGGGATGAAAAGTGGGTTAAATGAATAATTTTATTTAATTCAAGAAGAAAAGCATAATGAACAAATTAAATAATTATTGGTAAATATTTAATTGTAGGTGAAAATGAAAAAAAAGTAATTGAATAAACTATAAATTTATTTAATTATTGGAAGGAATAAGGATTAATTAGTGACATATTTAAATAAATAAATGTAAATTATTTATTCAAATAATCATGGAGGAACATGTTAATTATGTGGGGGAGAAGCGTGGTGGTCTAGGCCACTTTTATGTGTTTACAGGTCCCATCAAAACCTATTTTACACCTAATAAAAAACAATACTCTTTCATTAGCTAAGAAATGCTCAAATTTTTAATTTATTTCTTCATAAATATCATGATCCTCTGTTCAAGTATAATGTCTCATTTTTCTTCAAAAGAGTTAGTCAAGGAAAATAATTTTTGGTTAGGAGCACTGTAATTTCCCTAACTAGGAATTATAAAAGGTCCTCTATGTGAAGGTTAGTTTAAGGACCCTCAATACATAAACAATAAATTTATATACAAGTATAGTTTATAATAATTAGGAGATCATGCAGATAAAACTCAATCACAAGTAACATATACATAAGAGTGAGCTTGGGATGTGGACGAAATGCCTTAAGTTTTCTCATATGTGATGTATTGAGTTATCTTTAGTTGTTTCATTTTAAGGGAAAACCCTTATCCATGATGTAGTTTGATTCAAGAACATATGACTTGGCATCACTCTTTCTAAATAAGCTCTCATGTCTTCTTCATTGGCTACTTTAAAGTAGATTACTCACAACAATGGTGTTAGAAATTGCTTTAAATTGGGAGCATACGTTGACATTATCTTTCAACATTTCTCATGTTTCATTGTGCAATTTTCCTTCTTCTTGTGATGTGTTCTTTTCTTGGTGGTGTCATTGGGTTTAATTTCCTTTGACAATGTGATATTTATTTGATTTTTCCTCTCTTGGAGATATTAGGTACAATGTTCCGTAAGAAGACACCTTACCTGAATTAAGCAAAAATCCCTTTGAGCAATCCTTTACATGTGTAAATGTTCATAAGCACTTAACACAACTTGTTAGGCATTGTGAAGCTCAAAGTTTCAATTTGTGGTTCCCTATTGAAGTTATCAGAGGGATAGATTTCATATGGTTAGTATGACGAGAAGCCTAAACATGGCATGAATTTCTCATTGTATGCTGGGAAGTTGATATAGAAGCATAACTTTCTCTCTAAGCCACCCTTTTTGGATACTAACCCAATGGATCACCTGAAGTTTCTTTACCTCAAAGTGAGTGTGTGTTTTGGACAAACATATTAGATCTGGTCCACATCATTGGGTATAGACTTTAGAGGCCCTATGCACTCTCTTTTTTTTTTCCTTTTCTTTCTTCTTTATGTCTTTGGAATTGTATGTTTGTGCATCTTGACATTGCATTTCATACACCTTGTGTGTGTCCATTTGTGGGTATGTGCAGGATCATGATGGGCCAAAAAGTGGCAATATTATGGGTATTTGTAGGGTATGTGGCTGACGACTTTTTTTTTACCCAAATTTGATGAAACAAAAAGGGTTTTTAGAGGAGATTCTCAAATTTCCACCAATATAAATTATGCATTAGTTTGAATTTAATAAATAATTACTATTCATTTTCTATTAGAATTATGACTAAAGTCCTGATTGATAGGTTGATTGAAAAGCATCTATAACTTTCAAACAGTATCACATTTTTTGAATCTAAAATATGCGTCACATTCTATGCTTCACATACTATAGGATTAAAAAAAGAAAAATTAAATTTTATGAAGTTTTGACCAAGTTAAGGTGGTAAGACATACGAGTTTTTATATTTTTTAAAAGTTGTAATAAAAAATTCATAATTAATTATTTACTTAGAAAAAAATTACAAAAAAATATGCATCACATCCGGACATGAGTCCTCTACTTATATATAAAATATTATAACAAAATATTATCATTTTATTATGGTTAGGGTGGTCAGACAGACACCTACTTATTTTTTCCCTGAAATTTAAGTACTACTTCATTGAAATTTCAAATTTTCACCAAATAGATTTTATTTATTTTTAAATAAATCTACTAGTTCAGAAACTACAT
This sequence comes from Sequoia sempervirens, assembly GCA_007258455.2. Taxonomy (NCBI): domain Eukaryota; kingdom Viridiplantae; phylum Streptophyta; class Pinopsida; order Cupressales; family Cupressaceae; genus Sequoia; species Sequoia sempervirens. Next base: position 126,993,992 of record VDFB02058242.1, read on the forward strand.
TAAATTTTCTACAGATTCTATTCTTACATATTTTTGAAATAATATAGATAACTTATTCAAATTTTTACATCAAGCTGCCTAACGCTGATCTTTTTGAATTTTTTGCCACTTAAGGGCCTATTTTTTTAATGATGATCCTGCACATACCCTTGTACTTATGTTCATTAGACGTAGGATCTTGGATACTAGGAGCTTGGCCACCTATTTGATCTTTTTCGTTCTATACCATCCACATTAGTACACTTGGATCCCTCTTGAATGTCTACTTTAGTGCAAGTTTGAAGCAAGTTCCTCCTCTCACTAAAGTGGGGGCTAAGTGTAGTAATAGAAAAAGTATACCTTTTCCTCACTTGATTTGGAAATAATAAATATTAAAATGAGCCTAATGTTGCCTTGATTTCATACTGTAATGTGTTTTCCACATTCAAATTAATTTTAGGGCCCTTTTAAACTAAATGGACATAATTGTGCCTTATTTAGGGTGTTGTAATTTGTATCTTTACACTTTCACACCAATCTATGGATTTATTAATTAATTGAGCCTATTTATGCCTTAATTAGTCCTATTTTGCATCCACGAGCCTAACTAAATGCATTTTACTATAGATAATCCTGACATTTAAGAAATAACCAATCATAATTCAATGTTTTTGGCTATGTGTTCTAGATCTAGTGATTTGGGACTCATACACCACCTTGGGCATATGAGTCCCACCTAGGTCTCGAGACTGGATTTGAAACAATTCATTAATCAAGACACTTCTTAGAGTTTGGGTCCTAATTTTAAGCCATTGGGAATCATATACCCCAGCTGGCATATGAGTCTCGCCTTAACTATGACATATTTTAAATAAAATTCTTGGCAGGATTTTATTACCCTATATTTGATGACAACATGTAGTGTTGTAATTTTAGGAAATTTGGCATAAACATGTATAAATATGAGGTTATTTCACTTAATTTCTCATAAAAACCTATAATTTCATAAGAAATCAAGAGTACTTTCACAAGAGCATTCAGGGGAAGATTTATAGAAGATTATTGTAGCAATCAAGAGGCATTTCATCATGTCAAATATTTAGGTCATCATGCATGTTGTTGAGCTAATGTGGTGATGTAGTATTGGTGATCAAGTTCAAGCATTCAAGGCCTTTATCTTATTAAAGTTTCATGATCGAGATCTACAGTCATTGAGGCCACTTCATGCTTGTTTTCATATTTGCAATCCAAGGTTTCAACAAGGTTTGGTGAATTGTTACATGATTTTTTTCATTCATCATTCCTCCATGCTTTCATATTTCATTTCAAGGTCTAATTACCAAAATGGCATTTGACTGAGGCAAAGCCCTACTCCACAACACAATAATATTTTTTCGTCTTCGTGTGTCAATTATGAATCTTAGTGAATTGGAGCATGAAGATCCTTTGAAGACAAAGTTGCAAATGTTGTAAAATCTTTGAAGAAGTTGTCATCTTCATAGAAACTCACCTACAAGCCAGGATTCAGACTTTCTAATGTAGAGATCAGAAAAGGTTAAAGCTATAGAAGACCTCTTGAGGCTACAAAATTTTCAGTGGAACCCTAATACTAGGAATAAATCACCACCTTGGGCATATGAGTCTTAGTATACCCATTTCTTCTACTTTTTGCACATCTTAATTTCTTAATAGAAGATTCCAGATTCTACACTCTAGAAACAACAAATTTTAGGGTTTTTAGATCTTGTTTAGACATATCCTATCCTCTAGGTACTTTTTTGCTTCTCTCTATTTAGTAATTTGATTTCATGTTTTAATTTTATAGGTTTTAGTGCATTAGGGTTTGCATTTCTCCTTTGAAGCTTCATTTTAATAGTGAACCCCCTTTTTGATCACCTAAGGAAACCTCCTAGTAGTCCCTTCCCTCAATTGATTGACTTGGTTGAGGGATCTAGGTTTTCCTAATGAACTAAGAGTGAAATAGGTCCTAAGCACAGTTCCATCTCCCAAAAGGTGGACACCCTATTTCCTTTGGTTCATGTACAACATTAGAGGAAATTATTATTATTATGTGTTGTAGAAAATTATCATTTGAGAAAAAAGTTATTAGGTCACTGTATGGTTTACTTAATAAAAGTTGATAGTTCCCCATCATTTAATCAAGTAAAATATTTAATTAAATTAACTTGGAAAAATTAAATGAATTAATCATATTGTAGACACGCAAAATATGCATACATGTCAATCTAATAGTTTAATCAAATGACCTTCACTTAATCAAATCTAACATTTCATCCTTCAAATTAAATAAATCTACATCATCATTACCTCATTTAAATAAATCAATCAAATCCTAAAATTTCATTAATTAAACTTTATCTTGCATCATCCTTTAATTAAATAAACCAAACTTTATTTAATTAAAATCCTAAAATCACTTTCCATCCCTTTTTTATTTAAATAAATCAAAATATTTAATTCAAATGGGTCAAAACCCCTAAAGCACCATTTAAGCTAATCTAATCCTAATCTAACCACCCATTAGATCCTCTAGCTATTCCCACTTGCACCAATAAATCATTTTGACTCATTTATAAATTCATCATTTTCTTTGAACTTGGCATAAAAAATGGAATATTCTCTCAAAGTTTTAAAATGAAGACAAGTTGACTTGTCCCTTCCAACATAGCAATAAATTCTCTATTTCATGTCCCCCACTCAACATTTATTTCACAATTTCAAATTTGAAATCTCCCTCTCTTTGGCACATTGACCAAAGTGTTCTCATTCCTCAACCTATGACAAGTTGACAAGTAGCCTCATCTCATTGGTCCAATATTTATCCCACATTGATCTATTTTGAGCTCTCTTCCAATTTGAAAATCTTTAAATAAATGACTTATTCTTCAACAAAATCTATTTGCATTCTCATGCAAAGTTACTCTCTTAAATTGAGAACTAATTTTGCTCATCACCATTGCATTGCATGATTTCAGTTTTAGCAATGATTAGGAAACTATATTTAGATAGTTCATACACACAGCATGGATCAGGAGCCAGCATATTATTTATCACTCCATAGGGGGATTGCATATCAAGGTCTTATAAACTGGCATTTCCTTGCAATAATAATATTGCAGAATATGAAGCCTTGACCATAGGTCTTAGAATAGTAGTGTAGTGGAATATCATAGCTCTCATGGTATACAGGGATTCTCAATTGATTATAAATCAAGTAAACAATGAATACCAAACCAAGGATGACAAGCTCACTCCAAAGAAGAAATTGGTGGAGACTCTAAAAAAATCCTTCATTGAAATCACATTTGAGAAGATTCCTAGAGCCAACACTAGAGCAACAGATATCATGGCAACAATTGGGTCTGTACTGGACATCCCCTGGAACAATGTTCCAAAATATGAATTCCTGATAGAGTAGCTTCTTGTGCCTACATTCAAAGTACTAGAATTAGAATTCATGTGTGAAATCGTTCGTCCCAGTGATCCTTGGTACCAAGAAATCTATACATACCTTCACATAGGAGTCATACCCTTCAATTTACCCTCAAACCTAAAGCGAACCTTCATAAAAAGGGCATCTATATTTGTCATCCTTGGAGATACTCTATACCGTAGGATCATAGAAGGAACCTTACTATGCTGCCTAAATGCTGAGGAGGCATTAACCACTCTAACTGAAGTACATAATGGTATCTATGGGTCACACTCGAGTGGAATAACCATAGATAAGAAACTGTTGAGGATGGGGTATTATTGGCCCACAATGGAATGAGAAGCACATGACTATGCCAGAAAGTGTCTACAATGTCAGTAGCATGGGGACCTCATCCATGCTCCAGCTCAAGAGCTTCATCCTATTGTCACACCATTTCCCTTTTCGCAATGGGGACTTGATCTCATTGGGAAAATCACACCCACCTCATCTAATGACCACAAATTCATCATAACCGCAACAAAAGTGCTTTACTAAGTGGGTGGAAGCCATACCCACGATGTACATAACTGGGAAGTAGATCTTAAAATTCATCCTAAAAAATCTCATCTATCGTTACGGTGTCCCACAAGATATTATCTTAGATAATGGGACACCATTCAAGAATCAAGAGGTTCGTGACTTATGCGAGAAATCAAAATCAAACATCGTTTCTCCACCCTATACTATCCCTAAGGAAATGTCCAAATAGAAGCTACAAACAAAACCATTCTAAAAAATTTCAAGAAAACAAATAATGACACAGGTCATGACTAGCACCTACAACTTAATCCCGCCCTCTGGGCCTATCAAACTAGTATTTGCACACCCACTAGCGCGAACCCCTTCTCCTTTGTCTACCAATTAGAAGCGGGACTCCCCATTGAGATCAAGCTCCCACCTCTCAGGATATTACTGCAAAATCTCATCATAGATGAAGAGTACTAGGTATCAAGACTAAATGAGTTGGAGCTACTAGATGAGGGACTGATAGATGCTTTGAATCATTTGCAAGTTTATGAGAATATACTAAAACAAAGATATAATAAGAAAATGAAAAGCAAGAATTTCCAAGTTAGAGAACTAGTGTTAAAAGAAAATCAAAAGAATGTTCCAAACCCAAGCAACAAAGGAAAATTTGAACCCAATTGGCTAGGATTGTTCATCATAACAGAAAGTTACAAATCAGTGGCATATTAGCTATCAACACCTGAAGGGGAACCTCTACAAGAGCCCATGAATAAAACTCAGCTCAAAAAGTTTTATGCCTAAATATTTCAAGGTATAGAACCAAAAATCCAAAAAAAACAAAAAAAGTTCTAAAAAAATGATTACTTCGGTGAAAACCTAGCAAATAGGCATCTTGGTAACAACAAAAAGATCAAAAAAGAAAAAAATTCAAAAAAATCAGAAAAAGGATAAAAAAAATAGTAAAGAAAAAAATATTCCTCTAATGAAAACCACTTCGATGGCACTTTGGGCAAGTACCTTGGTGAAAACCTCGCAAACAGGTGCCTTGCGTAAATAAGCACTTTCATTCTCCAAGATCTTTATGGATTTTTCTACATCATCCAGCCATCATCCATCACATCTAGATCTCCATCCATCACTCATCCAGTCACATTCGCACCATAGCTTGGTCGTGTTTTTGTATCATGATCCCTCCTAGTACTACTCGTCCCATTCTCAAGGTCAGTTTGTCCTGCCTTCATCGAAGTAGTCAATTGCATCACGCTGGGGAACATTCTCATTAGATCAGATTCATGTATATTCTTGAAGTCCTAAAATAAGAAAATCCAAAAACATCAAAACATTAGAAAATCCAAAAATATCAAAACATATCAAAATCCCAAAAATAGGTCAAAAAGTCAATCAAAAAGTCAAAAATAGAGTCATCTTGTCGAACTATGGGTCTCTAAGCCTTGAACATAGGCGAGGTTGATGTTTGATCATCCCCCAAGACATTTTGGTCAGTCCTATAGGAGTCTATCATAATAAGCTAACATCTCATCATGTATATCTTCATCTGTAAATCGGTCAAGTCGTCAATCGAACTATGTGGTCTCTACATGTATAACGTAGGCAAGGCTAATCTGTTGATCAGCCCCCAAGGCCCCTAGGATAGGTCTTTAGGTTAGTCTATTGGTCAAAATCTCATAAAATCCCAAAACATTGGAAAATCAAAAAATCAAAACATCTAAAAATCTTGAAAAATACAAAAAATGGCCTCAAAACATTGTAAAACTCCAAAAACATCCAAATATTTGAAAAAATCCACTCATCTCATCTCGCTTACACCCACAATTAACACCACTCATAATAAACTGATCATCATCCTCAACCTTTGGTGAAATAGTTAGAAACAAGTCTAGCAGGTTAAAAGTAAAAATAGTCAAAAGCCTCAAGTCTTAGGTTTAAGTCAGTACGTAAACAATTTGGTCAATTCTTTGTGTCAATAGTTGATCATCCAATCAGTCCCATATCAATCATTTGATAACATCATTTCCTAGGATGTATCCTTCCTACAAGGGGCAATATTTATCAAAAAGAGCACTTTGGACTAATGAAATGACATGCCACCATCCACTAACATGTCCTAGGATGTATCCTTCCTATAATGGGCATTATCTTTTGGAGATAGTTTCAGTTCTTATCCTTAAAAACACATTCCCTTTTGGTTAGCGGTATTGAAGAACATCAACTTGTTTGTGTACTTTATCTTTGTCTTTTGACTTATTTTATTGCACTCAGTCCAAGGACCTCTCGATGATATCCAAATGAACAATTTAGAGAGATAGGAATGGGGCAACGATCATTGTCCTTTTGTCTGGTATGCTTGTTCTACATTCTTCTAAAATAACTTGGAGAATACTTGCTTTGTTAGATATGTATAGAGGATATTTTGGACAACTTTTTGACTACTACATTAATTGGTTATAGCTTTCCATTTTTTGGTCCGAGATGTTTGAAATTTATAAAGTGCATCCTAGCAAGGCTTATGTATACATTCAGGTGTGAACAAGAATACTCCTATTTATTTGTCAAGTCAAAGTCCATCACACTAAGTATAATGCCATCCCGGTCCTTTATACCTTGATGCATTGTGCTTATGCATATTATCAAACATAAGGTAATCAACCCTTTTAAAATCCCAATCCTTGATAAGCAAATCATCCACAATCATCCTTTCTCATCATCATCTTTCATAATTTTGGCTTGTTGGATCCTCTTGTCATCATCTAAATTCTTCTTTTTTCACACTAACTATGAATCTTAAATTTTCCTTCAGTTCAAATTAAACAAATCTAAGATTCCTATGAAATCATCAATCATGTTTTTGTAGATGTCAAATTCTGCATTTTCTCAAATACACACCTTAGTATTCCCATTTAAAACAAAACAGAATAAGAACATCCCTAAGAAATGATACATCAATACTTCCAAATGCAAATGAAATAAGCAACAAAACCAAGCAAAAGCATATAAAAACATGAAGTATATCTATCTCATACTGGATTGGTGCTTCTTTGATGTGGAAAGAAGCCCTTTCCCAATCCTTCCTTAACCTTTATGATATGAAAATGATATGTTCATGATCAAGATGACGAATGGGTAAAATCAGTTCTCCATTGAAGAGAGTAACCTTGCATGATATTGTGGATGAGATACAAAGATTGTGGAGCTGTGGATGATAGGCTTAAATTAAATAAATTTAATTTATCCAATTTAAGTGAATGACCTTAGGAGATTTGAAATTGATTTACCCTGATGAATCACGAGTGTGAATTTGATCGAATGCATAATGCTAATTTTGCGTGTCTGCAGTTTTCCCCTCTTTGAAGCAATGTACTTGTTGCGTTGGTTCAAAGAATAAACTTTCTGTGATCAAAATTCAAAAAAAATTTGATTTTTCATATGCCCTAGTAGAAAGAGGTATATTGGTACATTGCCCCCTCGAGAGATTAAGTGAAAAGATTCAATTTGAGGGTCGATCTCGCAATAAAGAGGTTCAAATTGGATGGTTATGGATGATGATGCAAATGAGATGCTTTTAAGATGCTTAGAATAACAAATCTATATTATCTTAAACAACTTAAATGATGATATGATGTGATGGTGGATGAGTTGGAGGATTTGATATGTCATGATTTATGAGATGCTTTGACTAACAGATCTATATTATGATGATGATTATGCATGTGATCTGACAAGAGGATCCAACAAGTCCATGATGATAATCAGATGATGACAAGAGGATCCAACAAGTCCATGATCTGATGAGACTTTATTAGAGATGATGATAATGATAGATTTGCTTATCAAGGATTAGGATTTTAAAAGGGCTACTTACCTTATGTTTGATAACACACATAGGCATGGTGCATCAAGGTAAAAGGAACTAGAATGGTGTTGTACCTAGTGTGATGGACTTTGACTTGACAAATAGAGAGGAGTATTTTTGTTCACACTTGACATACAGAAACCTTGCTAGGATGTACCTAACAAAGCAAGTATTCACCAACTTATCTTACAAGAACATCCAACAAGCACAATAGACAAATGGATAATGATTGTTTCCCCATTTGTTTCTCTCTAAATCCTTTGTTCGGATATCATCAAGAGGTCCTTGGAATGAGCGTAATAAAATAATTAAAAGAAAAGATCATGTACGCAAACACATCAATGTTCTTCATACCTTAAGCCAAAAGGGATTTTGTTTTGATAGGATAACAATCCAAGGTGATATCCAAAATGATGCCCTTTGTTAGAACGGTATGTCCTAGGACATGCATTGTATAGGATGATGATGGTTTGATAAGTTGATTGACAGGTTGTTGATATAAGTTTGATTGACATGTCTGAATTTGATTTTATGATTTGGAAGCTTGTTTTTGCTAACTACTATGATTGTTTCTGTTTGTGTTGCCAAATGATGAAGGCGATGATTAGTTTATTATGGATGATTGATTATTTCGAGTGAAAGCGAGATGAGACAGGTGGATTTTTAAAAATATTTGGATTTTTTTTACATTTTTGGAATGTTTTGAGGCTTTTTTGGTGTTTTCAAAGTTTTACAAATGTTTTGGTTTTTTATTTTTCAAATGTTTTGGGGTTTTATGCAATTTTATGAATGTTTTTTGGATTTTGCATTTTTTGAATGTTTTTGGATTTTGATGTTTTTTGAATTTTTTTGGATTTTGATGTCTCGGGGATTGATCAAAGAGTAGCCTTGCCTATGTTTAAGCTTAGAGATGACATAGTTTGAATACCATGTTTTTGATGTTTTTCTAACTTTTTGAGTGTTTTTGGATTTTTTGCATGATTTTGATGATTTGGATAAGGATATGTCTGATGATATCAATGCTCTGTTTGGGATTTTGTTGAAAACCAAGCTAAGGTTGATTGATCGAATTGATGGATTGATGATGATGATATCATTGTCGAGGATAAAAAACAATGCAAGGATTTGATTGATCTGGATTGATGATGATAACATTGTTGAGGATGCACAACAATGAAATGATAGTGTTAAGCAACACAATGATATCCTAAGATGGTGATTTTTTTATTAGATTTGATTGATCATGTCTGATGAAGCTTGATTTTGTACAAAATTGGTTCAAATGATTTGATCTAATGTTGAAGGATGCATTAGATGCAACTGATATTGATTGTTTGGATTTGATGTTTGATGAAAGATGAAGACTGATAAGGAACATCTTCTCGTCAAAATATTCCATGGGTTAGTGATTTAGATTTTTGCTCACAAGTGGTGGAAAAAATTTATTTCCTATTTGCCAATGTTTGGATCATCATATAAGTTGGATGATATAGATCAAGATTTATTCCTGAAGCAAGATGCAAATATCTGCCCCTAGTGTCTAGCAATGTATGGAATGACATGGGTGGATGCTTGGATGGATGTATGGATGGAGGGATATGGATAGTATGCAAAGGATGCCAAGGATTATCTTGCTATAAGATAAGGCGTTTGGATAAAGGATGCTCATTTGATAATGTTTCATGGCTCAGATAATGTTGGGTAGGATAGGATCAGTGAAAATGACCCAAATCAAGATGTTTACCATAAGCAAGCTCACAAAATGTGCCCCAAACTTTCATCAAGATCAAGATAACTTGGATGATGGATTCAGATGGATGAAAATGGATTGGATCAATGGTTTATGGATGAATGAATTTATTATGGATAAGACAGATGGAATGCTCAATTTATTATGGATGGGATGAGATGCTTTCATCTGAACTGGCACACATAGATGCTCGATTCCACACATGATGCCTATTTTCTAGGTTTTCATCATGTTCTTATCCAAAGCACCATCGTAGTGGTTTTCACTAGAGGAAAAAAAAATTTTATAATTTTTTTTTACTATTTTCAATCCTTTTTCTAATTTTTTTTAGATTTTTTTTTTTTGAATTTTTTAGAAAATTATTAAGCTCATGTTGAATCACAAGGTGTTGCTGACATAGATGCCCCTATCATAATGTGCCATCGATACGTGCACTTGAATGCAAGTTTTGGGATTCTTGATTTATTTTGTTGATACTGGAGTTAACTCTGTCTCTTTGCGCACATCGCCATATTATGCCTTCTAAATCCTTATGATAAAGGGTTGTTGCCAATACATGGTCAATGTGAGAATTGGATATCATGCGTGGAGGTGTGGATGGAGTGTGTTTAGGGATAACAGATGGATTGGTTGACAACTTGGAATCTTTGACTCTCCAAACTTGGGAAGATGAGCAATGATGGGTGGATCTACAAAAGTGTGCATGGAATTAGGACCAACTACTTGATACACTTTATACGTCACTTGAAAATTCTTCTTTTTCTTTTGCGGACATCTTTGATGGATACTTTTCCCTTTTTTATTTTTCCCCATAGTTTCTTTGACTAATGGAGTTTGATAAGGATAATAATTCTTTGTATGTTTTGGTATCCATGAGTATTTTATTTGTCCATTATGCTTCTTAGCTTCTATTGATTTGATAACATTCTTTGTGTTTTGATTCAAATCTTTATTTTGACGTTGGTCCCAATTCATGGATGGGGTGATGGATGGATGAAGATTCATGACGTGGCTAGTTGTAGTATTGGTATCAGTTTTATCATAAGGATTCTTCATGCTCCATATGTTGACGTTTTCTTGAGATGAAGTTTCCCCCAGTACGGTGGTAGTAGTACCTTCATGCTTTGATTCCACCTGTTCTAAGAGATCTTGTTTAGAATGCATTCTCTGATAAATGACCACCGTAGGTGAGGTTTCAATTTGTTGCTACACTAACTTTGAATTATACTATTTTGTCTGACTTGTTTCCTTGAGTGGATAATTTTGGATATCTTTACTCTAAATTTGTGATATATTTGATACCATTGTTGACAACTCTGTTTGGCTGTAGGAATTGATAACTTGCTCTTTTTGTGTAATAATGTCTGGAGTAAAAGAATCTTGTTCTGAATGAAGATCATCTACATGTCCATCCAAAGAAAGCATCTCATGGGTAGATGGAGGAGTATGTGCTACATAGATATGATCATCGTGCATAGATAGGAGAGTGTCCATTATATTATTGTAGTATCTTGAAGATACAAATTATTGATCTTGAATGTTTTTAGAGTTGCTTTTGACATGCTTTGGATCAAGTTCTTGACATAGGTCAATTCCAAAGGATGGATTGCTTATAAGGGGTTCTTGGATGTCATCATTAGACATGGTAAGTGGTTCAATATCTTCAAGTGTTGAGTTCAGGGTTCCTTCAATATCTGTAACCCATGAGGTCAAAGGGGCTCAACATGTCTTGGAAAGGACCACTGCTAAACTTTGGTGAAATATTTTGATCTTGCTTTGGAATAAACTCTTGAGATATGTCCTCTAACTCATAAGGTTATGTAGAGAAATTTTCAACATGCTTATTGGTCGATGGATCATGCATTATGTTGATAGGATCAAATAATCCTAACACTTCTTGAAATAGATCACTAAAAAGTGGCTCTTGATGTATGGTGAGTTGATCATCGAATGGGGTAGAAACATCTCCCATGTGCTCATCAATTGGGAGATTTTGAACCTTGTTTTCAAAAATTGTCATGGAGGGATTTCCAATGTCCTCAACCATAGGGTCAAATGATGTTGACATTTCTTGAATTAGATCATCGTCGAGTATTGTTGGTCGATTTTGATCATGATTGAAAACTGACTCTTGACCTATGTTGATTTGATCTTCGGATGAGATAGAAACATCTTCAATGCGCTCTTTGATGGATTTATCTTGCTCTTTGTTCTATATAGATGTCATTTTTCATTTGTGTACTTGTGTTTGTTGGGTAGCTTGAGAGGCTTGGGCAGCTTGAAAGGCTTGTTACACTTGTTGAGTTCCTATTGCTTGTTGTGGGGCTAGATATTGTTGGATGGCCTTTTGGTAGGCCTGTTGAGATTTTAGCGCAATGTCATATTGTCTTGTTGCATTTGGTTTTGGTGGTAGTGGTGGTGGATTTGAAATTGTGTTGGATGCAGTGATGATTTTTTGAGATATGCTCAGAGTGATCATGGTAGTGAAGGATTGAGATGTGTTGGGTGTGAAAGTGGTGGTTGGAATGACCGCGGTGATAGGTCTTTGGGAGACCATATTTTGATTTTTCAGGATTGATGTTGTCATTTGATTGAATACCATCTGTTGGTGCGATGTCGATGGTATACTCAAAGGATTTGATGTGATGGCTTGATTGGTGTTAGGTGGATTGATTTGGATGGAGTGATTGGTGCTAGGTAAAGGGGGAATCCCTAAACCAAGAAATGATGTTGATATGGGTAGTGGTGGTGGATATGTCTCTTGGTGCAATGACTCAACTATTTTGGTAAGTGCAGCAATTTGATCTCACCGGATTTTCTCTTGATTTCGATCTTGACTCCCTTGATATAGTTGATTTGGATTTTGTTCAGTTAGATTTGGAGTGTGTACTTGTGTTTGATTTTGGACAATGTTTTCATTTGGAATGACACTCAGATTTGGCATGATAGGTTGAAATTGAACATTATTGATGTTGGAAATCACATTGCCTTGATTTAGGTAACTTTGATTTTGCATGGTGTTACCTTGACTTGGAGTTGTTAACACCTTGTTTGGATTTTGAACAATATTCATACAATTTGTAACCATATTTATCCCAAAGTTTTTTGGATTTATGTTTTGAAAAATTGTATTTGGTACATTCTCATTTGGAATGTAGGGATTTGGTGGGATGACATTGTTCATTTGAAGGCTCATGGATTGATTGTTCGGTTGAAAGACTTGTAGGTTTGGATATAGATCTACCATCGGGAAATGTGTTCCAATCTTCTATTTGGGCATACTCACATTTTTTGTACTATTGAAATTTGTCGAAGGAAATGATCCCATGTACAGTTTGTATAGATGCACGAGTGTTGATAATTGATCGACGTTGTAAGGCTTTGATAGCTTAGTTGACTTGGATTACTCATGGTGTATGGATCAAGTTTATATTCCATGTTCCTCTTGTGTTTTGAACTTGTTACAAAAGGTGACCTCTAAGGTTCTTAGGACTTAATGACGAGATGAAGGATGAAAGGTGTAAATGATATGAGTGTTTGAACGTTTAGGGAATTTGTATCAATGCTAGAATTAGGGTTTGATTTTGATTGTTTGATTTGGATAATTAACTTGTAAACCCTAAAATTTTGGATGTGATCTTAGGATGAACTTGTTCAAAGGATTACTAATTCAATTAAGTGTATGAGAAAGGATGCATTCCCATGTATGCCTAACTAAACAAGGTGATTTTGATTTTGATGATTTACCCAAGTCTAGAATGATGTTTCCACAAGCTCTAAAGTTGTTTGGTGGGATGGATTTTGATAAGTGTTTGGGATTTGGATGAATTGTTTGATGTGATCCTAAATGAACCTAGGAAGGCTTTGTTTACTAGACCAAGATAGTGAAGAACATGCCTTTCTCTAAGAATAATTCAAAATCAAAATACCAACATTTGCATGAAAACCATATGACCAAAAGATGCCAAGCACATATGTGTGGGGTCCAACTAATTTAATCTTTTCTTAATGGATTCCTTTTACCACAAACACGCTCTTGATTAGATTTTGAATCTAGATGTCTAATGTCTCAACCTTCCCCTTATCCCACAAAGTGTATTATGCAGAAACCAAGGAAATTTGAGGCAAGAGTTAACTATTGTTGACCTTAGTAGGAGAAAATTGAGATGAAATTCAAATGTTTAGAAGCCTCTAAGGATACGAATCCTAAGGGAAAGCAATAGCATGTGAATTTGTTCAAGGATATTTTTTTCTCCTACATGGTTTGAGATTTGAAGTTCACGTTGAATATTGGTTTTCCAATGTTTTCGATCAAAGCACTGTGTTTTAAAACTGACTCATAAGAAATATAACACCCTAGCTCAATTGGTATGTTTTTCTTGGTGGGATTTCCTCATTCCCTACGTAGTAGAAGAGATGACTTTACATGCAACCAAGGAAAAAATATAAAGGTATGTTAAGAATAAAGTCTTAACCTCTATATTTCAACCAAGATCTAACATGGCAAGTAACTTATTGGAATCTAAGTTCCAATGCACCACTTTGATAAACTGGTTGGATGGACTAGTTGGCTTCTACAAACAAGGTTCTTAATGACACAACATCAGGGACATGGCACCTTACGAGCATCCAGTAAGCCACTAAAGACTTTAATCAATCCTACTAGGGGCTCTTATACGTTTTACGGTAGTACCCCTTTCTGAAAGACACTGTACATCTAAGGCCTACATACCATGAGGACTTGACAGTTTAGTCTTATCCATTTATATACCTTCCTGAATGAAAAACCGGTTGGAGTCACCTTCGAGTTCTCCTTTCGGATGTGTCTCTTAGGCATGCCCCTCTAAAGGTGACTCAAAGAAATAAAATGCATTTTGATTGTTTCTCTTGCACCCTAGGTTGCACGAAGTGCAAAGGGGAGAGGATACACACTTCAAAATGCACCAAAAACAAGATTACACAAATCACACACTTGTTCGTTTTAGCCTCAAAGCAATGATGAGTTCATTTTAAAGCACCAAGATGAAGTGTTCAATTTTCCTTGTTCAATTTGTTTAATATAGAAAACCAACTTTAGTAGGTTTGTTCTAAGGTTCTTTTTAAGCCCCTTTTGTTGCAGAAAAAAATCAAAATCTTTTTAGAGCCCAAAAGGATGTGAGTTGATCTAAAACAAAAAAATAAAGCATATAATGGATGTTATAAGCATTTAAAAACACTTAATCAACTCCCAATTTAATGTTCAATTTCTCTTTGTCTCCAAGTTCTTCAAAGATTGTTTCTTATGCTTCAACATTTCAAGTCCTTTGTGCAAATAAAATCACTACTCCTTTCTTTTCCTGTAAAAAAAAAGACAATCATATGAAGATTGAGATATTAAATTCATTTTGATCATTAACTTCAAGTAATAACATGATGTCAATTGAAAATAAAAATGATTTGGATGATCATGCTAATAAAAGAAACATTTATAAGTGACTCATGCCTTATCACTTATTGATATTGAACTTATGCAATAGTTGTCTATTGATTCACATTAAAAAGGAATGGTGCCCAAAGATAGATTTTTATGATGCACCTTGCTAAAAACACTTGAGGAATAACCCAAAAGAATGAGCAACAAATAGTTAAAAGTGTAGGCAAGGAAGTAATCTATTGGACATGATACCTTAGCTGGAAGTCAATGAGTAGACAAGAAAAACATAAATGCTTTCAACTGATATGAAATGCTTCTAATCAAAATTAAATGACTCTTCACCTCATAGGCGGCGCCAAGGACAACAAAGGAAAATAATATCAATGTCAAAAGTTATGGCACAAAAGTGGTCAGAATACCAATCAATGCGCAATAAGATTTAGTTCATAATGCATCTAACCACTAGTTGATGAACAAAGACACCATCGTAACGATTATATTGTCATGTTTACAACAAGTTGATGTGTGCAACCTTATGCTTGAAAAGATGTGTTGATAAATAAAAAAATAATGCTACATTATCATCATCTTTGTGTGTTCCAAAAATGATTTTGGAAACTTGTCGTATGCATGGTTCTTCACAAATGTTGTTTAAGATCGGTCAACAAATCTAAAAGGGCTCAATTATTCCACTCACCAGCCAATAATACCAACATTGAATATGAAATCAAACAACATCCTTTCCTTGAGGGTTTGAACTGGGAACTTATTTGATGTTCCACTCCACCTGAAATTCCAAAGCCTTTTGAGACCAGCTTGCCTCTTAAGACATTGTCTAGTGGTTCAACAAGTCAAAATGTTCACTAACATTGATTCCAATTCCAAAAGGAATCAATTGGAGTTTCAAGTATTCTAGATTTTCCTTTAATGCAATGATCATACATGTTTTTTTTTGCACATAATTCCAGTGTTACTTCTGCAAGACTGTACAATGTGGGTTGTTTGTGATGGACTATGTAATGATCAAATATCTAGAAAAGAAGAAAGCAGTGCCTTGTGATGCAAGGAAAACAAGTGTTGTCGTAATGTGTATCCCATGCTCTGATTAAGAAATTCATACCATTCTGGGATAGCCTCTCAACTCGATCAATTACCAAAATCAGTCATTAAAGCCATTTATTGCTAAATACAATTGCCATATAGAAAAGCTTTTGAATCTTTAAAGCAAATGCCACTGTCAGGTGTAAAGCCAAACAAGTTTGATCCCCTCACCTAAAAATTCCTGCAAACAAAGAAATTTTAAATGTAATTAGCAAGTCTAAAGCCAATTTTCAACCTTTGTCAGTAGCTTCCCTTTATGTAGCATCTTTTTTGCCTATTTACCCTTCTAATGTTTCCTTGCTCTCCTCTTGCCATAACCGCCATTGCCATTTCATTCAAAATAAGGCCACTTGAAAAATAAATGAAAATTCAAAGTAAAATCACTACAGAGGGTGCGCAGACTATAGTTGGAAATGACTTTGGAAGATACACAAGTAAAAAAAAGGACAAGTTCTACAAACTATAGACATAATGCATGGGTGGGAGGCATGGGACTATTAGACACTTTCAAGCAAATGCATTTGTTAGGTGTAAAACTAGACAACATAACCTCTTACCAACCTCCTCTGTTCCAAAATGGAAACATAAAAGCAATGTACCATGTTCAACTTCCCTCTCAAATCCACCGACACCTCCAACCAACATAATTGATCCTACAACTAACGTACTCTTGTGAAAGACGACATTAGATATGGCTTGAGCACAAAATCTAACAATTCTGATGACCTGATTTCTTTGCATCTACTCTTAGATACAAATGCATAGAGGTTTGTGCTAAGAATTGATGGTATGCTTCTATCTTTGACTGTTGGACAGAATGTCTAAAAGAGATGTTAGCACAACATATATAGGTTGCAGGATTTGCGTAGAAGAGGCTTCTTTGAAAAAGGTGTAAGAAGTTTTTTAAGCAAATTCATTTGTCAGGTCTAAATTCACATCTCAATATCATTTAGGAAAAAATATTTCAAACTAAATGTAATCATATATGATAGGTGTAAAGCCGAATTCCACAGTCTCAACAAGAATGCATTAATTACAACATGTTTGTGAGCGTCCTCCTAGCCTGCATAAAAGGAAAAGGTGTAAGATTTTATGAAGTAGATGCATTTGAGAGGCTTAAGGCCGATTTCAAAAAAGCTTTAGAGGAGGCTACGTGGAATCTAATTACAGTTTTTTTTTCTAGTGATCGATCTATGCATGAATAAAATCACATAGTTGCTATCACTATCTAGTTTACTATTTCCTGCAATGCCTTAATGTAGAAAAGATTGCATGTATCTCTAAGAAAGTACATTGGCACAAAAAGAGGTCAAGCAGTGAACAAAGTAATGCATTAAATTTCAATGATAAAATATAATGATTTTACCAGCATAGATTATATCAACAATTATATGATCATCGAATAGAGATATCAGCCACTAGAGATAATAGAGATATGCCATAACGTTTTGCAAATCACTATTTTAAAGTCTTCATGAGGAAACTGCACCATATTTTAACCAAGATGTATAACTTGGTACATTATAGATTGTAGTAAGAGACGTTATCAAAGTGCAGCAAGTAGGGAATAACAATAAACGTAGTTATGGCATTACTAGTTTCAATCTTCCCCGAATCTCTAATTTGAAAACAATCTACCATATTGTTAGTTATTGAACAATTGATCCCTAGAATGGCTAAATAACCCAATTTTTAGAAAATTACAAATCAAAGAAGGCACATTAATTATAATTTACTCATGATTTTATCTATTCAACATAGAAAAGGAATCAAAATAGAGAGCCATTTTAAAAAACCAAATTGTAACATGCTCATGATCATAGTTCTACCACACGAAGCATGATGCCCTCCTTCTAGCGCCAATTTGTAGATGTCAAATTTTGCATTTTCTCAAATACACACCTTAGTATTGCCATTTAAAACAAAAAAAAATAGGAACATCCCTAAGAAATGATACATCAATACTTCCAAATGTAAATGAAATAAGCAACAAAACCAAGCAAAAGCATATGAAAACATGAAGTATATTTATCTCATACTGGATTGGTGCTTCTTTGATGTGGAAAGAAGCCCTTTCTCAATCCTTGCATAAGCTCCATGTTATGAAAATGATATGTTGATGATCAAGATGATGAATGGGAAAAATCAGTTCTCCATTGAAGAGAGTGACCATGCATGATATTGTCGATGAGATACAAAGATTGTGGTGTTGTGGAGGATTTGATCAATGGAGATGATCTCTATTTGTAGATTCTCAAATGCTGAGAGTGCTCAAGAGGGAGCAATGTGGGACTAAAAATAGGCCAATGAGAAGAGGACACTTGTCATCATGTGAGTGGTTGAGGGATGTGCAAGATTTGGGAAATGTGCCCAAGAGGGGGAAATTTCAAATTTGAATTTGAGAGTTAATGCTTAGTTTGACTTGTGCAAGGGACATGTAAGAGACATTAATTGCTTTGTTGGATGTACATGTCCACTTGATTTTGAATTCAAACTTGAGGGAATATTCCCCATAAATGCCATGTTGAAAGAAAATAAGGATTTTAATAAATCAATAAATTGATTTATTTGTGCAAGTGGGATTATCTAGAGGATGCAAGTGGTTAGGATTAGCATTTAATCATGGTTAGATTAGTTTAATGATGATTAGGATGATTTGACCAATTTGACATGATTTAGGGATTTAAATCAAATCAAAGGGAGATGAATGATGATTTGAGATTTAATTAAATAAATGATTGGTTTATTTAATCAAAGAGGGATTGACAAGCTTAAATTAAATAAAGTTAATTTATCCAATTTAAGTGAATGACCTTAGGAGTTTTGAAATTGATTTACCCTGATGAATGGACGAGTGTGAATTTGATCGAATGCATAATGCTAATTTTGCATGTCTACAGTTTCAAAATCCAAACAAATTACAAGAAAAATTAAGGCATATAAAACATGAAATGAATCTTATCCCATAGTGGATTGGTGCTACTGTGGAAAATAGCCCTTTCCAAATCCTTTGCTAAGATAAGATAAATAATAAAATGCTTTGAAGATGGAGTAAGATGGGCAAAAATAGTTCTCGAATGAAGAGAGTGACTTTGCATAGGATTTGTGGATCAAGTTGTGGAGGGTTGATACAATAGAGAAGTGCTTTATTTATAGAATAGAATGATAGAAGGATGCCAAAAATGGAGGATGTGGGATTAAAAACCAAAAAATGAGAATAGACCACTTGTCAACTTGTGATACATTGGAGGATGAGCACATTTTGGTCAATTTTTCAAAGAGAGGGAGATTTCAAATTTGAATTTGAGAAGTAAATGTTGAGTTTGATTTATGCAATGGACATGTAAGATCTTATTAATTGATGTGTTCAATGTACATGTCCACTTTTTTTTGAATTCAAATTTGAGGGAATATTCCTCAAAGATGCCATGTTGATGGAAAATGTTGATTTTATAAATGAATTAAAATGATTTATGGTTGCAAGTGGGAAAAGCTAGAGGATGTGATAGATGGTTAGATTAGATTAATCAGGATTAGCTTAGTTAAGATGGTGATTAGATGCATTGACCCATTTGACTTGATTTCTTTTATTTATTTAAATCAAAAAGGGATAGAAGGTTATTTCAATCTTAATTAAATAAATGTTATATTTATTTAATCAAGGAGGGTGATGCTAGGATCAAGTTGATTTATTTAATTTAAATTGATGACTTTAGGAGATTGATTAAATAAACTTGATTTATTTAATTGATGAGCGACTATGATGCATGATGTAAATTTTGTGTGTCTACATTTTTCCCCTCTTTGAAGCAATGTACTTGCTGCGTTGGTTCAAAGAATAAACTTGCTGCGATCAAAATTGAAAATTTTTCTATTCTTTTGGATGCCCTAGTGGAAAGAAGTACACTAGTACATTGCCCCCTTGAGAGATACAGCAACAAAATTTGATTTAAGGATCAATCTTGTGATAAAAAGGTTCAAAATGGATGGTTATGATGATGATGCAAATGAGATGGTTTTAAGATGCTTAGAATAACCAATCTATCCTCCCCTTTAGCATTGCTCTCATCTTGATGATGGATCATGGAGTGTGATCCGAAACGTTGATGCAAAAATTCTCACACAATCAAAACCAGAAACCATTGCAAAGAACATTATGGATTGTGGAAACTTGATATCATTAATTAACCAATCTATACTATCCTAAACAACTTAAATGATGATACAGTGTGAGATGGATGAGATAAATGATGTGATATGCTATGATTATGCAATGGATGATTTATACAGATGCTTAGACTAACATATCTATATTATTATGATGAAAATGTATGTGAGATGATGTGAAAAATGATGATGGTTTGTGGATGCAGGATGGATACATGATGCATTGGCGATGTTATGTTAGCACATAAATGAGATGATGACAAGAGGATCCAACAAGTCCATGATCTGATGAGGCTTTATTAGAGATGATGATGATGATAGATGATAATGATAAATGGATGATTTGCTTATCAAGGATTGGGATTTTAAAAGGGCTACTTACCTTATGTTTGATAATACACATAGATACAATGCATCAAGGTATAAAGAACCAAGATGGCGTTGTACCTGGTGCAATGGAATTTAACTCAACAAATAGATAGGAGTATTCTTATTCACACTTGACATATAGAAACCTTGCTAGGATGTACCTAACAAAGCAAGTATTCACCAAGTTATTTTACAAGAACTTCCAACAAGCAAGCAGATAAAAGGATAATGATCATTGCCCCATTCCTATCTCTCTAAATCCTTCGTTCGGATATCATCAAGAGGTCCTTCGAGTGCGCACAATAAGATAAATCAAATGAAAACATCAAGTACACAAACAAGCAAATGTTCTTCATACCTTTAGAAAAAGGGATGTGTTTTGATAGGATATGAATCCAAGTGATATCCAAAATGATGCCCATGTCGAAACGATATATCCTAGGACATGCATTGTATAGGATGATGATGGTTGATAAGTTGATTGATAGGTTGTTGATATAAGGTTGATTGGCATGTTTGAAAATGATCAAGAGTCTGATTTTGTGTTTAACGGTTTGTTGCTTTGATTTTGATTTTACAATTGAAGCTTGCTTTTGCTAATTTTTGTGGTTGTTTCTGTTTGTTTTGCCAAAGGATGAACGTGATGATCGGTTTGTTATGGATGATTGATTATTTCAATTGAAAGCAAGATGAGAGGGATGGATTTTTTCAAATATTTGGATATTTTTGACATTTTAGGAATGTTTTGAGGTTGTTTTTGGTATTTTCAAGATTTTACAAATGTTTTGATTTTTGATTTTTTGAATGTTTTGGGGTTTTCTAAGATTTTTATGAATGTTTTTGGATTTTTCATTTTTTGAATGTTTTTGGATTTTGATGTTTTTTTGAATGTTTTTATGTTTCTGATATGTTTTGGATGTTTTTGGACTTTTTGCACAATTTTGACTGTTTGGATAAGGATGTGTGTGAGGATATCAATTCATTGTTTGGGTTTGTGTTGAAGACCAAGCTAATGTTGACTGATCAAATCAATGGATTGATGATGATGATAACATTGTTGAGGATACACAACAATGCAAGGATTTGATTAATCAAGATTGATGGCAATAACATTGTTGAGGATGCACAACAATGGAAAGATAGTGTTAAGCAACATGAGGACTAAGATGGATATCCCAACATTATGCGAGATTGATGATGATAACACTGTTGAGGATACACAACAATGGAAGGATTCAAATGATCAGGATTGATGAGCACAATATTGTTGAGGATGCACAACAATGCAAGGATAGTGTTAAGCAACACAATGATATGCTGAGATGATGATTTTTTGATTGGATTTGATTGATCATGATTTTGAAGCTTGGTTTGAAACAAAAGTTGTTTGAATGATTTGATGACATGTTTGAAATGCAACTTAGATGTGACTAATAGTGATTGTTCGGATTGATGTTCGATGAAAGATGAAACCTAATAAGGAACATCCTCTTGTCAAAATATGCCATGGGCTAGTGATTTGGATTTTTTGCTCACAAGTGGTGGACCAATTTTATTTGACGTTTTCCAATGTTTGGATCACCACATAAGTTTGAGGATATAGATCAAGATTTATTCACAAAGCAAGATGTAAATACTTGCCCCCAATGTCTAGGTGTGTATAGAATGCCATAGATGGATACTCAAATAGGTGTATGGATGGATGGATATGGAAAGCATGCAAAGGATGCCAAGGATTATATTGCAATAAGGTAAGGTGTTCAGATAAAGAATTCTTATTTGGATAATGCTTCATGGCTCAGATAATGTTAGATAAGATAGGATCAATGGAAACATCCCATGTCAAGATGTTTACCATAAGCAAGTGTAAAGTGTGCACCAAAATTTATCAAGATCAAGATGACTCAGACTATGGATGCAAATGGATGAAAATGTATTGGGTAAATGGTTCATGGATGAATGGAATGTTGGATTTATTATGGATGAGATGAGATGCTTTCACCTGAAGGGGCACACATAGATGCTTGATTCTACACATGATTCCTGTTTGCCAGGTTTTTGTCATGGTATTTCCCAAAGCGCTACCGTAGTGGTTTTCACGAGAGGATGATTTTTATCTTTACTGTTTTCAATTCTTTTTCATATTTTTTTTGGATTTTCATATTTTTTTTATTTGTTATTTATGTTTCTGAAATATTTTAAGCTCATGTCAAACCATCTAGTGGTGTTGATGTAGATTCTTTTGTCATAATGTGCCATCAGTATCCTACTTGTAGAAGTTACTTTGCTAAGATACATGCACTTGAATGTAGCTTTTGGGATTACTGATTTGCTTCATTCATACCAGAGTTGACTTTTTCTTTATGCACACATCACAATAGAATTGAAGCATCCATTAAAATCTATGAACACTAAACTTCATGCAATGGTTAGTACCTAAAATTCCTCAAGAGTGCTCCTATGAAATACCTTGCAAATGCTTCAAAATGCAACAAATGATAAGAAAATACTAAAAGCATCATGAAAACAATTAACAAGTTACCTATTCCATAGTGGATTGGTGTCAAATGTGTAATTGACCCTTTCCAAATCCTTGATCAAAGCTAAAATGATAAAATGCAATGGAGATAAAGAGCCAAAATCAATCCTCAAGCTAATAGAGTGACTTTGCATGTAAAAATGTGGATGGATTGATGAGGATTAAGGTCTTCATTTATAGATATTTTTAATGAGGTATTGGCCAAATGGGTGAAATGTGGGACTAAAGATCCACCAATGAGAAGAGTCCATTTGTCAAGTGGTGATAGGCTACATGGGTTGTGCAATATTTGGGAAATGTGCCCCATGAGAGGGAGTTTCAAATTTGAATTTGAGAGGCAAGATGAGTGGGGGACAAGAAAATGATAAAAAAATGCAATGTTGGAGGGACAAATCAACTTGTCATATTTTTCAAACTTGAGGGAATATTCCCCATAAATGCCATGTTGATGGAAAATGTTGGATTTAATAAATCAATAAATTGATTTATTTGTGCAAGTGGAGATATCTAGAGGATTTTATGGGTGATTAGAATTTAATCAAGGATTAGATTAATTAAGCTAATATTAGATGATTGTGACATTCAACTTAGACCTAACAAGTGGTTTCCATGAGAGCTGGCCCTACTTGAATAGGGAGTTTAATCATGCCTTGAGACACTCTTTCTTGATCATCATATGCTCTTATCGTGATTCCTTTCCTTTTGTCAATGGAATCTTCTAATATTTTCAACTGCTTGATGAGGCCAAGAGAACAGATATTCAAACCTACACCTCCATCAACCAGGACCCTTTTGATTTTCATTTTATTTACAATGGCTTCCAAGTGAAGTGCACGATTATGAGATGGTTGGGCGGAAAATCTTGGTCAGAGAATGTATTGAGATTAGGTGTTATGATATTTCTGACCATAGCTTGGAATTGTTCCGCATTGAGATTTGAAGGGACAGTTGATGAGGCTAATGCTTCCTCAAGGATCTTTTTATGTGTTGATGATATTTTTAACAACTCCATGATGGAGATGTGTGCTGGTGTTCTTTTAAGTTGGTCTACAACATTGTAACCATGTGGAACAGATCTAGATGAAGGGACTTTATGTTGTTGGGATGATCTTGCGATGGTGACTTTGTCACCTCTTGTGGTGACTCCACAATCTTTGGCATGGGAACCCTTGATGGTGATGACCATGCAGTCTTCATTTAGGGAGGAAATGACTGGTTCATAAATATGATTTACACTGCCCTTCCCTTTATCATTTTTATTCCCTTTATTGCCATGATTCAGCATCGAATTCATGTATATCTTAAGGTCCTAATTTCCCCTAGGTTGTTCCACATTTATGATTTTTTGATCAATGAGATCTTGGACAATATTTTGAGTCTCATACAACTATTTGTGGTGTAACCTTTTATTTTATGGAACTCACAAAGTTGATTCTCATTATACCAAGGAATTTTTACATCGGGTTCTTGGCAATTCTCAAATGTAGGAGGTTGGATGAGTTTTTTGTCTATCAAATTTTTCATGATGTCCTCAAGTGGTTCCCCCAAAGTAGTGTATTTCCATTTTGGATAATTTTTGCGTTCAGGTCACAAACCTCTTTGATCATTGAGATTATTGATGGTTGGATTGTTGTTTGGGTGGCATGTCGTGTGATGATTTTTTTGGTGTTGTGTTTGAGTTTGTGGTGTGGGTGTATTTTGGCATGGACCACTAATGACCACCTTGGCATCAATGATGCCATCATTAGTGATGTTTTTGTTCCTTTCCCACATGTGAGGTTTATCATTGTAATTTGATGGTGGGCAGTTATTTTTCTATTCATGATATGATGTTGATTTAGTGGGTTGAGTCATAAGGGCTCTTTCGATGCTAAGTACTTTGGGGATTAATTGATCATATGTGGTGATACCTTGAACATTGAGATGAAATGCTAAGCCTCCTTCAAGGTTGGCTATGATGGTGCAAACTTGTTGTTCTTCTAGAATAATCAACTTGCTCCGATTGGCCTAGGATCACCATCGTTATAGGAATGAGGTGAATGACTCACCCTTTCCTTGTTTTAGAAAGTAGAGTTCTTTGAGGCTAACATCCATTGCAATGTCGCATGCATAATTTTTAATGAATGCATCTCTGATTTCTTGGAATGTTCTAATACCTTAAGGTAAACGAGAGAACCATTCTATAGCGGGGCTTGCCAAGCTCCTAGGAAATAGTCGCATTAGATAAGTGTCGTCATATGCGACCTCCATGCAATGAACTTGGAATTCCCTAATGTGATCTTCAGGGTTTGCCATCCCTCGATATTTGTCAAATTTGGGGATTTCAAATCCCTTAGGGAATGGTTTCATCTCTAGGCTCCTATCAAATGGATAGGGACACAAGTTGCTTGGTGTTTTCGTTGTTCACCCAGATTGCATATCGAACACTTGTTGTGAAAGCAACTTGATTTGTGCTATCACATCATTTTGTGGATCAGGGGATGGGATGAAAGTGTTTTGGGATGTTTGAATCATGGGTTGGATGGGTGGGTTGGTCGGCGTGTTGTTTGATGGTATTTGTATGTTGCGCTAAGCGAGGTAGGCTTCCACCTACTTTTGTATGAACAATGCTTGTTATTGATCTTGTTGTTGTGCTTGTTGTTGTTCCAACAACACCTGTTCTTGGGCTACCAATTGTGTTGCTTCTTGTTGTTCCTGATATTGCTTTAATGCTTGTTGATATGCTTGCAATTGCGCTACTTGTCTTTGTGTATGAAGTTGTGCTTGATATTGAGCTTGTTGTGCCTGATATTGAGCTTGCACTTGTGTGGCTTTTGCTTGTGCTACTTGTTGTTGTAGTAAGGTTTGCGCAGCCTTTTGTGCTTGCAATGCTTGCAATGCTTGAGTGGCTTGGGTGGTTTTTTGTTGTTGTTGTAATAATTCTTGGGCTTGTTGTACTTGTAATGTGGCTTGTGCTATTTGGGTGGCTTGCGCAGCTTGAGCAGCTTACTGAGTAGCTAGTTGTTTGGATTTTTTGTTTTTGAACTTGTTGGTATCCTCTTTGAAAAATAGCTTGCAATGCCACATCGTATTGGCTTGTTGTAGTGGAAGTTGGTGGTGATGGGGATGGAGGTGGATTTGGAATGGTATTCGTGAGTGTGGTATTGGTGTTTTGCGTGATGAATGGTGTTGTGGTTTGTCCTCGAGAGATCATGTTTTGTGACGTTAAGGGGGTGTTTGATGATGTTTCAATTGTTTGTGTATTTTTTTTCTGTTGTTGTGATATTAACGACAAATTTTGATCATTTGGTAAAATGTTTTGGTTAATATTTGGGATGGTGGTTTGATTTTTATTTGGTAGAGGGGGAAGCCCTAAACTGAGGAGTGGTGTAGATGATGACGGTAATGGTGGAAGAGGTGGAAATGTGAGGGGTGCAAGTTCTTGTGGAAATGTCATGGTGTCAAAAATGTCCCCTAATGTGAACATATCCCCTTCCTCTTATGAATTTGTGAGGAGATGAGTTTAAGGCATTGCACAAAAGTATGATGATGATGGATCGTGATGGAAGGTGAGAGGAACATTCTTTTGTAGTGGGTTTTCCAGTGTGTTTTGTTCCAAGGTGTTATTTGCGTCCAAGATTTGATTATTAACAAGGGGATGTGCTTGAAGAGCCTGGAGAAGTGTATTTCCCTTATTAAAATTGGGTTGGGTTGGAGCAATAGATTTTGTGACTTGGGGAATGTTTTACACGATGCTTTGGGATGGGGGTGTAGATGAGATGGGAATGGTGGATGAGATTGGAGGAAATGATGTTTCCACTATGGTACTCACGTCAAAATCCAAAGGTAGTTTAGCCCCTTGTTTCACTAGCTCAAGCATGTATAACAAAGGGTTGAGCCTCATCATGATGTTGATGATTTTATGGTTTTCAGGTTTTTGTAGCATTTTGGTCATTTCATCATGAGTCATTCCAAAAGTAATATCTTCTCCTTGGTTTTCCTCTTGCGGATTTTGTGTGGAAAGGTTAACCGTGAACATTCTGGACCCCAAAAGATTCATTTCCAGAGTAGTTTGACTTAAATAACTTGAAGCGGGTGTTTCTTTGTTGGTTTCCATGCTCTTCTTGTATTGAGATCTAGTTTGAACCATAAAACAAGGATCAATCTTTAAGAATGGGAGATGAATCTCTTGGTTCTTTCAATTGATCTTTATTTTATGCTTCAAAGTGGAAAATTTTAGGGTAACTTGAGGATCAAAAAGGTGATATGATGATGATGTTAAGGATGGATGATACAATGTTTTTGTCTTTTAATAAATCTTGAATGAGACACTAGGCTTTTAGGACTTGCAGATTTTGATTTTGACTTGTTTTTGGATTTTGATTTTTGTCCTTGAGTTTGATTTGAATTTGGATTTTGAGCAAATAGATCCTAAGATTTTTATATGGTTACCTAAGGATGAATTTTCTCCAATGATGATAATTTGAATATGTGTGAGGAGAAGGATGTATCCACCCACACCTATTCAAACAAGATGATAGTTTCACTAACCATATGACGAAGGATTCATCTTCATATACTAAGCTAAACAAGATGGTTTTGATAACTCTTGTCTAATCATGTGCAAACGGATGCATCTACACATACCTATCCAAAGGTGA
Source organism: Sequoia sempervirens (assembly GCA_007258455.2). Lineage (NCBI taxonomy): Eukaryota > Viridiplantae > Streptophyta > Pinopsida > Cupressales > Cupressaceae > Sequoia > Sequoia sempervirens. The sequence continues at coordinate 127,021,785 of VDFB02058242.1, forward strand.
TTTTGATAATGATTTCAAGGATTTCGTCTCAAAAATTTTGATGATTTTGATTTTGCCAAAAAAAAAGCCTAGTATTAGGGATAATTTCAAGATTCTCCAAAAGGTGATTGTGAGATGATGTTTGTTTTGATGTTTTTAAGGATGGATGAAAATAATTTTGATTTTATTTGATCCTAAGATGAACCTAAAAAAGACACTTTGTTTGCCTAGACCTAGGTATTGAAGAACAAGCTTTTCTCTAAACAAGATGTTCAAACTCTCTGAAAATATTTGGGTTTTGGAAATAATAGAATGAATACAAACCAGGATTGTTTCTTGAAGCCTTATTGTAAAAGTTGAAAAGTAGTCTTTTTTTGACTTCGTATAACATAGAGAGACGTTCTTGACAGGCTATCAAACTAAGGGCTTTCACCTTTGGTTTCTTGATCTTGATTTTGCGTGAAATCATTGGAGACACATGTGTGGGGTCCAATTGTTTTTAACCTTTGCTTAATGAATTATTTTTACCACAAACACACTCTTGATTAGATTTCAAACTAAATGTCCAATGTCTCAACTTCATCTCATTTCACAAGGTATATTATGTGAAACTTTGATGAACTTAAGGCAAGGGTTACCTATTGTTTAACTTCAGTAGGCAAATTGAGATGTAAATTAAAGTGCTTAGAAACCTCTAAGGATGTAATCCCAAGGGCAAGCAATAACACGAGAATTTGGTCAATGGTATTTTCCTCCTAAAGGGTTTGAAATTTGGAGAATCATGTTGAGTGTTTGTTTTGCAAATGTTTTTGAATCAAAGCACTGTGTTTTCAAACAATGTAACATCCTAGCTCAATTCGTACATTTTTCTTAGTGGGCTTGCCTTATGCTCTTCGTAGTAGAAGAGATGACTTTACATGCAACCAAGGATAAAATATAAAGGTATGTTAAGAATGAAGTCTTAACCTCTATATTTCAACCAAGATCGGACATGGCAAGTAACTTATTGGAATCTAAGTTCCAATGGACATATTTGATAAACTCATTGGGTGGACTTTTTGGCAACAACAAACAAGGTTTTTAATGACACAACATTAGGGACAAGGCACCTTGTGAGCATTCAGCAAGCCACTAAAGGATTTGATCAATCCTACTAGGGCCTCTTATAGGTTTTATGGTAGTACCCTATTCTGAAAGACACTGTATGGCTAAGGCCTACATACCATGAGGACTTGACAGTTTAGTCTTATCCATTTATATACCGGCCCGAATGAAAAACCGGTTGGAGTTGCCTTCGAGTTCTCCTTTTGGATGTGTCTCTTAGGCAAGCCCCTCTAAAGGTAAACAATAGCGACCAAGCACATTCATAGTTTGATCAACCTTCATTTAGAAACAAAGGAAGAACACACGCGATATACCTAACTCACACTCACAAAGTATTTTGTTCAATTTTAGACCCAAATCAAAGTGTGGAGGCAATCTTTTATGCAACTTAATGTCATTAAAAAGACTTTTGGTTCTCAAGATCACGTGAATCATGAGAGAAGTGCATATGACTTTTTAGATGAGATTACCTTGAATAAGAGATTACAAAAAATGAAAAACACATGTTCATTTTAAACCTCAAAGCAATGATGAATTCGTTTTAAAGCACCAAACGAAATATGAGTTAGCCTAAAATAGAAAATTAAGGTGTATGACAAACCCTCCAGTCATTTTGAAATGTTTGTTTTAAAAACCAAAGGTGAGTTAGCATGAAACCAAAAATTAAAGTAAGTGACAGAAGCCCAAAGCACTTAAAAATGCTCTTTAAGTTTCAGTTTTGATGCTCAAATCTTTAACTCCGGTTTCACTTTCATTTTTGTCCAACTCCACTGCTTGATTCCAATGTGTGATTTTGATGTCCACTTTCACCTTTTACACATTCCTTGCTTTCCTTGCTTTCTTTGTACCTTTGCTTCCTTCGTTCATACCTCTATTATCCTTCCTTGTTTTCCTTTCAAACAAAAGGCAATCATGTGATGATCAAAATATCAAACTCATTTTGATTATTAATTTCAAATAATAACATGATCCCAAATGAACAAAAAAAGATTTAGATCACTAAAGGCATTGATCCAATCAACCATCCAAAATCTCAAATGCTGACAAAAAAAATGATGTGATAAACTTTGAAAGCCCATGAATTTTCATAATCCTAAATGATACCTTTCAAAAATACCCTCCCCATCTTAAATGTTGATTATCATAATAAATGTGATAATATAAAATTATGACATTCATTATAAGATCAAAAATTGTACCCCATCAAATGCTAAGATCATTCATTAAAGCCATATATTGCTAAAGAATCAAATGCAACTGCCAAAGGTTTTTGAATTTTTAAAGCAAATGCAACTTGTCAAGTGTAAAAAAATTTGCGCGAAATTCTTTTCAAAAGTAGCTTCAGAGCACATGCAACTTGTAGGCATATGGACAATGTAAAATGTAGAATAAAAAAAAAGCACATCAGCTCATAATTGTTAGTTCAAATTTTGTTTCCTTATTGACCAACCAATCCGCTTTGTACGGGGTGTTTAGTTGACAAAAGTTAAAATAATTGACTGCAACTATTGGAACTGTGCCTCACAATAGTTTAAATAATGGTGTCAGAAGATAAACTTCAAAACTAATGTAACTGGAATATGTAAAGCTGTATTCAACCACCCCCGCTGCACAATTCAAATCAATTAAAATTTGCAGAACTGACAGTCGTTGACAAAATGTAATAATCACTAGCGCTTGCACCTCAGCAAGGCGCAATGGTTATTCCGATAGGAGGGTATACTATGGCAGTGTATTCGAAGGGCAGAGAGGGGGAGAATGCATGGGGAAAGTGCAATTTGTTTTTTGCAAGAGCAATTATTCATAGCAAATGTGAATGGGTGATGGGATGCAAGTAGAGTTGAATATGAACATGTTGTTTGAAGATGCAAGTAGAGTTGAATATGCCAAGTGGATGAATAAAACAATATATTATCTTAAATGGTAGAAGGGTTGCAACATTACAGCTCAACTGGACCAAGTACATTTGTTGGTAGTTCATGATATACAAAATTTGTGCTATGAAAAGTCAAAACATTGATGAGCAATTTTGCACTAAAACTTTTCTTCAAAACAAAATATAGTACAATTGTTGGTGTTTGAAGGTGAGGGGCTATGATATATCCCATTTTTCTTCGAGGTCTGCAAAGCAAAAGAAATGGAATTGTTAGGTGGAAGCATTATTTGTTGACATGTACAATGATTGCTTCATGTTCAATTTATCATAACACTATTAATGGGAACTATTTTTTTTTGCCAATAAAATAAGAAAATTACCCAAAGGACATGAACATGTTGAGGCCATAGTCAAATTGTAAAAGAGAAATTGCTGATATAACAATAAATAGGAGAGATATGAGGGAGAAAGGGAAAAGAGTTGTGTACCTTGACTTTTTAGAGATAGTTTTTGTAATTGGGCTTCCTCTTCTTTTCTTATAATTGTGTATGGGTGGTTATGCATTTTTGAGTATCTCTCAAAGGAGAACATTGGCTGAATACGAAGATTGTTCAATGATTTCACTGTGGATATAGCTGTAAATGTTAGTCCTTTCTGTTCTATTTTTCCAATGTCGATAGTTGCTCTGGACAACATGAGGCCTTGGGATTTGTGTATGGTAATAGCCCATGCCATTGTGAGCATAATTTACCTACGGCTGCCCAATGATATAGGTATTATCGGTATACTTTTGGGGTCATTTTCATTCCATGCTGGCCCACTATAATTATCGATCCTTGCCACAACATAAAGTGGAACATCTGGTGGTCTGGAACCAGGGTTGTAAACTATCTCAACAACTTCACCTAGAGCTCCATTTACAAGTCTTGCTTGTGTCCATATGTTGGTTGTCAGCATGATGCATTGCCCTCTACAAAGCAATACCTGCTTTTCAAGTTGTTCATCAGTAGTTGCATTATCTGCTTCAGTCCTGGTGGTAGTTGCAGCACTTATTGCAATTGGACGGTTTAACAATTTTAACATTCTTTTATTGTGAAGTCTAACTAAATCATTGGTAGCAAACAAGTGCATTGAATTGTCGAACATTTCTTTTTCGCTAGAGGTGAGATGCTTGTCTATGCGTGTCTTTAAAATTTCCCAATCCTCTTGTGATGCTTCTACATTGCGTATATTTTGCAACAGTTGACGGAATTGTGTTTGTTCTAGAGTCTCACCTTGTTGACGAAACATTGTTTCTAAGGTGACAACGGTCGTGAACTAGCTCCATAGTGTTTTTGCATTTGAGTGTGATGTGTAAATAGGCTGGTCCATTATAGGCGAGAGCTGTGCAAGGTCACCAATCAAGATTATTGACACCTCACCAAAATAAAGATGTTGTCAATGCAAGAAGGCCTCATGTAGTTTCACATCTATCTTCAATAGCAACTTTGGTCCTATGAAGCTCATCTCATCAATCAACATATATCTTATGTGTTTCATCTCTTCCTGAAATGTTATTAATGATTGTCCTTGCAGTGGGTGCATTTATTTGATAGGAATTCAAAGCATTGAATGTATAGTCAATGCATGTATATTAAATGCAGCAACCCATGTAGGAGCCAATGTGAGTAGCTAGCTTTGCTGGTTCGGATTGTAACTATCAAGTGCTTTTCTTATGCGAGCAATCAAGTATGATTTCCCTGTACCTATTGTCCCTTGAATAATCATGTGCAATGGTTTATTTGAGTGATGTTTGCTATGGTTGATAATATATGTGAGTGCTAGTTTTTGTTTGGATGATAATGTATAGTCTGGGACATCATACTTACTTGGAGCATGCCTTTCATGGCTACATGCTTTTTCCATGTTTATGAATTGTGTGGTGATTTCATGAAGCTCCTGGGGCACTGCAAGTTGTTCCCATCTGTAGCTGCTATCAAACTCACGCCTCCCAAGTAGGTCAAGCTCATTTAGGCTGATTTTTTTTGAGGGGCCCATTTGCGAAAATAATTCCCATTCATTCATTTCTATTATGTCCCTTTTGTCCATCTCAATTTCGCTGTCTGATTCTGCATCATTGGTGTTTTTGTCTGAGGGGGCAGTGCGAGGGACATGCCATACATCATATTTGGATGCATTCATTTGCTTCCAATTTGCAAGTATTGTATCCTTAGTAATCCCTATGTCGATTTCCAAGCTTCAGAAGTGTTTGTACAATAGAAGCTCACTCCAAAAAAATGTTTCAAACAGGTATGAGCCCTCATCTGGGATGGTGTAGAACTTTGGGAAAACATTGACAGACACTTTGACCTTTCTTTCTTTCCACTTGCATCCCTTGCGACTCACAGAGTATGAGAAAGGTCGTGCAGATTCAAGTAGCGTTGTTGTTTCCAATTCTAGAGGTCAATTAATGTACGAATGGAGGTAGCTAGGTTGTAGGTGGATTTCATCTGGTCCTCTTGTTATTCGATGGAACATTTTGCGTCCAACATTCAAAGATGTAAAAGGCCGATTACAAACAATAAGCAGCAATTTCTAAAGCATATGGCATGTTTCTTGTGCTCCAATATCATGCTCTGCCATGATTTCTGCCATGAATTTTTGATATGCTGCAAGGGCTGGGACATCTATTTTTTGGGTTGCAGATATTCTTGCTAGCATATCGGTACAAGTCTCAAATGCTCTCTCTGCTTTTGATGCATATTTGGCAATGTATTTCAGAACAACTGCCCGCGAGATGACAGGCTGACAATCTATGTTGGCTCTCCATATTGAAATCATTTCTGGATTGTGTATGTTTTTCCTATCATCATTCCGTGCAGGTTGATATTGTTTTGTCCCATAGTTGTCACGTGATAGGGTAGATATAATTTGCTCTTTTCATGGAGCTTTGTATCGACACTCTAGTTTTTTCCCTTTCTTTCGCAAGCATGTCCCCTCTCTACATTTTGTGTGCCTCTGGACATGATTGATGATCTCTTCATAGTCATGAGAGGTGTCTATAGTAAATATTTTTGTTGTGTCTAGTAAGCAGGGATCGTCTAGCAAAGATCAAAAAATCAAGTTGTTTCTTGTTGATGTAGCACGGGGATTCCAAGCACTGACATACTTGTCAAAGAATTTCCTAGCCTGTTTAACTCCTACACTATCATCCCAATCAAGTTTATCCATGTTTGGTGCATCATGGAGCCAAAGGAATCCATGTACATGTGCAGTGCCACGATGCTACCACTCATACCTGTACCAGTAATCTTTTGTGTTGAGGAGTTTCTTAATTACCTCTTCACGAAACACTGTGAATTGTTGATGCAAGTATAATGATGTGGTGTGGGGGTTATTGACTATATTTTCTAAGCGTTGTTTATTTGTTTCCATTCCTACTGGTACACCATCTGAGATCAAACATTGTAGGTCTAGCCACTTTGTGTCAGCTGCACTTAATGTGAAGAATAGAGTGGGAGACCCTATTTGGTTGATCATATTTGTTAGTTCAGCATGACACTTGTTCCAATATGGTCTTGTGCCCCGCATTGAAGAGCCAAAGTGCATGAGGTCTTGAGCTAATTATGTGTCAGGTAAGTTTTTCAAGTGTGCTCGGAGGTCCTCAATAGTGGTTGGCATGTTTTCTTCTGCATTTTTTTTAATGAAAACTACAGCAAGCCCCTGGCTACGATGCTGCATCATAAGATTAAGCATGAAATATCAGAACCTTGGATGCCTTCCAAATCTATGGTCATGAAATCTCATTAAGTGGAGTGCATACTCATGCATGTGTACTTCCCTAATTCGTGGTTGCATTTGTAGTGCAACTCCATTTGGAAAGAGTGTCAGAAATGCCATATCAAGCAACCCCTCAGTATTGTATTCATTTATTTGCGATGAGTTTATTCTAGGCCAGTCTATAATGTTGTTTGTGTTTTCCTCAAGGTCCAATGTTTTCTTAATAATTTCTAACTCACGACATCTGTTTGGAAGTCTAGCCATAAATGATGATGTGTTTACTATGCTACATTCAATATCATCCCCATCAAAGTCAATTTCATTATTTGGAACCACCATGTCTTCATTGGTTTCAACGGTGTGTAGCATATTCAATATGTTTGTTCTTGCTTCAAGAAATTGCTCTAAGTGCTCAAAACTTATTACAACATCATGATAGTATGGGTCATATTTGACTTTGTATTGCAACGCATCTCTGATATGACTTCTACTTACATAACAATCATAATAATGACCTTCTGTATGCAGTCTTCAAACTATGAGAACATCCAACTCTTGTATTCTTCATGGAAGAACTTTTGAAATGTCAGTGATATCTTGTGGGAAGCTATTTGTGTGGCCACTATATCTATACTGGCCTCCAAGAGTGTGGGTTACTTGTAGTACTGGGCTGACTCTGGCAATGAGCATTTCCTCCACTTGGGTGAGTCTTTTCAAAACAAATGGTTGCTCTCCTGGGTCCATGTTGTTGAGTGCAGAGAACCGATGGATTCCTCTCTCAGTGAAACATCTTTTACAAGTTGCATTAGTATCTGATGAATGGACGAGCATGCCTGGGTAACATTCCTTGCATACAATGCATGTTTTCTGGTTGGACAGTGCATCTATTCTTTGACGAAAATTTTTTCATTGCCATCATGAAGTTATCATTGTTGTTGCATGTTGTTCCATGTTGATATAGGCATGTTTGTTTCTATAAAGATCTATTGCGCTTTTCTGCATTTATTTCCTCTCTATGATGATCATAGTAAGCTCGACTTTTCTCACAATCTTGTAGTCTTTGGGCTTCTGTTTGTTGGGGGCTATTTTGACTTTCATGCAATCTTTTTTGTCCCCTTTGAGTAGCTATCTCTTCTCTATGGCGAGCATAGTAAGCCCGATTTCTTTCTCGATTTTGTTGTCTTCTTACCTCTTTTTGATATGGGTCACTTGCATTGTTCCTTATTGAGGAGTCTGCCATATGTGGGTCTGGACATGTCAGGGTAGATCAGGAATAAGAGCATAGAAAACCCAGATGAAACTAAAATGCTTACATAGCTAAAGTGTAGATGAAAATGTAAAGATATTCCTCACTGGTTCACGAATGCATGTTGCAATATGAGAAGGAACACAATTTGAAGGTAGAAGACAAAGGTGCATATGTAAGCTTCTAAACAAGCATGTACATTTTTTTAAATAAAGAAAAACAATATTTTACATATTTCTATCGATCTAAAGGCATTAACATGATAGTTTTTTAGATAAAAAAAGATATTGACATAGTTCTTTACAAGATGAGTTTTTTTTGCCATGCATACCATCCATAGTCATACTACACTTGTAAAGAGAACATGGTAACTATATTAGGCTATGTAGTATGGCTAGGGCGATCCTATGAGTTGGACAACCAACTCTGGTACAACATCGGGTTCAATGGGGGGAGAAACCTTTACATTGCACATTTCCTAGATATTTTTTAGCAAAAAGCTATTCTCTTTAATGTAATCTAGTTGTTCGACCTTGGCAATGGTTGCTTTTAAGTGTTGCTCTGCATTGTACATTTCAAGGTTACAACGCAATGTGAATACATAATGCTTATTCAACACACTCCTAATCACCTCCACATTTCTATCAGTAGCTTGCTCAAATTGTAGATTGTATAGTTTGTCTGCAGGCATGCCCATGAGTTTTGTCGCCCCTTCGTCGAATGTGATTGCCCATATTATATTTGTGTGGTCCTACAACTTGACTTGAAGTATATACCTATAGTCACAGTTGGTAATTATTGCATTACATTTTGCACAAAACCACTTTCCATCATTTGTCTGTGATAGTCTTTTCTTACAAGGCTTGTTACTTGAGCGGGAAGGGCATGCTGGATAGCAAAATGAGTCAGTTTTTATGAATTGTGTTGTTGCCACCAACATGCATTGTAGAGGTTGTGATGTATTTCGAGCCTCTTCACGAATGGCATTGATCGTCAGTCTTCTAGTAGGTGGGGGCATGTGAAAGGAGCTAGTAGACGAAGCCTGAATGGTAGTGTCATTTTCTTTGAACCATGTTTTAATCTGCTCTGACTCTTCTATTTGAGGGTCTATCGATAGTTTTGTAGTGGATGATGTGTTGATCACCTTTCCATTGAATTCAGACACATGCCCATTTCTAATAGCGAGAACTAGTGATTCACGCATGAGGTATTTCTCTTGGAGCTGTGCACCCTCCTTTTCGGCTGATGAACCCCATAAAGTAACATTTATATTTGTGTTGGACATGTCAAGAATTGTTAAAGTCCATCTTGCGACCTTTGTCCCATCTCTTCTCCTGATTGTGGTGCGTGGATGTACATAAATTACAATTCCAATCGCATCAACATTTGAACTGTTGCTTTTGCTTACCAATGCATAGAGGGGTGTGAAAGAGTAGTGCTCTTTTGGGATGGAATCATCATCTTCACAGAGGGAAACCCTTGAGTCAAGCATAAGAGAAATTTCCAACCCGCTATTAAGCTTGTTATAGACTCTATTAGCAAGTCGAACCATGCCTCCAGACAATGTGTGTGTAGCTCCTACGATAATTTTGTCACAATGGGTGTGAGCTACTTCATTGAAGCATGTCACACGTGTCTCAGTTCCTTCACAATCTATGATATCAAAGGTGAAGATATGGCCACTTCCTTTCTGTGTGGCGTAGCTACGTATTTGAGACTTCACAGTTACACAACCTTTAATAGTCCACCTTGGCTGAAATGGATTCAAGTTTTTGATAGGTGTTATTGTCAATGGTGCCCCCTTTGGTAGGATTGGATTGACACCAAATAGTTGACATCGAGGAGCTATTCTTCCAAGAAGGCAAGGGGTTTTTGAAGATGTGGCCAAGTAAGAGGATTTTCCTATTGAGCGCCCAAGTTGTTCAAGATCTTCTGTGCATAGGAAAACTGGCTCCCCAACAATAGCATGTGTTGTGTGCACAATGTCAAGGTCAACAATAACAATCCACCTAAATAGTTAAATCGAGATAAAGTATAAGTAACAAAATCTAAGAGGAGAGTAGGTCTCACTTATTCTTGTGCCATATAGAAATTAGTTCATAAACATACTGTGTGCTAGCTGTTTGAGGACAACTGTATCTTTTCAATTGCACTATGGAGCCAGGTGCAAGCACATTGGATTCTATGTAGGAGTTATACTTAGTTGGCAACGACGCTTTGTGCTTGTGCACACCATTAGAGATTTCCAACCTATATCGATTGATGTGTGTATATTCAAAGCCTAAACCTGAGATAGCTATGACTTGGACATGAGGTTCCAAAGCCACATTTCCTCCATGCATCAATCTAATTGCATCTAGAGTCAATAAGCTTGCCATGGTGCGAGGCAAGGAGAGAATCCTACACAAATGTATTGGATGTAAGGCACTTGTGCGAAGAAGTCAATAGAACAACCCTTCCATCAAACTATAGCAACTTATTGGTAGATAAAGTTGAGTAGCCCAAAGAAGAGCCAAGCAACTAAACTCAAATGGGTGCAAGGAGCAACATGGCTAGAAAAATTAAGTTATGCACATTTTTTATGAACATCTACCTCATTGTGTGGAGTGAGGAAAGGAAAAATAGATACTCTCTATGCAATTTATTATCAGCTATAGTAATATTTAGTCAGTTGCATACATGGCATATGCATATTTTTGATTGCAATAGCTCAAAGATACATGTGTATAGTTCAATTAGAATAGATTCAAGATACATGAAGTCAAGAAGACAAAAAATTAACACTTAGAAACATCAAGTCAACTACCATATTGGTTGATGCATATGTACAATGGAAAAGACCAAAGGAAAAAGTAGTAGAGTGGGGGGAAGGAGTTGTACATTCTTCCCACTGGACAACAGATTTTCCAACACCACATATAAGGTTTAACTACTTCTTGTGCTAGAAAAAAGAAGGGGTCGGATGATTAGTAGGCGTTGTATACATTCTATATCAAGAGGGAAGCCATGTTCCCCATCTTCACAAGAAATCATAAGTTTTTGAAAAGGAAAAAGCAGGTTTTACAGGGACCTAAAACCGCAGAGTTTAAACAACAAAAGATAACAAAATAAGTCCAAACAAGTAGATAGCTGTCCCAAAAAGGAAACAACAGCACAAAGAGACAACAGGGTCCAAAAAAGGACTACCCAAAAAACTAGAAACAAACACCACCGCACTACTCCAAGCTGTTCAACAACTCCTCAGCCTCCTTTTCTACATCCTTCATATCTTGTAACCCCTGCTTGAGGATTTGAGCCATATGTGATGAAGTCAGGGTCTTCATCTTAGTGTTAGCCTAGGTACAAGTTGAAATCCATTCACCAACAGATCTGCAGCAACCTCTGTCCGCATCCAAATCCATGACTAGCAAACCCTTTTGATTTTTTTTGAGCTTTTCCACCATAGCATTGATGATGATGGTGTTATGCCTAGCAATTTTTTGATTGTTCACCATAGTGGCCCTAATATTTTGGCCTATCTTGGACACGTTGCACTCGATACTCGTCAATCTTTCCTCCTACGAAAGCTATCTTTTCCTTGGTAAGGGGGTTTCCTATCCTTCATTCTCTTTACAACTCCAGCTAATCCTCTGCTCCAAATCCTTGAACCTATTGCTTAGATCTATATTATAGCCTTTCAAATCACAAAATTCCTTCTGGGTCCACTTGAGAACAGTGAAAAGGCCATCCGTACTTTTTTCCGCCACACTCACAATGTCCTCAGGTTTGAGCTTATTCAGGGCCGAATTAATTTCATCCTGATTAGGGGACTCATAAGGGGCATTCCCAAATCTTCCAGATGCAGGGGCACTAGGGGCCGACTCCTTACTGACCATTCTCATAAGTTGATGTCGTCATGTTGTGTCAAAAGCGAAATCATTTTCCCCAACACCACAAAAAAACAAGTAGCTATCTTAAGCAAGCTATTTACAATCTACTGTATGTCTGATAGGATTTTTAGAAAATCTTCCTTAATCCTAGTACCATTTCCCATTCCATACAATGCATCATATTTCATTGCTCGAAGGAAGTCGCAATACGCATCCAAAACAAAATATGTTGTATGGAATTTCTGGACTGCCTGTTGTACCATCTCAATGTCATGGTTTTCCACTTGGAAGGCTTCTTCGCATGTATTTTTAGCATCTTCAATAGTGTCTTTACAACCTCTCACAATGTTCTCTGTGAGGACTGCAACATTGCTTTGGTACACGCCAGCCCAAATAACAGAAGAAGAGTCTGAAGGTGAGGGAGGAGCAGCATTAGCTTTTGATCCTATAATGTCTCCCTCAGACGAGCTGCTAGATATTGTGATAATGTCTGCTGGTGGGTGCAAGTTTTCCATCACCTGGGGAGTTTCGTAATAGGAACACCTTTGATTATTTGATAACAATAAAAGTTGCATGTGTATGATTTGTAAAAGGACATTTGGAAATGGGGTGGGTAAATGACAACCATAATAGAAACAAAATCTTCACCGAGAAATGCTTAGAAAATAAAATAATGATTCTCTTTATGAGGATGCTTGGAATTGATGAAGGGAGATCTTTTATTAGTTCAATTAGTCATATATTTGTAATTAGATCAACAAATAAATAATAACATTTTTTTAAAAAAATAAATATTCTATCTAAGGAATAGATTTAAAATTAAATTACAATTTTTAAAAAATAGCATACACCAATAAATAAACATACAAATTCCCTTATATGCATAATCAAGATAGATAAATATAAATATAGATTAAAATTCCCATTATATTCATGATGTTATTTTCCTTTTAACTATAAGGAAGCGGGACGATTAAATTCAAAATCCATATATATAACTATTATAAAATTCCACCCACTATTTTTTTTTAAAAAGCACATTTATTCAAGCATATGTAAGCCTAATCTTTTTAACATGAAAAGTTCCTTAGTTTAAGGTCTATAAAATTATGCATTGCAATGAAAAGCAATATAGAGGATATAAAGTGATGTAATTAATGGGAGAAGAATTGTCTACCCAATAATTCAACATTTCAAAAGTTTATCAACATCATTCATTTAACTAATTTTTCCACACATATCTAAATACCATGAATCATACTATACTACTTAGGAATATACTAATCCATCAAGTAAACATTTGACAAACACCCATGAACCAATCTCTTGATATACAACAAGTAATCCTATGGAGGTACTTCATTGGGGGAAAAACAATAAGGGAAAGTACTCTACCTAGGACAAGAAATTCAATCTTCACAATAGAAAAGATCAAGGGAGGCCCCTTTGCTTAAAATTTGTAAGGCACCTACCAAGTGACCATCAAAGAAATATTTATAACCAACTACACTATTTCCCATAATACTATTTACCTTAAGCCATCAAATTAGAACCATTAAACTAAGCAATGCACTAATCTTCTCACATACATTTTTTCCCATATTAGGGTAAAAGAGATGCAAAATGATTTAAATGATCTTACATGTTTGATGGTTCTAGAAGAGATGCAAAATAATTTAAATCATCTTACATTGCACTTTAAATTTTTGTATTTGATTATACACCTAAATGATTAGATAAACTTATGTTAACAAGACATTTTTATTTTGAAACATAGCCCCTTCAAGACTTTAAATTTAAAGAAATTTCATGAAGAATCTCATCATAGTCCCAAAAGATGTCATTTCTAATGTAGTTTCTAAGAAATTATTATTTTTTGAATAAAACCATATTTTTCAGATGAAATTGTATATTTGAAATAGTTGTTCTTATTTTTTCAAATTTACAATGAGCAAATATATTTATACTTATTTGAAATAGTTGCTTTTATTTTATCAAATTTGTAATGAGTAAATGTATTTATACCATAAGTATTTTCAGTAAAAGAAGTATTTGTCAAAATTAATTTGAAAATATAAAGGACATAATGATGTGTATAAAATATTTTGATAAGTATAAAATGATGTTTTATAATATAAGTCATATAATGTGTAAAATGCGATCAAAATTTAAATTTTCAAATACATAAAGTTGAATAGAGATTATTATGTTCATATTTCAAGACGTATGCCTATTAAGCATTAATATATATACACTATATTAAATAAATAGTAATTTGTGAATAAAATCAAAATCTGGAAAAATGTGTTGGCTATATGTCTATACAGACCCTTTTTCCCAATTCACTTTTAGTTGAGAAAATCTAAATGACAATATAGCTAGATGAATTATTTGGAATTAATTTTATCATTGTGTTGAAGAAAAAATCAGTAATATAATGAATATCAATTTATGAAGGAAAAATAGATATATAGTGTGAATGAGAAATAAATTGATTTCCTCTTGAAACATATATTTATCTCTTCCATATGGGTAAATTTGGCATCCGCGAAATTCAGGGCAGCAATTCACCAAAGGAAAATTCACCACCATGGAAAATTCATTGACAAAAAACTCACCGCCAAGATGAATCTCACTGCCAAGTAAAATTCATCACTCACAATTCATAAAGTTTGTGTAATATATATTTAAAAACATTGGTGAATTGTTGGCAGTAAATTTTACTTGACAGTAACTTTGTTGTTGATGAATTTTCCATGGCGATGAATAGTTGGTGGTGAATTTTCTTTTGGTGAATTGTTAGCGATGAATTTTCCTAGACCAAGATAAATTTACCTATAATTATTAGAGGATGTATATTTCAACTATATGAGTCATAGGTGTGAAACTTATTTGTAGGTCAAATCTAACACTATATATAATCTATGGACTAATAAAATAAAACAAAATAAAAAAATATTAGTACAATTTTCTTATTAACTTCCTGAATAAATCCAATTAAAATATTGATTTCATCCAAATTAGTAAACAGAAAAAATATACAAGATTTATTTAACAATCTTTTATTATATATATAATAGAATAAAAATAAATAAATGGAACTTTATTATTATTATTATTATTATTAATATATTCAATAGATTATGTATTTCTAATTTATTAATAGAATTTGATATCTTTGAGAACGCAATCCGATTAATTTTAGAGCCATGTTGTCTAGTTTAGTCAATTAGGTTATTATGCTTTAGAAGCTAGATTAACACGGGGACATCCAATATAAAGACAAATAGTATGATGTAATATGGCGTTATCATGAGGGCCTCAATAATGACAGCTTTATATTTGTTTTGACAGTTTCTAATTATAATTTCAGCACTTTTTAATATTAAAAAAATATATTTGCTTTTTAATAATAATTTATTTTTTGAAATTTTTTAAATAATTTGAAATTTTTCTATTAAGTTTTATGAATTGAAGTTGTGTATTTCTAATTTATTAATAGAATTTGATATATTTGAAAATGCAATCCGATTAATTTTCGAGCCATGTTGTATAGTTTAGTCAATTAGGTTATTATGCTTTAGAAGCTAGATTAACACAGGGACATCCAATATAAAGACAAATAGTATGATGTAATATGACGTTATCAAGAGGGCCTCAATAATGACAGCTTTATATTTGTTTTGACAGTTGCTAATTATAATTTCAGCACATTTTAATATTTTAAAAATATATTTGTTTTTAAATAATAATTTATTTTTTAAAAAAATTTAAATAAGTTGAAATTTTTATATTAAGTTTTATGAATTGAAGTTACTTAAAATAAAGACTATATATATATATATATTATTTATATTAAAGATCATTTTTTTAAAAATAAATAAATAAATAATTTTAGATTTTTTTTTTATCTTCTTTAGTAAATTTATTATTATGTTGTTTGTACTAAAAAAATGTTAAGTTTGTTGTATAAAAGTGAAACTTCATATTATTTCATTTATATTTGTGTGAAGAATGTGTGAAGTATAAGTTATAAATGAATGTAATTGTGAAGATTTAAATAATGACAATCTCAATACTTGTCTCCAAATTATAAACAATTTATTGTACCTTCTAATAATGTGCTTCTCCATATCAAGTTTTTTAATTACATTTTGTCAAAATATAGATTAGGTGTTATATATAAAAGAAAATACATTCCTTATTATGTTCACATCATTTGCATTAGAATTGTGTCACCCCTGAATAAAATTTATCTTTTTTGTATTCTTTTGGAATCAATTTTGTTAAAATTCTAGAGTTTTGATACTCTATAATGGATTTATCATGAAAAAAAACATTTTTTAATGTAAATTTTATGTTAGGATTATTACACAAAAGTAACATTTTGTATCATATATATTTGTCAAAATTACACCAAAGCATATAATGATGCAATGTGTATAATTGTGACATAAAAATTTAAATAAATTTTATTTTAATAATATATAATAATACAAAATTTAAAATATATCAATGTGAGTTATCTAAGAAGCTCTACCTTATTAATAGGAAAACTATAACTATAACATTGGAATTGAAAAGATATGATAACAAAAAAATCAAAGCTAAAAGATGAGCATAATCCAAAGCCCAATTTAACTTTAACACTATAACATAATAACATGTATGAGCAATACAAAAACCTTATGTATAAGATAACGTACAACCTCAAACCACCCTGTATTAGCCACTAGGAAATGATGCTCAATATCTGCCACCTCCTCAACCTAGGGCTCTTCTACATTAAAATACCTACTACACCTGTTGGTAGCCAATGACAAAAGTCTCACGTTATATCAACTCTCCCTCTCTTATCTGGACATCTGTAGCAAGAGGCCATAAAAGTGTAGGATAGCATATCACTTCCCACTTCTAGCCATCCCTAAAAATGGTGATCATGATGACCTATTAAGACTCAATGAAAGTCACCACAAAAAGCATTTAGGATTCTAACCTCATTGTTCAACTCCACTCAAGCAACATGAACAAGTAATGATGTATAGCTTCTAAAGTATACAACATTCTATTTTCAGTACTGCAAAAGTGATAGGTTGCCAACAGAATCAGGAAGGCTATTTACGCCTCCATAGTCTTCTGTGTTCTAGTGCTACTATTGAGACAGGTTGTGAATGGTCTCAGGGAGATTATTTGCAGTTGTAGATAGGTAACCCCAAAACACAAAATTATTCATCGCTCCTTGCTGACACTGTGGTTGCTAAGGATAAATGGCCTAAAAATGCAACTGGGGTTAGCTCCAAAGTATACTCTGATGCTGTATACTTATTTAATAACGATGATAAACTGGTGAAACAAAAGCCCAAGGATGAGGAAAATGGAGGAGAATCAGGCATCTCCAAGGAAACCTTATGATCTGAAAAATTAGGAGATGACCACAGAAGAGCAGCACCAACAATACCAAACATAGCTTGCATGGAAAAAGAATGAGGAGATTGCTAGAAGATTGGCTGCAGAGGGTGTTGGTACAGGAGATAGATCTATTGAAAAGGCTTTAGAAACTTTCAAGCAAATGCAATTGGCAGATGATGCCAAAGGAATCAGGGAGATTATTTACAATTTTCTTAAAAAAAATTCCTATCATGATAAGTTACAATGGAATCAGAGATTATTTAAGTCTCTACTACATTCTAATTCCAAGCACTGCAAGTTGTGACGAGTTGCCATACCTCAGAATACAAAGCCAGTAATTGTAGAGAAGTTGATTCTGCCTTCACCTTCCCAACTGCTTGTTCGCCGCACAAAAACACTAAACATGGAGGGCATCTTAAAGCTAGTTACATTTATTAACTCAAAAAGATTTGGTGACTTTGTAAATGCTAGGCTACACACATAGACTAGTGGAGAGGTGTGGAATGGTGCAAATGGCTCCCAACCATACCTGGTGACACGAATACAAGAGGAATGGCCATGCCTGCTGACGCGGAAATACTCAATACGGGAAACAAAGTATACAATGTACTTGAAGAACCTTTAAAACCCCTAACTGCACCCACTGCTGCTGGCATCCTTTTGCCCAGGATTTGGTGAGAGTGAGCACTGAAAACCAAATCCAACCAGAATAGTCTAAGCCGGCATCAGACAGTAAGACTTTTCTAGTTGAATTCTCACCTATAATAGCCTATCGGCTAATAATGCACAGACCATGAAGTGATGTCAAAGGAAAATAGATTTAATTCCAGCTGATTTAAATAAGGTGCATCAAAAGACTTTCAAACAAATGTGTTTGATAGGAGCCCAGCTATATTCCATAACCTATGTGCAGCATCCTCTTTTCTTGTGCCAAAATAAGATTTTTGGAATAGATTTTATAGGCATCAATCAAAGCAAGAAAGGTAGAGGCATTTTGTCAGATGTTGTAATTGCAACTGCCCTGGCTGACATGTTCTCAAGTGTAGGAAAGGAAAAGTTTTCCGTGATCCTGACATGTTCAGCCATCAAATCTACAGCAATATTCTTTGGGAGACAAGATTTTGTTGCTCAAACTTTCAAACACATGTTTTAATATTACATAGTTTAAATTTATTCGTCTTTCTCCCAAACTATCAGTAAAGTGAAATGAAGAGATTACATAAAATATAAGTGACCAATGAAGTGATGAGAGTTTAGAAAGCTTCACCAAGAGATATTTCAAAGTAGAAATATGTTGAAGTGTCTTATTTCTCTAGGCTTCATCGGCTGGATTAGGCTTCACATTTGTTCTATGTTAGAGAAAATCCCCAGCCACTTAGTAAGACCATTGTGGATGCAACTGCAGCTAAGTAGATCAGGTACCCCTTTTCTATATGCCAGTCATTGAAGGCAGACTGAACTTCAATCCTTCAAATATCAAGAACTACAACCTTCTTAGCTCGTATGAATATGTATACTTTTCTATACCTATTACTATGTGTACTGTCATGGCTTCTACAACTCGCTCGGTAGGAGCCTCACTCACACCCTTGGTTTCCCTTCTCGAGGACAACTTCTACCGTGACCAACTACAGTGTGCTGTATTTGACAAGTTAGGAGTTGGAATAAAAGTTGTTCATACAGTTCTCATGCCATGAATTGCATGTGTGTATTTAAATCTATTGTTGTTTATTTTAAATTTCTCAAGCTAATGGAATTGGTAGGTGAAAAAGACATAAACAGTGACTAACATCTTTTGAAATCTTTCAAGAAAATGCATTTGGTAGGTGTAAAGCTATAGTATAAATTTCATTTAAAGTGTAAATACAAATTCCTACAATTATTTCCAACATTGACCTATAACTCCCTGTGCAAGCAGAGACAAGGCACACTATCTATTTGATAAGACACTTCAACAAGAACTAGAGTTGTGGGATATACCCCTTTGAGCAAGTAGTGGCTGAGGATTGAAAGCAGACATTGGAGTCATTGCCAGACTATAAAATCTTGAAACTAGATTGCACAAATTCTTGAAATATAGTGAGGACCAAATGCTTTGACACAAAATATTGAATCTGTTGTCCTACGCTATGCATCGTTCATTACTAAGTTTTTCCAAAGTTTAGAACTGATTTCTTATGTCATTAAAGTTGTGCCTTTTCATAAACTAATATTTTTAGACAATAGGAAAAATATGCACGTGGAAAATAGGTGTGTGATCAAAGATATGACTAATATGGTTTTTTGGAGTGAGCTAGTGTCCTACAGCAAAAAGATTCTATGAAGAGTATGAGTTACACTATTAAACTATATAAACTTTCCTTCACTGCAATGATGCCTTCTAGTATAAGATTGTTCAAAACATACAAAATAGATTTATTGAAAAGGCCCTTAAAAAAAATCAAAGCAAAAGCTTTAATGCAAATGAAGTAATCAACGATGCTGCAAAATTTTAAAAAAGGAAATTGTGAATCTCAATATCGATAATCTCAGAGAAACCTTAATATCAAGATTCCCACAATAGATCCACTTGTAAACAGCAATGATAGTACAAATATGCATATTCATTCAATGTATCTGATGGTAAACAATAATGATAATACAGATGAGAATATTCAAGAAGCATGTAAGGACAGTTAGAAGAAAGAAGGCAGAATTAAATCTAACTGATTTCACCTATTTCAGAAGAAAATGAGACTAGAATTCCTTGAGTGGGCAGCATGAGTCAACAAAAGAAAGTAAAAGCTTGCAAGCTATACCCTTATTGATGAACCCGGTTGTGCCCTCCTTCTAGTGCCAGAATGAAGCATCCATTAAAATCTATAAACACTAGACTTCATGCAAGGGTTAGTACCTACAAATTCGTCAAGAGTGCTCGTATGAAATACCATGCAAATGCTTCAAAATGCAACAAACGATAAGAAAATACTAAAAGCATCATGAAAACAATTAACATGTTACCTATTCCATCGTGGATTGGTGTCAAATGTGTAATTGACCCTTTCCCAATCCTTGATCAAAGCCAAAATGATAAGATGCAATGGAGATGAAGAGCCAAAATCAATCCTCAAGCTAATAGAGTGACTTTGCATGTAAAAATGTGGATGGATTGATGAGGATTAAGGTCTTCATTTACATATTTTTTAATGAGGTATTGGAAAAATGGGTGAAATGTGGGACTAAAGATCCACCAATGAGAAGAGGCCATTTTTCAAGTGGTGATAGGCTATTGGTTGTGCAATATTTGGGAAATGTGCCCATGAGAGAGAGTTTCAAATTTGAATTTGAGAGGCAAGATGAGTGGGGGACAAGAAAATGATTAAAAAATGCAATGTTGGAGGGACAAATCAACTTGTCATAATTTTCAAACTTGAGGGAATATTCCCCATAAATGCCATGTTGATGAAAAATGTTGGATTTAATAAATCAATAAATTGATTTATTTGTGCAAGTGGAGATATCTAGAGGATTTGATGGGTGATTAGCATTTAATCAAGGATTAGATTAATTAAGCTGATATTAGATGATTGTGACATTCAACTTAGACTTTTGGGTTTTTTAAATTAAATGAGAAGAAATTGATCATTAGAGATTTAATTAAATATCATTGATATATTTATTTAAATGGATATCTTTAGAAGATTAATTGATTTATTCAATAACCTGATTTATTTAATTGATGAATGAAATTGATGCATAATGTCAATTTGACATGTCTACAAGAATTCCTTATGAATCCTTATGATAAAGGGTTGTTGCCAATACATGGTCAATGTAATGAATTGGATATCATGCATGGAGGCATGGATAGAGTGTGTTTAGGGATAAGAGATGGATTGGTTAACAGTTTGGAGCCTTTGACTCTCCAAACTTGGGAAGATGAGCAATGATGGGTGGATACAGAAGTGTGTGTGGAATTAGGACCAACTGCTTGATACACTTTGTACATTGCTTGAAAATCTTTCTTTTTCTTTTGTGGACATCTTTGATGGATACTTTTCCCTTTTTTATTTTTCCCCATAGTTTCTTTGACTGATGAAGTTTGATAGGGATGATCTTTCTTTGTTTTTTTTGGTATCCATTTGTATTTGATTTGTCCATTATGCTTCTCAGCTTATCTTTCTTTGATATCATTCTTTGTACTTTGATTCAATTCTTTCTTTTGACATTGGTCCCAATTCGTGGATGGGGTGATGGGTGGATGATGATTTGTGACATGGCTAGTTGTAGTATTGACACTAGTTTCATCATAAGGACTCTTCGTGCTCCCTATGTTGATGTTTTCTTGAGGCGAAGTTTCCTCTAGTATGGTGGTAGTAGTAACTTCATGCTTTGATTCTGCCTGTTCTAAGAGCTCTTGTTTAGAATACATTCTCTAATAAATAACCATTGCAAGTGATGCTATTGGAATTTGTTGCACTACTAACTCCACAATATCCTAGTCAATCTGACCTAATTCCTTGAGTGGATAATGTTGGATATCTTCATACATGATGTCTTTAGTCTATATTTTTGATATATCTGATCTTTATGTTGACAACTCTGTTTGACTATACGAATCAATAACCCACTCTTTTTGAGTAACAATATTAGGAATAAAGGGATCATATTCTAAATGAAGATCCTCTACATGTCCAGCTACAGAAAGCATCTCACGGGTAGATGGAGGAGTATGTGCTACATGGATATGATCATCTTGCATAGAAAGAAGAGTGTCCATTAGATTATTGTAATATCTTGGAGATATGAATTCTTGATCTTGAATGATTTCAAAATTTCCTTCGACATGCTTTGGATCAAGTTCTTGACATGGGTCAATTGCAAAGGATGGATTGCTTATAAAGGGTTCTTGGATTTCATCATTAGACATGGTAAGTGGTTCAATATCTTCTTGATCCTTGAGTGGACTTAGATCAATTGTTGAGTTGAGGATTCTTTCGACATGTGTAATCAAGAGGTCAAAGGGTGTTAACACATCTTGGAAAGGACCATTGCTAGACCTTGGTGAAATATGTTGATCATGCTTTGGGATGAATTCTTGAGATATGTCCACTAACTCATAAGGCAATGTAGAGACATTTCAACATGATCATAGGTCAATGGATCGTGCATTATGTCAATAGGATCAAATAATCCTAACACTCCTTGAAATAGATCACTAAAAAGTGGCTCTTGATGTATGGTGAGTTTATCATTAGATGGAGTAAAAACATCTTCAATTTTCTCATTGATTGAGAGATCTTGACCATTGTTTTCAACAATTGTGGTGGAAGGATTTCCAATGTCTTCAACCATAGGGTCAAATGATGTTGAAATTTCTTGAATTGGATCATTGTTAGTTGGTGAACTTTGATCATGATTGAAAAGTGACTCTTGAAAAATGTTGATTTGATCATTGGATGAAGTAGAAATAGCTTCAAGGTGCTCAATGATGGATTGATCTTGATCCTTGTTTTCAACAGTTGTGGTGGAGATATTTCCAATGCTATCATTGTCCCCAATAGTGATTATGTTTTGATCAATCAGGTCTTTGATGAGTTTTTTGAGCTGAACACAATCAGATGTTTTGTGTCCCTTTATTCTATGATAATCACAAAGGTGCTTCTCATTATCCCTGGTGGTTTTATGTTTGGTTCTTGATATTTCACATAAAAAGGGATTTTGATGAGATTCTCTTGTACCAACTGTTGCAGGACTAATTCAATTCATCTCCCAAGTGGTGTGTACTTTTACTTATTAACTTTTGAGATTTTTACTTTAAATTGACCTTGTGGTGATTGATTTTGGAGATGTGGTGATTGATCTTTGAGATGTGGGGGTGGATTTGTTGATGTGGTGATCTTGATATCTAATTTATTAACATTGTAGATATTGTTCTTGATGTGGTTGTGGACACAACTCAATGCTTTCATGACATGTATTAACCAATGGAAGAGTGTTTTGATGTTGGAGTGAATATATATCTTGGCTCAATAATTCAATGAGTTTGGCCTGTGAAGCAAGTTGCTCTAGCAAAATTTGATCTTGATTTTGAATTTGACGCCCTTGATTTGGATTTTGTTCAAGAAAATTTGGGATGTACACTTGTGGTCTTCACATGGGATCATCAAAAAATTGATTTTGGACAATGTTTTGATTTGGGATAGTGTTTAAATTTGGCATTATAGATTGAAATTGAACATTGTTTTGATTTAGGTAACTTTGATTTTGGATGGTGTTACCTTGACTTAGAGGAATACATGGAGTTGTTAACATATTTTTTTGACTTTGGACAATTTTCATATGATTTTCAAGAATATCCATCCCAAAGTTTACCAAGTTTGGATTCAAAATGTTCATGTTTTGTAAAGTTGTACTTGGTACATTCACATTTGGCATGCAGGGATTTGATTAGATGATGTTGTTCATTTGAAGACTCATGCATTGGGTGTTTGGTGGATAGACTTGTAAGTTTGGACTTTGATTTAGATCTACCATTGGGAAAGGTTTTCCAATACTTTGACAAGGCATACTCACATTTCTTGCACCATTGAGCTTTGTAGGGGATAATGATCCTATGTCTGGATTGTATAAATGTGAGTTTAGATAATCAATCGGCATTGAAAGGTTTTGAAAGTTTAGTTGTTGGATTACTCATGATATATGGAGCAAGTTTATATTCCATTTTCTTCTTGTGTTTTTACCTTGTTGCAAAAGTGACCACTAAGTTATTTAGGACCAATGATGAGATGAATGGTGAAAGGGGTGAATGATATGGTTGTTGAATGTTTAGGGACTTTGGATCAATGCTAGACTTAGGGATTGATTTTGATTGTTTTGATTGGATAATGATGTGTAAACCGTAAGATGTTGGATGTGATTCTAGGATGAAATTTTTCAAAGGATCGCTAATTCAATTAAATGTATGAGAAAGGATGCATTCCCATACACCTAAATAAACAAGGGGATTTTGATTTTGATGGTTTATCCAAGTCTAGAATGATGTTTCCAAAGCTATAAAGTTGTTTGTGGAATGAATTTGATAAATTTTTGGAATGGATGAAGTGTTTAATTTGATCCTAAACGAACCTAGGAAGGACTTGTTTATGAGACTAAGATAGTGAAGAACATTCCTTTCTCTAAGAGTAATTCAAAATCAAAAGACTTAATGTTTGCATGAAAACCATATTACCAAAAGATTCCAAGCACATATGTGGGGTTCAATTGATTTAATCTTTGATTAATGGATTCTTTTTACTACAAAAACACTCTTGATTATATTTTGAATCTAGATGTCCAATGTCCTAATTTTATTTCGTCCCACAAAATGCATTATGCAAAAATTGAGGAAATCGAGGCAAAGGTTTCCTAATGTTGACCTTAGTAGGAGAAAATTGAGATGAAATAAAAATGTTTAGAAGCATCTAAGGATATGAATCCCAAGGGAAAGCAATAACATGTTATTTTTTTCAAGGATATTTGCTTCTCCTAAAGGGTTTGAGATTTGATGCTCATGTTGAATGTTGGTTTTCTAATGTTTTCGATCAAAGCACTGTGTTTTCAAACTTACTCACAAGCAATATAACATCCTAGCTCAATTGGTAAATTTTTCTTGGTGGGCTTGCCTCATACCCTTTGTAGTATAAGAGATGACTTTACATGCAACTAAGGAAAAAATATAAAGGTATGTTAAGAATGAAGTCTTAACCTCTATATTTCAACCAAGATCAGACATGGCAAGTAACTTCTTAGAATCTAAGTTCCAATGCACCACTTTCATAAACTCATTGAATGGATTAGTTGGTCACTACAAACAAAGGTTTGAGTTTGGACTTTTCGTTTGTGGAGATTGACCCATATGGTGAGAGTTCCCTTTTGGATCCATCTCATCAGAATCAACTGCGTGATATTGGCGTTTACTCCAATACCCACATTTATATCCCGGTTGGAAATACTCTTGGCTTTAGAGTGTTACCGGTTGAGTCGTTCCCTTGGGTGAGTACTTTTCCCCAAGGCATGCCCTCTAAGATAGACAAAAGTGAATAAACTTATTCATAGTTCAATCAACCTTCATTTAGAAACAAAGGGAGAACATATGGAATAGGTTTACTCACACTCACAAAGTGTTTTGTTCAATTTTTACTTCCCAAAATGAATTTGGGAGGCAATATTTTATGCAACTTAATGTCATCAAAATACTTTTGATTCTCAAGATTTCTGTGAAGCGCAAGAGAAGTGCATACACCTTTTTAGATGAGATTATTTAGCAAAAAAGATTACAAAGCATAAAAGACACATGTTCATTTTAGATTCCCATAAAGAAATAATAACTTTATTTTAAGCACCAAAATAATTGTAATAATTTTCTTTGTTCAATTTGTTAAGCCTGAAAACTAACTCTAGTAATTTTGTGTCCTAAAGTTCATTTTAAACCCTTTTGTTGAAAAAATTGAAATGTTCTATTTTTTAGAATCCAAAAAATATTTGAGTTGATCTAAAACAGAAAACTAAAGCATAAAATGAATGTCTTAAGCATTTAAAAATTCTTTGTTGGTTTTAAGTTTTAGTGCGCCATTCCTTTTTCAACTCCAATCTCATTTTGTTTTCACTTGATTCCAATGCTTGATTTTGATGTCAACCTTATCTACAAGCACCACAAAGTAAGATATTAGAAATAAGATTTATGATGAATACATTTTCAAACAAAATGATTGCATTAAATTCAAGATTTTCCCTTCCTTGAAAACTTTTTAAAGAGAAATTATAAATCATGCATTGATAATCTCTTAAATGAATTCCAATATGCAAAGCTTGATTGATGATCCTTTTAACATGCACTAGTCCACAATAAAACCTACTTGTATAACATGCTTCCTCAAGTCATAAAAGCCAACTTAGTCAACAAATATAAATTAGACATGTGTCAAACCATGTGAATTGAAAAGACAATATGATTGATGTTGCATCGAAGAAATAAATACTTTGGAGCAATTATAGTTTTCTATTGAAGATCAAAATGCACAACTTTTCAAAATTCAAGAACTTTGCAAAAGAACTATAAAATAATTAAAATCCTATATTGATAAGATTAGGACAGATTTTGTTAGCAAACATGCTTTAGTGTGAACATTAAATTAAAAACCAGCCATAACATTTGTCACTCAAAGGTTGGATTGAGATATGTCGAGATCTTATGCAAATTGTATAATAGCTTCAAGTAGTTGAGTCGTACCGAAATCACATCAATAGATCCAAGCATGAATTAATGTATGGTGTGAATTTAATGCATTACTGTTGAAATCTAATATGTGGTAGATATGCAGGCAAAAAGGGGTCAAGTTGCCTAAAGAGGTCACCAACATATGTACAAATTTGTGTTGACCCAAGTTGCTTCGTTGGATGAGATAAATTGATTGAGGAATAAGATCTTCCTTGACTATCAGAGCGTGTGGGACTCCACTTTATGCATTGTTTTGCAGTCATGCTTACTGCAGTAGTAATGGGAAATCCTTTTGGAATTTTGCGTTATCTGCACAGTGCAATGATAGGTTAAAATATACAATCAAAATGATTATGGCATTGTTGGTGTGAGCTATAAAACATTTCACCCATTTCAAGATTGGGAAGCACATAGACTGCGAGTTGGTTCCCTTTGGTGTAACGATGGACTATAAATCTCATGTAGGCTATAGTTCCCATGAGGGTTTGACTTTATCCACAAGTAAGAAGAAGGAAGCACGCTTGGCCAATGTGGATGTCGTGTCTTGGTGGTCTACCATGTTGTAATCACCATACCATAAAAGGAATAAAAGTAGGATATTTTGAAAGATTTAATAAAAGGAACAAGTTGTTGTATATAGTTATGATGCATTGAAAAGTAAATAACCATGACAATGACTTTAATAACATCATGAGTAAATTTTGATAGATAACATAAATGTTAATTCTTTCTTGGAATTTGGTGTAAGCCTTACACCAACTTAAGCACCAAAAGATGAGTGCCACTCTTACATTAGAATGTAAATAAAGCATAATGGGAGTTTAGAAGAAGAATCGATATTGAAAATAAGCACTTCTTTATGATCATGGTGCCACCATTGCCACAGTAGCCATCATATAGGAAATGTAGAGAAAATAAAAAAAGATATAAACAATAACACACCCTACAGGTTCCAAAACGAGACATTAAAATAGGGGCAAAAGATCTTTTGTTGATTTTACTCAAGCTACACCCTGAACATAAAGTTTCAACAGTGGTGTTAAAATAAAGTTTATTAAATTGAAAATTATAGCCAAGATCCTAATAATGATCATATCACGTAGCCTACAAATAGCTTTTGACAGAGATTTCTGGGCCCGATGATGAACTTTGATAGTGACTTTTATTCTATTTTATTTTTCACATGGAAGACTACAGTTGCAAACATACCATATGGAGGGGCCAAGGGTGGTATTGGTCATTCCCCAAGGAATCTAAGCCTTAGCGAGTTAGAGAAACTTACTTGTGTCTTTATTCAGAAGATACATGACTTGATTGGTGTCTAGATAGATGTTCCAGCTCCTGATATAGGTGCCAATTCATAGACAATGGGAACATACTAGTGATTAATGGTAGTGACTAATGGACTTAAAATATTTTCATGCTAATGTAATTGGCAAGTGTAAAGCCGAATTCTTCTATTCAAAAATACTTTCAAACTGTATGTAGCTAGTAGGTTTAAAGTCGTATTCCATTGTTCCTCACGACTTCTGGTGTATCAAAATCTTTTGATATTTCTCTGGATGATTTGTGCTCCAAGTGGGTACAATTCCATTTGACAAGATTCCTACAAAAAATGTTATCTCCTAGAACACAATAGATGCAAGATGTGCACGCAGAATAGATTTTTTGAAAAGATTTTATAAAATTTTAAGCCAATGCAACTAGCAAGTGTAAAAGAGAATTGTGCATTCTTTAATACAGAATACTATGATTGTAGGGTGTGCACCAAGGAAAGGTTTGTGGAGAAGACATAAGAAACTTTCAATCAAATTGTCTAATTTTATGTTTCCATTTTTAGTTTTAGGCCAAAATACCACCAATTTATTAAGCAAAGATGTCAGTATATCAATATTTAATGCAGACAATAATGATGAGAGGACTTAGAGGCACAATGTACCAGCGGTTATCAAATTTAATGAAACACAGAGGACTTAGAGGTGCCCTATCTATTGGTGGATGCATAATGTATTTCTCAATGGCGTGGTTGTCACTCTAAATGCATGAAATGCTTGACTTTACAAAATAAAGTAAAGAACGCAGTGAACAAACTAAGTAAAGAATACGGCCAACAGAATATCAAGTCTAGAAAGGAATTTATATGAAAAGGAACAACAATCACTATATAAGCATTCAATCACTATGCATAGTGTATCCAGGCATTACCAACATTGTAAGAGATTTCCCAGCATTCAGATTATTGACCAAGATACATTGTGCTACAGGTTAGCACCAATTTGATAATATATCATTCAAAATAAATCTATATAAATTTAGATTATAGTTTCCAAACAAAAATAGAACATCAATGCTAACTCATTCACAGTAAATGAAAAATAGAATATCTATGATAACCAATGTGCAGCAGATGGAATTGCTAATAAAACGTTAGAATTGAGCCAATGCATAGAAAATGCACAACAAATGCCCCACGGTGAGTGCCATTATGTGAATCTCAAATCTGCCTTCAGTTCAAAATAAACAAACCTAAGATTCTTATGAAATAATAAATCATGTTTCAAAATGTAAACAAATTACAAGATAAATTAAGGCATATAAAACATGAAACGAATCCTATCCCATAGTGGATTGGTGCTAGTGTGGAAAATATCCCTTTCCCAATCCTTTGCTAAGATAAGCTAAATGATAAAATGCTTTGAGGATGGAGTAAGATGGGCAAAATCAGTTCTCAAATGAAGATAGTGACTTTGCATAGGATTTGTGGATCAAGTTGTGGAGGCTTGATACAATAGAGAAGCTCTTTATTTATAGAATATAATGATAGAAGGTTACCAAACATGGAGGATGTGGGACTAAAAACCAACCAATGAGAAGATGCCACTTGTCAACTTGTGATAGGTTGGAGGTGAGCACATTTTTGTCAATGTGCCAAAGAGAGGGAGATTTCAAATTTGAATTTGAGAGTTAAATGCCGAATTTGGATTATGCAAGGGACATGTAAGAGCTAATTAATTTCTTTTTTGGATGTACATGTCCACTTGTTTTTGAATTCAAATTTGAGGGAATATTCCTCAAAGATGCCATGTTGATGAAAAATGCTTATTTTATAAATGAACTAAAATGATTTATGGGTGCAAGTGGGAAAAGCTAGAGGATGTGATGGGTGGTTAGATTAGATTAATCAGGATTAGCTTAGTTAAGATGGTGATTAGATGCCTTGACCCATTTGACTTTATTTATTTGATTTATTTAAATCAAAAAGGGATAGAAGATGATTTCAAACTTAAATAAAGGTTTGATTTATTTAATCAAGGAGGGTGATGCTAGGATCAAGTTGATTTATTTAATTTAAATTGATGAATTTAGGATATTGATTAAATAAACTTGATTTATTTAATTGATGAGCGAATATGATGCATGATGTCAATTTTGCTTGTCTACACTAACATCACGTCATGAATAGTTAATCATCATCGATAGTGCATCCATCATACATCCAAAAATCATTAGCTTAAATAAATCTCATGATCATAGCATATCACATCATCCATCTCATCCATCTCACATGCATTTTCATCATCATAATATAGATCTATTACTCTAAGCATCTCATAAAATCATACATTTGCATTATTCATTATACATTATCGCATTATCCATCATCGTATCATATCATAATTTAAGTTGTTTAGGATAATATAGATTGGTTATTCTAAGCATCTTAAAACCATCTCATTTTCATTATCATCATAACCATCCATCTTGAACCTTTTTATCATGATATCGACCCTCAAATTGAATCTTTTCGATTGATCTCTTGAGGGGGAAATGTATTGGTGTACTTATTTCCACTGGGGTATCTAAAAAACTTATAATTTTTTTGAATTTTGATCGCATCAAGTTTATTCTTTGAACCAACACAACAAGTGCATTTCTTCAAAGAGGGGAAAAATATAGACACACAAAATATGCATACATGTCAATCCAATAGTTTAATCAAATAACCTTCATTTAATCAAATCTAACATTTCATCCTTCAAATTAAATAAATCCACTTCATCATTACCTCATTTAAATAAATCAATCAAATCCTAACAATTCATTGATTAACCTTTATCTTGCATCATATTTTAATTAAATAAACCAAACTTTATTTAATTAAAATCCTAAAATCACCTTCCATCCCTTTTTGATTTAAATAAATCAAAATATTTAAGTCAAATGGGTTAAAACCCCTAAAGCACCATTTAAGCTAATCTAATCTTCATCTAACCACCCATCACATCCTCTAGCTTTTCCCACTTGCACCAATAAATCATTTTAACTCATTTATAAACTCATCATTTTCTTTCAACTTGGCATTAAAAATGGAATATTCTCTCAAATTTTGAAAATGAAGACAAGTTGACTTGTCCCTTCCAACATTGCAATAAATTCTCTATTTCATGTCCATCACTCAACATTTATTTCACACATATATATTCAATTAAATTATTTTCAATATCAATGTTAAAAAAGATAATGCTATGACTACCTTGTGTGGGTAAATTCACACAATAGTTAAATTATAGAACATGTTTAAGTTAAAAAGGATAAATTCTCAAATGATCAAATATATGTTAAGGAGTGACCTTGGAGTGTTAAATCCATTGCAAATGATTGGATTGTTATTAAATTCTTATGCTCATTTATATGTTTTCAATACCAATGAATGTAGATAATATTATATCATGATGGCCATGATAAGATTTATATTTAGTTTTTTTCATTAAAAATTTGGGTTTCCATGTCACTAAATGTTGGGCATGATAGATCGCATCATAATAATATGAATTCATTTAATTACATTTAATAATTAGAAATATGATTAAGTATTCTAGTTGTGTGAGAAGTTATTTTAGTAGAAATAAAAATTGTTAAGATAAGTTTTTAATGCTATTATTTTTTTTATTCCAATATTAATTGATGGTTATCATTACTTTTATTTTTATGTGTGGTATTAGTTTTTATAGTTATTTATGGTTCTTTCATAAAATTAGATATAAATATGGATTGCTAAATTGTTTGGCACACTTCTACAAGTATGAAGGTGATCTCTATAAGTGTGGATATGAACTTTTATGTACATCTAAACTTGTAACTTATAGGCTTGGTGTCCCTACATTTTTCTTTCTAAGACTTATGGACCTTGATATATGTTCTTTGATTCTAATAAAATATATCATGTTTTTAAATATCTTTAGAGAATTTATTAAATTACAAGGTCTGCACTCTAGTCAATAAAATATCTTGATTGATTAATTTAGGAAATATGACCTAAGTTCAATAATAATCGGAAAGAATAGAATATGAAATGCTAATAAAATAATTTGTAATATTTTTGTATTTTTATTCTAAATGTGCTCATTGACTTCCTAGATTACTAGTTTAAAATTAGAGTTAATATTTAAATACACCATCCTAGCATGCAATATAAAATATTTTAGGTTTTCTAGTTGGCAAATAATGACTGGTAAGGAAGGGAAGCTTGAGTCTAAATTAAGAAAGTCAAATTTAAAGATTTTGGTTTGAACTCAATAATTAGGAAAGTGATTTAGATAAATTTTGCATGCTGAAATTATTTGAACTAGCATGATGAATTAACAGATTTAGAGATTAACTCTATGTCCTAAAGATGAAGCATAAAAAGAAGAGGAAAAGATGATCTAATCGTGTATCAATTCTGCTAAAAATAAATACCATATTATACATTAATCTACAAATAAAAAGTAACCTAGCAATTTTAATCTCAAAACTTATGGAACAAGTAATTGGTAAACAATTTTCACTAATTTAAAGATTTTGATTTTAACTCAATAATTAGGAAAGTGATTTAGATAAATTTTACATGTTGAAATCATTGGAACTAGCATGATGAATTAACAGACTTAGAGATTAACTCTATGTCCTAAAGATGATGGATAAAAAGAAGAGGAAAAGTTGATCTAATTGTGAATCAATTCTGATAAAAAGAAATATCATATTATACATTAACCTACAAATAAAAAGTAACCTAGCAATTTTAATCTCAAAACTTATGGAACAAGTAATTGGTAAACAATTTTCACTATTACAATATAGTTTAGGCATGCTTTATAATTTTTGCGTTGTTTAGGTTGTTCAATTATACAATTAACAACATGAATATGGAGAAATCAATTATTTATTTATTATAATTTAAAATATTGAATTTATAAAAAGTAAAATAAAATTCCCTTTTCATATCAAATTCCATTTAATATTGAACATATTTAAAATGGAATGACTTGATACAAATACATATGTTCAAGTAATATATATGTTTTTTTAAGCTCAACTTATAATCCAATACCTTTTGTTATTATTTTATTACTATTAAAATCTATTTCCATAATCAAGATGATCATGTTACTATTTACACACATTCCACATAGTCCTGGTATTAAAATTGTGTAAAGTAGCCTAAACATTTGTAAATTTTCCCCATTTTAGTGAAAGCATTGCAATATCCATCACTCTCACTCTGACCTAGAATTTTAGTCACCCCTATTCATTAGATAAATATTTAATGATGGTTTAGTCATATAAATTGCTTTCATTCAATATTTTAAGAAAAATATAAATCGTCAAATAATATGTTTAATTTATGAAAAAATAATGTAAACATTCTTTATTAAAATACTTGTATCTATTGCAATAAACATATACATTAAATTTGAGAAAAATAAATATCCATCTTTAATAAAGTAATAGAAATTATTGAGTTGAATGATATTAGAATGAAAACACAATAAAGAAAATATATTTTTCCCTTGCTAAAAACTTGCATGATTATCACATTCTCAATAGTCACCATCAAAGCATGTATATTTTTTTTAAAACAAATGAAAATCCTATATATGATATATATATATACACATATATATATATATATAAAGAGAACAATGATAACTATTAGTAATATATGAAAAAATCTTTAATTTACTCTAACAATTCACAACAAGTTTCTAAATACATATTAAAAATATTCAAGATAATTTGATTAAAACTATTCTATACACAAAATTAATTATACTTTATCTTTGAAAATATTCCAAATAATATGAATTTTTATAATAAATATTCTAAGCCGGTGTATATTAATATAGAACAATTAAAACCATTACTAATAAATGTAAAATCTTAAATTTATCATTACAATGCACTAAATTTCTAAATTCATATTAAAAAATGTTTGAAATAATCTTACAAAAAATATTCTAAAAATTTAAAATAATTATATTTTATGTTTGAAAATATTTTTAGTTAAAGACATTTTCTATAAAATAATATTAATATTATAAATTAAATTATTGTTTTAAATTTATCTATAATAAACTTCAAAATTTTACTTTCATAAAAAACATATAACAAGTAAAATTATATGACGTAATAAATTGTAAAATCGTAATATACTTAAAAGGGTCAAAGACCATAAAATTTCACACCTGCTCTTGCTTCTTCAACTCATCATGTAAGAACCGTCAATCAATCCAATCCTGTGAAAATACACCTTTGACTGCATTTATTAATTAATGAAAAATACAATCAATTCAAAAATGCAGTTTCAAAAATAAATAGACAATATTCACGATGCGAAAGAGTGTCGTAATTTTAATGTTTACGTAAGTCAATAGAATATGACATCCGTCACTCTCGCTTCCTCAGCTCGTGATGAGTATGTGTCGGGTCGACACAGTTTGCCTTTTAAAATCTCCAGAGGGAATTGTCCTCGGTTATGTCCATCCACTTCAAAATTGACCTAAACGAGTTGAAATCTCCGCACGGCAAATGCACAGATTCATTCCATCGGAGGGCTAAGCACACGTGAAACTTGTGTATGAGTAAACCTTAGCCTATAAATTTTCGACGAATGACAACACTTCTCTCACAAAACAAATCTCATCTTACAGTAAAGCTCATCTTTGTTGGGTGATAATCGAGCGAGGCAGGGTTTTGCTTCTCTTTCCATGAGATGGATCACGCTTCTATGTTCAACGCCTCTTCTTCTTCGTTGTCTTCTACTGCATTCTTCTGGAATGGAAGAAACAACGTTCAGCACGATCCGATCGATACTGATTTTGTCGCGCTCTTGTTGAATTACACCATACCCATCTTTCCCACTCTTGCAATTCTTGTCATTATATCTGCTATATTTTTCCATTTAGTGAAGTCATCAACACGCCAAAGTTCTGTGGCTTTGCCTCCAGGGCCACAACCCTGGCCACTAGTTCGCAATCTGCCCGAGTTAGTGCGCAATGGACCCGGTTACAAGTGGGTTCACTCTCTCCTCCACAGTTATGCTACCCCCATCCTGTGCGTTCACCTAGGAAGCATCCACGTCATTGCTGTTAATAGGCCCGACATAGCAAGAGAGTTCCTTAAGAAACACAACGCTATATTTGCTTCTCGCCCCGTCACGATGGATTCTGAATACTGCAGCAGAGGATTTCCATCCGTCGCACTGGTTTCTTGGGGAGATCAGTGGAAGAAAATGAGGCAAGCGGATGGAGGAGGCCAACAATCTGGTCCATTGGATATGGAACCAATGCACCGCTCAATCGCACACACAACCCAATATTTTAATTAACGTAAGAATGCTGTGAGGCACTACAACGCAAATGTGATCAGAAAGCTCCTCTTCAACAGGCGCTACTTTGCAAGTGGAGGTGGTAATAAGGATGGAGGTCCCGGTGCAGAGGAGGAAGAGTACGTAGAAGCACTATTCAAGGCGTTGTCTCTTTTGTTTAATTTGTGCGTCTCTGATTACATGCCGTGTTTGAGGTGGCTAGATATCGGAGGCAATGAGAAGGCGATTTCGTTTGAGGCGTGAATGTATCTCTTTAGAGGAACCGCAAGACTTGTTGGACGTTCTGATTTCTATAAAAGACTCCTCTACGGCAAACCCTTGCTCAGCTTGGAAGAGATCAAATCTCAAGCGACGGTAATTGTCAATAACAATTTCATAATTAGTATGGCCATATTGTAATTAAAGTCATCTATATATATTTTAATTAAACTAACGCTAATGTAATGTGCAGGAATTGACATTGGCGGCAGTTGATAATCCGTCGAATGTCGTGGAATGCGCTTTAGCAGAGATGTTGCAGCCGGAGATAATGCAGAAGAGCCGTGGAGGAGATCGACACAGTCGTGGGCAAAGATCGGTTAGTAGAAGAATCGGACCTTATGCAGCTGGTGTACGAGAAGGCGTGTGCAAAGAAGGCGCCGAGGTTACATCCGGTGGCACCCTTCAACCTTCCTCACATGTCCATGGAGGACAGCACAGTGGCTGGGTACCACATTCCCAAGGGCAGTCACGTAATACTGAGCCGCGTGGGATTGGGGCGAAACCCATGCGTATGGGAAGACCCTCTCCGCATCTGCCCCGATCGTTTCATGAAAGATGGCAGTGATGTGGGTGTTGAGTTGAGCGACCCTCAGCTACGCCTCCTTTCTTTCAGCACTGGAAGGCGGGGATGCATGGGAGCTGTCCTGGGCACTTCAATGACAGTGACGCTCTTAGCCCGTCTCCTGAACTGCTTCCACTGGTCCACTGATTCCGTGGCACCTATTCACCTTCAAGAAGGTCCGCATTATCTCTTCATGGCCACCCCTCTCCATGCAATCGCAAACCCTCGCCTTCCCCGCCACCTCTATCCATAATCATTGAAGAAATAAAATATCTGAAACAGAAAAAATAGAGTGTAGTAAATAAAACAAAATGTTTGCTTTTTCATACATAATTTTAAAGTATTCAGAATGGTTAATAAAACTTCTAAAGAGAAAAGTATAAAAGAAAAGAAAAGGAAGGTTGCATATGCTGGAATGTTTCATAGACTGTGATTTTTTAGATAATTTCATAAATAAATACTAGCGTTTGCACCTCAACGAGGTGCAATGGTTACACTGATAGCAGGATATACTCTGGCAGTATATTGAAGGGAAGGGGAAGGGAAGGGGAAAAAATAGCAAGAATTGACATAATAAATAAGTTACAATGTCAAGGAAAAGCATTTTCAGGAAGAAGTCAAGATAAGGTAGAATATGCCTTTTGTTAAATTAAAAATCTTGGCAACAAAAGACCCAACAAACTCTAAGCACAATAAAAAATACATTGCATAAGAAAACCCAACTGAAGGCATATCTTCAACTATAATAGATATGCACAATAAAAACTTTCTGAACACAATAAAAAGGACATTGCATAAGAAATCCCAACTATAATAGATATGCACAAAATGACAATGACCTAGTTCATAAAATCACTCAAAATGAATTGCAGTGACAATACCCATTTTCATTTCTTCAACTTTGTATGTCCGTTATAAATGGACCAACAATATAAGTACTATGAATCACCTCCAAATTACATACAAATGAATGATCTCACTCAAACAGATGTAAAAATGTGTTTTGCAACCCTAGGCACAAATAATGAATGAGATAAAAGCCATAAAGGAGATCAAACCAGTCCAAATGGGGCCCACTTTCCCCTATGTTGTTGTACAGCCAAGCTGAAGGCTGTTGCAGCAGCGAATCCAACCCAAACTCTTATAAAACCTCCTTCAAATCCTTCAATCTGAATCTGCAAACAAATACAGACCTCCTGCACCAAGTTTGAAGGGAAAATTCCACTAAAAAGCATAAAGTATATGCTGTTATGATGGTATGACCTGCTTGTACATATTCTACCTTATCTTGACTTCTTCCTAAAAATGCTTTTCTTTGACATTGTAACTTATTTATTATGTCAATTCTAGCAATATTTTCCCCTTCCATTCAATAGAGTATATCCTTCAAATCTATCATTTGATACAAATCACTGTTTCCAAAATCTTAAAAGTCTATCCATAAGAAACAATTTAAGAATAGTATTTTGCTCTATACTATATAGTTAACAGGCCATTCTGTATGATACTAAAAAATGGATGGTCGCTTCAAAAATGTGCAAAACAAAACAAAAAAGTTGTTAAAAATGATGTGCAATTTGATCTAACCCACTGCTTCCAAAAACATAAAGCATACCATTCAGAACATTATCAAAAATAGGAAACTTTTGTCCAAAATCGAAAAAGCTCTGATTTGCACTCAAATAACCAAACATCTGTCACCGGAATATAAAACCTGAACTATAATATGAGCCAAACCATTAAGGGTGAAAGTTAATATTGGAAATACATTCCTAAAATCTGTACATCTAAGTTGATCCCCAACTTAATCCAGAGCACTGTTTCTGAGGCTTTTAAATTCTATCAATAAGGAAAACTCAAACAATTATTATTTTAGTTTGAACCAGGCTATTCCATATAAGATTTGAAAGTGGTATCCAGCCCAAATAGTCACAAAACTAAACTGAAAACAGCCTGTTAGTTCATCCATATTTGATCCAAACTTCTTTTCTTAATATGGTACAAAAATCGGTTTACGCCAGGCCAATTTTTGAAAAATAGGAAAGTCGGTAGATCAATTCCTAATAGTTACAAAACTAAAGCGAAGGTAGTTAATTAGCTGATCAATGTCAATATTTCCACGATATTAAATCCCACCTCATCCACCATGCTTAAGCCACATTATTCTGTGTAAGGCTTAAAAATGAAAATTAAGCAGAAAGCAGACCATGAGCTGTTATCTATCTTTTTAGCGTACTACAGCTCCAAAATCACCCATAAGGAAACATTCTATATGATAAATAAATTGGATTACCATTTTACCCAAGCATTCCTCTATATAATTTTAAACTGGGTACCCATTCTTATAAATTGTTAAACCAAAAATAATCTGAAAACAACCCGTTTTGTTTGATCCACAATTTGATCTAAACTACTGTCTCCAAGCACTTAACTTCTAGCCACAAGTAACATTTCAAATGAAAAAAAATACTTCAAATTCGGGTGATTCTTTGTTAACTTTAGGAGTGTGAATCCATCCATTCTTAAAATTTGTAAAATTAACCTGAAAGAGCACACAAGCTGATCTGCAATTCGACCCAAACCACTGTTTACAAAACCTATATAATATTGTTACATTCAGGGCTAACAGTCATCACTGCTTGCCATTTCTGCCCATAAATTTTTGAGGTTGTTTCTTTGGACTAAAGACTGGTTGCATCTATTCTTTTTATTGCTTGCCATTTCTTCCCTTTAATTTTTGAGGTTGTTTTTTTCGACTAAAGACTGGTTGCATCTATTCTGCCCTTAAATTTTTTAAGTTAATATTTTTATTCTTAGCAGTTCGAAGCACCAGAAAATCACAACCTCGCCCAAGATTTACTAAGCAAAAATTTAAAAAAACATTCCAAGACCAGTGGAACCTACTTCGTCAATAGTATTTAAACTTTGTCCCCTTTACACAAGATTGTTCCAGACTTCAGCCTCTGCTACTTGCGAAACAACATTAATATTTTGCATGAACAGTGGACCAATATAATATTTTTTAAGAATCCGAGTCTCTATATGATAAGCAGAAATAAAATACAAATTAACAAAACCTTTAGAGAGAGTCCTCAATGGCATCGACACATGTCTTAGATCTCGATCCCCTAAGCAAGGGAGCTACCCACATTTCCCATATTTGACCAAAACCCCTACTTAACATTTCTTCCCTTAGATGAGTAGGCATATTAAATTTTTCTCTTCACTAAATAGCCTTCCAAATCTGACCCTCAAAGGATAGAACTGGAAAAGTAAGGCTGTGGCTGCATTTTATCATCACGCATCTGTCTACTTCAACAAGTCTCACCATGCATTCTTCTTAACACTAATAAGCTTGTCTTCGCATCAAAGGAAAATACCATAGCCACAAGCCATAGGAATACCAAAAATAACACAGAATAGAAGATGATCCATAAACTCCAAGCAGGTTTTAGCATTGAACTGAATGCCATTGACAACATTTTCCTGTTTGGCTAAATACACATACGCACACTTCTCCATTTGCCGAAATATTCTTACTAATTAGGTCGTCAGTACATAAAATCAAGAGATATCTAGTCTGATATTATATTTATCTGCTCAATCTGTCCATTTCTTGGAATTTTCCTAAAACATGAGAATTCCAACTCGTCATTATGAGCGAACACGAAAGTCACTGGCCAAAAAAGGACTCAAAAGAATACAAAACAACAAGAGATCTGAATGCGAAAAGCACAAAGGTTTCAAAGCTTTCGAACCAAGATTTCAGAATAACCATAAAAAACTATCACCACTAAAATAGAATGCCACGGGCACAAGCAACAAAGAACCAAACAGAAAAAGCAAACAGGAGATTTTCATTTCAAGAAACGCAAGTACTTCAAAGATTCCAGAAACAAATACTTCAAGCTCCGTCATTACAGTTAAAATCCACTGGGATGGGCCAAAAAAAGAGTGACCCAAAAATTTTCTCATATAGCAAGAGATCAAAATGCAAGGGTTTTTATGGTTCTCAATCTGAAAGATTTAGTGTTAAACATCCAGAGGTCTCGCCATACTGTACGGTCTCCTTACCCTATGAGAAATAGAGGGACTAGTACATTGCAATAATCTCTCACCGCTGGCTCAACCGATGTGCATCATGCTGGCTGAGAGCCGCGTAGCAGCTGGCACTTCCCTTCCTGGGCCAAGCCATGGGCGAGGTGCCTCACTTTTTCCTCTCATTGTTCATCTCCGCACTTTACTACCGCCTTCTCCTCACATTTTTCCTCCACGCCATTCAACTCTTCACTTTCCTCCAAAATAAAGCTTCAATGAGCAAATAATGGAGAGGTCTTGGGGTTAAAAGGTTGCCAGATGACATTTTTCCACACTACCTACACACCTGACGACCCAAGGGCAGGATCGCCATGTTGTATTAATGGTGTCAACCTTCTTTTCTCCCTATGCCCTCTCCTCATTATTGAAAGCGAAGGGTCAAGTGAACAAAGCTTGTAAGATTTTGCAGGCCCATAGTATTGTCTGTCAAATGGCCGTACCCATTTCCACTAGCTGCTACAAATTTTTTGAATGATAACCCTTCCCCCTCCCTCGCTCCAGCTAATAGACATGACCACTCCTTCTAATCAACTTTGTACATTGTTTATTGGAGTACATAGGGAACACGTCAGTGGGAATCGGAATACCCACAATTCGGTAGTAGGAAGCCTGAAAAATTTATCAGCATCAGACAATAGACTTTTTCGGTCTATTTCCCACCTATAATAGCCTATTGGCTAATTATCCCTAAACACTGGAGTCTTTTGGATACATTCTATTAATAAATATTATTTTCAACACCTCTCATAGTATTTATTTAGAGAAAGATAATCACAACATTTATTATATTAATAATTGTATAGCAACTTCCTTTAGATATAACATGTCCTATTGACAAATTTCTCTATAGTAATGCTTTGGTAAATATATCAACACTTTAATCTTCTATTTCACAAAACTTTAACTCTATTAGTTGTTTTTCAATCAAGTCATGAGCAAAGTGATGATGTACTTCTATGTGTTTGGATCCAACATGATATAACACTTTCTTCTAGCTTAATGGTGCTTTGACTATCACAAAATATAACAGTTGGACAATCTTGTGGTTGTTGTGTTTCTTCAACTAGTCTTCTAAGCCATCACACTACTTGGTGTGCCTTTGATGAACCAATGTACTTATCTTATGTGGATGATAGTGATATTTTGATTACTTCTTTTAAGTCCATGAAATTGGTGTTGAACCAAGATGAAAAATATATCTAAAAGTTGTTTTTTTTTTAATCATAATAGCCACTTGCATAACAAGAATGTGAATATCCTAATAGAATAGGCTCTCCTCATATTTAGATTCAAATTCAAGTTGATAAGTACTTGAATGTATTTTAGTATTCTTTTAGCTACTGTCCAATATTAAATATGTGGATCTTTCATGTACCTAGATACAATGCCAGTTGCATATGCAATATCTGCTCTCATTATAGTGAGATACATTAAGAGACTTCCAAAGAGTTGTCTAAACAATTCACCATCTAACTTATTTTGAGTGGTATTAGCACTCAATTTTAATCCTACTTCTCATGGTGTACTAGATGGTTTGTACTCCACATTACATTTTCTCAATACATCAAGAGAATATTTGATTTGAGAAATCATGATCCATCCTTCTTCTTGAAATATTTTCATATCCAAAAAGTATTGCATCAATCCTAGGTTAGTTATTTCAAAAGTTTTTTAAGGTTGATCCTTCAAATTTTTAATGTATTGTGTGTGATCTCTTATAATGATTAAATCATCTACATATAGTACAAAAATAGCAATTTTACTATCACTATCCTTTACATAAACATCTAGAGTGTGTGGAATCCGTTATGAATGTTATCGCCTTAAGTTTAAAATGACTTATGTGGGATAAAGCAAGACAATTATATACCTCAAGTTTCCTTTTCGTTGATAAGAGAATTTTAAAATATACAAAAACACTACTAATTAATTCATTCAAAATCTTCAAGGATCTTTAAATCTTAGTTTAGCGAAAGATATATTTCTATAGGTATTACCACTTGTTTACTTGAGAGGTATTGTATTGTTAACATAGAATCCTAATTTATAGTAAGATTTGTGAGGTTTTCTTTCACAACAACAAGAAGTTTGAACTTGCATCTCATAAATTCAATAATATTTTTAGAGGCTTGTCCAAGGTTTATGCTTAAATATAATGTCTTGAAATTTAAGATATAGAACATGACACAACACCAATAACAACAATATTAATATTGGCCCTGAGGCGTGCTAAAAATATAGGGTAGGTTTTTCAAATAAATTTTAAGAGAGGGATAGCTAATAGAGAGTCAATAGTAAATATCACAACTTTATATTTTTTAGTAAAATCAAGCTTTTCACTAGACAACACGTTTAGATTTTTCTTTTTATTCAAGAAAGATTTAATATTTTATGTTATAACCAGCTGAATTTTGTATATCAATATAGCCTTTGTGGTAGTTTATTTAAATTTTATTTAATTCTCATCAATCATAATGAGCCATATTCTAAAGATATTAGCATTATTATTAATATGGTTATAGTACATTGTGAATAGTGGAAGGTGTGCAGGTGTATACAGTGAACTATATGTAATTATTTCATTCAACTGCTCATTCATTCAACTGCTCACTTATTTTGATTGTGTAAATTCCTACTAACTCAATCCTTCGTATTTTCCAACATTTGGTATCGAAGCATGTAATCAAACTAGGGACTAGTAGTTAAAGGTTTGATGATCTACATAATATTGCATAGTTGTACTTGAAGGGGCTTCGAAAGGTAATTTTTCACATGCGCTACCCTTTAATCACTTGGTTGTTAGCTTCAATGTCAGGTAGCCCATATCGCTTTATATGGAAATCTTTGTGGGTATATGGAATGTGTGAATAGGAGAGAACAATGGCTACACATGGAGGATGATGTACGATGCAAAATGTTATTTTATTGTTGAGGATGGATTCCTTTCTCTGAGGAGATAAAGTGAGACCCATAGTAAGAGACTATTTCTATGCACAGTGTTATGATGACTAAATTTTATTGCAAAAAAATGCATAAAATACACATCATTTCCCTTTCTTGGTCTTTTCATACGAAAATATAGCCTAAAATGGTTTATTTCTCTGTGAATAAGTAGTAGTTTGAATCCAATTTAAATAATGTGGATATGTGGTATGATCAATTCCTACGTATAGATTTCAACTTTTGAATGTCTGGTGGTTACATTTCAACTCTTGAACATTTGGTGGTTAATGATTACTACAACAATGTTGATGAGTTGAAATTCGTGCACGCTAACTTTGTTGAAGAATGATAGGGAAAGTAAAGGTGTTTTTGAAATAAAAGCTAGCTATAGGCGAACATCTGAGTATAAAATCTTTGATCTTTCTGTAAGTGCCTCATAAATTATTTGTACTATAGGGAGGCATGTTTCTAAATGTATGTGTAAGATTATTTTACACAATATT
This sequence comes from Sequoia sempervirens, assembly GCA_007258455.2. Classification (NCBI taxonomy): domain Eukaryota; kingdom Viridiplantae; phylum Streptophyta; class Pinopsida; order Cupressales; family Cupressaceae; genus Sequoia; species Sequoia sempervirens. The sequence continues at coordinate 127,065,279 of VDFB02058242.1, forward strand.
GATTGTGAGGGTACTCAATATTCGAGCAAGATTAATTATTAGAATGAAAAGGATATACTCCTCAATAAATAACTGTTAGGAAAATGATTTGTAAGGGTGCATTATTTGTTAAAGCTGAGTTTCTTTTTTCTATTAGTTCATTCACGATGAATGGTGTATCTACTAAAGGAGTTAATCAATTTTATGTGATTGTCACTTTCACAAAGATTATGTGAGTGGACTTAATGTAAGAAAAAATGTTGATACATATTTTGAAAAGGAGGTTACGAAGAAGAAAAAAACTATGTTATTTTTCTTTGAGGTTGAGGAAAAATCAACAAAGAATGTAGCTCCACATAGAAACGAGGATTTGAAGGCATTAGTTGAACATGTACTAAAGGTTGAAGAAGTTATTCTTGATTGGAAACATTACTTGTATACTATATTTTCTCTAAAATCAAGAATGAAGCTTCATAAGTTTGTACCTTGAGCCTTCAACATTGGAGGCTAGTGGCACTTGAGGATGGAGGAATTTCCATCATCTCAAGTTAGCTTCTCACTTGGAGATGATGCTCTGCATGAGAAGCAATTTTGGCTTTAATTTCTTGCTTTTCCCTATTATTGCTGATAGATTTAAAGAATACATATATTGTGAAGTTTGATTTTTGGAGATAGGTAAAGGGTTTGGTGAAGAGCTTGGTATGGATAGTTTCCCAGAAAGTTCATGAGACTGAAAAATTATTATACCTTTACGAGGTTCAAGGAGACAACTTGGAGGATGATTGTCCAATAATTACAGTTCGAACCAAGGATTATACCTTTACGAGGATCAAGAAGACAAGTTGGAGGATGGTTTAAATCCAATAATTATGGTTTAGACAAAGGATTATACCTTTATGAGGGTCAAGAAGACAACTTGGAGAATGGTTGTCCAATAATTATAGTCTATGATTCAGGAGTTCATGAGAGGAAGAAGTCAAAAATCTTGCTTGGAGCTACACCTTTATAAAGCTTATGAGGTGACTTGGAGGAGTTCCACTTTATTTAGGATTTTTTTCTTCAAAAGGAAAATATACTCAAAAATGTATACATATTTTGTAATCAGTGAGTTTTGTCATGTAAACCTTAGTGGGGGGGGTCCCATAGCAAGGTGACTTTGTTGTTTGGGAATTATATAATAAGAGGGGAACATTAGAATTATTATTAATATGGCTATATTACATTGTGTATAGTGGCGGGTTTGTGGTTGTATACACTTTGTGAGCAATATTTTTGCTTGGCTATCTAAATCAACACAACAAATTATTAGTCATGTTAGCCAAAAATAATAATCAAACTCCCTATGAAGTTCTTAATCACATTAAGATAAGGAAACATGATAAAAATAATTTTAAATAAATCATAAGCATGTAAACCTATCTAAAATGGATTAAATCATCACTTCATAGGGGGATTGGTGCTATTGTGGAAAATAGCCCCTTCCCAACCCCTTTGGATAAGCTAAATGATGAAATTCCTTGGAGATGGAGTGGACAAAATCAAATCTCAATTGAAGAGAGTGACTTTGCATAAGATTTGTGGAGGATTTTAACAATAGAGGAGACCTCTATTTATGGAAAAAAGTGATAAAAGAATACCAAACATGGAGGATGTGGGACTAAAGATAAGCCAATGAGAAGAGACCACTTGTCACATTATGATAGGTTGAGGAATGTGCAAGTTTTGGCCAATGTGGCAAAGAGGGGGAGATTCAAATTTTAATTTGAGATTAAATGTTGAGTTTGATTTGTGCAAGGGACATGTAACAGACATGTAAGACCTATTAAATTCCTTGTTGGATGTACATTTAAACTTGCTTTTGAATTCAAATTTGAGGGAATATTCCTCAAAGGTTCCAAAATGATGATTTTATAAATGAATTAAAATGATTTATTGGTGCAAGTGGGAAAAGCTAGAGGATGTGATGGGTGGTTAGATTAGGCTAATTAGGATTAGATTAACTTAGATGATGTTTAGTTGATTTTGACCCACTTGACTTAAATATTTGGATTTATTTAAATCAAGAGGGAGAAATATGCATTTGGATTTCAATTAAATAAATTTTGGTTTATTTAATTAAAACATTGATTTTTGATTTATTTAATTTAAATAAACAACCTTAGGAATGAATTTAATGAGTTTAAATTACTTGATGAATGGATGAAGGTGAACTTGATTAATTTAATGAGTGGATGAATGTGAACTTGGTTTACTTGATGAATGGAACTAATTAAATGCATGATGCTAAATTTTCATGTCTACATTTTTCCCCTCTTTGAAGAAATGTGCTTCCTGCGTTGGTTCAAAGAATAAACTTGTCGTGAATAAAATTCAAAAAATTTATGATTTTTTCAGATGCCCCAGTGGCAATAGTACATTGCCTCCTCAAAAGATCAAGCAAAAAGATTCTATTTGAAGGTTGATCATGCAATAAAGAGGTTCAAACTAGATGGTTATGGATGATGATGCAAATGAGATGATTTTAAGATGCTTAGAATAACAAATCTATATTATCTTAAAAAAATTAAATGATAATATGATGTGAGATGGATAAGATGAATGATATGATATGCTATTATTATGAAAATGCATGATTTTATGAGATTCTTAGACTAATAGATCTATATTATGATGATGATGCAAATACAATGCATGTGAAATGAGTGATGTTTCCAATTATATATGATATGAATGATATGTGGCATGCTAACAATTTGTGGACGTAGGATGTATGTATGATGGATCCATTGGTGATGATTATTAACTATTCATGAGGTGATGTTAATGTGGAAAAGAAGAAATCAAGTGATGACAAGAGGATCCAACAAGTCCATGATATGATGAGACTTTATTAGAGATTATGATAATGATGATTTGCTTATCAAGGATTGGGATTTTAAAAGGGATACTTACCTTATGTTTGATAATACACATAGATACAATGCATCAAGGTATAAAGAAACAGGATGGTGTTGTACCTAGAGCGATGGACTTTGAATCAACAAACAGATAGGAGTATTCTTTTCACACTTGACATAAAAAAACCTTGCTAGGACGTACCTAACAAAGCAAGAATTCGCCAAGTTATTTTGCAAGAACATCCAACAAGCACAACAAACAAAAGGATAATGATCATTGCCCCATTCCTATCTCTCTAAATCCTTCGTTCAGATATCATCGAGAGGTCCTTAGAATGAGTGCAATAAGATAAATCAAAAGAAAAGATCAAGTACGCAAACAAGTCAATGTTCTTCATACCTCTTGTAGACATGCAAAAAATTGCATCATGCAATTAATTAGGTCCATTTATCAAATAAACTCAGTTCCCCTTCATCCATTCATTAGGTAAAAAAAACTCATTAACATTAATTTCATCTCTAAGGTTATAAATCAAACATTAACCTTTTAATTAAATAAACAAAACTTTATTTAATTGAAATCTCATCCGTTTTTTGTTTAAATAAATCAAATATTCAATTCAAAAGGGGTCAAAACATCCTAATCATCATTAAGCTAATCTAATCCTAATTAAACTAACCTAACCACCTACTTGCACAAATAAATCAATTTATTGATTTATTAAAATCTCTATTTTCTTTCAACATAGCATCTTTGAGGAATATTCCCTCAAGTTTGAATTCAAAAGGCAAGTTGAAATGTACATCCAAACAAGGAATTTAAAAATTATTTCATGTCCCCCACTCAAAAAATTTTAATTTGAAAGTCTTACATGTCTCTTTCATGTCCCCCACTCAACAATTTTAAATTTGAAAGTCTTACATGTCTCTTTCATGTCCACGACTCAACAATTTTAAATTTGAAAGCCTTACATGTCTCTTTCATATCCCCCACTCAAACAATTTTAAAACCTTTGGCACATTGACCAAAATGTTCTCATACTCAAGCCTATCACAAGTTGACAACTAGCCTCTTCTCTTTTGGTTAAATCTTTGTCCCTCATTCATCCATTTGGATATTTCTCTCATCAAAATAATCTATAAATTAATGGTTTCATTCTTGATCAAATCCTCCACAATCTCTTGCAAAGTCACTCTCTTAAACTAAGAATTGATTTTTCTCTTCACCATTTGCATTTCATCATTTCAGTTAGCAAGGATTGGGAAAGGGTCATTGGCACATTTGACACCAATCAAACATGGAATAGGTATAGATCATGTTTTTGATTTGTTCATTAAAGCATGATGTATTATTCCATAGAAGGACTTGTAGATATGCAAGGCTTGAACTAACCCATTATTTAATATGTAGTTGAAGTTTGAGTGTTTGCAGATTTGCAGAGCTTCATATTGGCACTAGAAGGAGGGAAAATTCCATTGAAAAAACTTCTTTTGACTCATGCATCTCTTGTCTTTACAAAACGAACATTTTTTTTTTGTTATATTTCAATGTTATTTCAGTTTCCTCCATATGCAACTGTCCTAACTCTTCTTTCAACTTGTTAATTTCCTTTTGTAAGAATAATCCAAGAGGTGTCATGACACACAGTGTCACACTTTTTTTTTAGTAGGAAACAGTATCTAAAGGGGTAATTCTTGTATGCGCGTACAACAAATATTAGGTGCAAATAGTAGTGGCAGTGTTTACATTAAGCAAAGAATCATGCTTCCTATTTATTCGGTTCGTTATTCTACTCAAAGTCCAATTCAAGGTTACTGAATGCATTTTTAAATCAAGCATCAATTCACTACTTTTGGTTTTGTCTTGCATATCATCTTAACATTTTACTTGGCTTAATGACTCCATCATAATGTTGCACTATTTATTTAGGGAGAATTCCATCAACCAATGAAAATGGATAATGGCGTTTGTATTATTTTTGCTACCTTTTGTCTTGTCTGCTTTAGTTAATAGTGATATCCATACATGGGACAGTGGCATTACTGTATGTGATAGTGATCTGTGTATTATAAACTTTGTGTGTGATAGGGATAGTATTCATTGTGCTGATGTCAACACCCACTTTGATTGTTGAAGTCATTGTAAGTTCGTCTAATTGGAAGGAACATAGATCAAATTCACTGCCAACTGACATTTTTATTACCATAAATAATTAAAGAATTTGCTTTATTGATTTAATGACCCACTATAGATGGATTTAATCATTGTGTTGATTTTATTATATGAGAACTCCAAAAGATTTATGAATTTGAATCATTTGATTATTTTGAATCAGTGTCTTCAGTATGTCATATCTAAATGATTTATTTTGAATCAAGCGTATTATAGCAATAAAGTAGCATCAGTAACAATAAATAAACAAAACAACATGGAACACATGAAGGAGATTATCTTTCCTTGTGCTATAAGTAACCCAAAAAGAATTACTTTCAATCAAACATCCAAGTTACCTATTTGTATCTTTACTAGCATCATATCACTCTTCTTTTCTAGCACAGGGAATGAAAAATCTTTATCTATGCTCGTAATATACTTCAAAATTTACGTGCCCTATCTTATCTAGAAACTTTACAAACCCTGTCTTGTCCAAATTTTAAGAAGTCTAAAATATGGTTGGCTATGATTTGAAAATGATTTAAGAGAATTATTATTTAGATTGATTGCTACAGAATGAGCACATATACCTTGATATATAAGTAAGTGATTAGACTCCTTGATGCGAGTTCATTGTGCTTTTTGACATTTCAATTAATTGCTACATATTTGGATTTCTCTGCAAAATGTGTAGCTATGTACATGAAATCTCACATGTCAAATGATTTGACTACTAGAAGGTTTTTTATTATGCTTGAGGCATGGTTAGCTTAAAAAAAAAGGAAAAAGGGGGTGTATATCTGCACAATAAATCATTGTTTATCTACTAGCAGTCACTCTAAGAGTTGGTGTATATCTTCACAGATCTCATCATTAATATTGTTGTCTTGCTTTCCTACACACACTAGCAAAGAAAGGACAACATACTTAAAGAGTGAATTATGTTTTAATTCTACATATTGCACATGATTGGAATTCAAATATACCTTTATTTAAGGAATTATATGGTGGATTTCTAATGCTAAATATTTCAACTAATTCCTTGATGTAAATCTCATTTCTAAAAGTTAACTTTGTATTATTCACAGGGTTTTGCATCCTGAAAGAAATGGTGGTTTTTCTCAAGCGTTGCAATCAAGCAAAGACAAAAGAAAAATTGGAGTTGAAAAATTGGCATTAAAATTGAAATCAAGAAAGCATTTCTAAATGCTTAAGGATTCCATTTTGCGCATTATTATTTTTTTTTGAATCAAATCACACTTTTTCTTTAGGGCTCTTAAAAATAAGAACACTTCAATTTTTTATTGCAAAGGGTTAAAATTGAACCCTAGAAACTTACTATCTTTTTTATTTTGGACTAAAATTGAACAAGCAAACTTCACATTTGATTTTTTAGTGCTTAATACAAATTCATCATTACTTTGAGGCTTAAAATGAACATGTGTTTTTCATGTTTCATAATATCTAATTCAAAGTAATCTCATCTAAAAAGGTGTATGCACTTCTCTCATGCTTCATGGAAATCTTGAGAATCAAAAGTCTTTTTGATGACATTAAGTTTCATAAAATATTAACTCCGCACATCGATTTGGGTTTAAAATTAAAAAAGATCTTGTGTGAGTGTGATTGGGGGCATTATCACGTATATTCTCTTTCTTTGTTTCCATCAAAGATTGATCAAATTATGGATTTTTTCTTTACTCACTTTTGTTTATCCTAGAGGGTTTTCCTTGGGGAAAAAGTAGTCACCCAAGAGAACGACTCAACTAGTAACACTCTAAAGCCAAGAGTATTTCCAACTGGGATATAAATGTGGGTATTGGAGTAAACACCAATATCATGTGGTTGATTCTGACAAGATGAATCCAAAAGGGGACTCTTGTCGTATGGGTCAATCTCCATGAAAGGAAAGTCCTTTTTAAAACCCATGTGCTAAAATTTTCCAAAATCCTTTAATCTATTTGTTGGTGCAAGAACAGTTGTTCTAAAGCTGCCCCACACTTTTACAGTCTTTTAGTAGAAATGGAAAACATGCCATGGGAGTTTGATGGGTTTTGATGCTTGGCTACCTCATATAAGTGAGTTTCATGGAGGGTAGCCAGTGGGGTCAAGCATCTAACCATTCGCTAAAGATAAGCGTAGCTGGACTTGTCCAAGTGGGAATCCAACAAATATTGTCTTACACATCCATAAGTTTTGTACTTGTTCTTGGTTTGAAAACAAGGTGCTTTGATCGAAAACATTTGAAAAAAAACATTCAACATGATCCTCAAAATTTCAAACCCTTTAGAAGGAAAATCCCATTTATCGAATTCTCGTGTTATTACTTGCCCTTGGGATTGCATCCTTACAGGTTTCTAAACACTTGAGTTTACATCTCAATTTTCCCCCTAAAGTTAAATAATAGGTAGCCATTGCCTTAAATTCATCAAAGTTTCACATAATATACCTTGTGAAATGAGATGAAGTTGAGAAATTGGACATTCAGTTTGAAGGCTAATCAAGAAATGTGTTTGTGGTAAAAAAAAATCCATTAAGCAAATATTAAAGACAATTGGACCCCACACATGTGTCTCCAATGATTTTACACAAAATCAAGATCAAGAAACTGAAGGTGAAAGCCCTTAGTCTGAAATCCCATCAAGAATATCTCTCTATGCTATACAAAGTCAGACAAAGACATGAAATAAAGATCAATCCAAAGAATCAAGATATTCATCTCCCATTCTTAAAAATTGATCTGTGTTCTATGGTTCAAACTGGATCTCAATACAAGAAGAGCATGGAAGCCAATAAATAAACACTTGCTTCAAGTGATTTAAGTCAAAACACTCCTGAAATGAATCCCATTAGGTCTAGAAATCTCACAGTTGACCTTCCAAAATCACCACAAAACCCACAAGAAGAAGCCCAAGGAGAAGACCTCACCTTTGGGATGTCTCATGAAGAAATGACTAAAAAGCTCCAAAATTTGGAAAACCATAAAATCATCAACATCATGATGAGGCTTAACCCTTCGCTATACATGCTTGAACTAGCAAAGCAGGTAGCCAAATTACCTTCATATTTTGACATGAGTACAATAGTGAAGACATCTTTTCCCTCCATCTCATCCACCATCTGCATCTCATCTACACCCCCATTCCAAAATATCACCCAAAACGTTCTACAAATCACAACATCTTTTACTCCAACCCAACCCAATGTTAATAAGGGAAATGCATTTCTTAATGCTATTCAAACGAACCCCTTTGTTTATAATAAATGTTTGGATACAAACATCATCTTGGAACAAAACATACTCAACCACCCATTACACAAGAATGTTCCTCTCGCTTTCCATCATGATCCATCATCAACATTTTTCCACGCAACACCTCAAACTCCTCTCCTCACAAATTCGCAAGACGAAGAAGACATGTTCGGACCAAGGGGCATTTTTGACACCAATTTTTTTTGCAAGGACATGAACCCCTTACATTTTCACCTCTTTCACTTTTCCATCATCATCCACACTACTCCTTGGCTAGGGCTCCCCCCTTTATGAAGTATCGATTAAAAAAACATCTCAAATATCAACCAAAGCATTATGTCAAATGCTCAAACATTTTTGTCAACATCGCAACAACAGATGAAAAATGCACAAGCGATCGCAACATCATCAAACACTCCCCTAACGTCACAAAGCATAGTCTCTCAAGGGACAATCACATCAAGAGCGCCACTTGCCACTCAAACCACCACATCAATACTGCCATCCACCAATCAAATAATCAACATAACATCACCACTTACTGGTACTACAACAAACACCATTCCAAATCCACCACCACCACCAAATTCCACCTCAAGTCAATGTACAACGCGACATTGCAAGCTCCTTTCCAAAGGGGATTTCAACAAGTGCAAAAATAAAAAAGCCGTATACCTAGCTGCTAAAGTTACACAAGCCCCTAAGCAGCCCAAGATGCCCTACAAACACAAGTGACACAAGCTTTATTAAAACAACAACAACAAGCTGCTCAAGCTGTACAAGTTGTACAAGCATTGCAAGCACAAAAATATACTCAAGCACAACTTCTTTTGCAACAACAAGCAACACAAGGACAAGCAACACAAGCACAAGCTCAATATCAGGAACAACAAGCCCAATATCAAGTACAACTTCTTGCACAAAGACAAGTAGCACAATGTAAAGCATATCAGCAAGCAATAAAGCAATATCAAGAGTAGCAAGAAGCAGCTGAATTGGTAGCCCAACAACAAGCATTGCTAGAACAACAACAAGCACAACAAATTTTTTTGTTGGAATAGCAGCAAGCACAATAGGAAGCACAAATCTTAGTGCAATAACAACAAGATCAACAAGCGTTGTTCATACAAAAGTAGGTGGAAGCCTAAGTAGCTTGGCAGAACATACATATACCATCAAACAACACACAGACCAACCCACCCATCCAAACCACAATTGAAACACCCCAAAACACTTTCATCCCACCCCCTAATCCGTAAAATGATGTGACGAAACAAATCAAGTTGCTCTCGCAACAAGTGATCAATCTTCAATTAGGGTGAACAGTGAAGACACTAAGAAACTTGTGTTTGTATCGATTTGATAGGAACCTAGTAATGAAACCATTCCCCAAGGGATTTGAGATCCCCAAATTTGACAAATATTGAGGGACGGGAAATCGTGAGGATCACATTAGGGAATTCTAGGTTCATTGCATGGAAGTCACATACAATGATACTTATCTGATGCGAATATTTCTTAGGAGTTTGGAAAGCCATGCTATGGAATGGTTTTTTCCCTACCTTCAAGCATTAGAATATTTTAAGAAATTATAGATGCATTCATTAAGAACTATGCATGCAACATTGCAATGGATGTTAGTCTAGAAGAACTCTCAGCTCTAAAACAAGGAAAGGGTGAATCTTTTGCTTCATTCCTACAATAATGGCGATCCAAGGCCAATCAGAGAAAATGGACCATTCCAAAAGAACAACAATTTTTCACCATCATCACCAACCTTGACAGGCGTTTGGCATTTCATCTCAAGTTCAAGCCATTGCCACATATAATCAGTTGATCCCCAAGCCACTCAGCATTGAAAGAGCCCTTATGACTCAACCCGTGGAATCAACATCATACCCCGAACAAAAAAACAACCACCCAACATCCAACTACAATGATAATTCTCACACATGGGCAAGGAACAAAAACATTATTAATGATGGTGTCATTGATGCCAAGGTGGTCATTAGTGCTCCTCACCAAAATATATCCACACTGCAAATCCAATTTCAACACCAAAACACACATCAAACAACATGAAAACCAAACCACAATCCAATGATCAACAATCTCAATGACCAAAGAGGACCACTTCAATGCAACAATAATTATCCCATGTTAAATTACACCACTTTGGGGGAACCACTTGAAGACATCATGAAAAAGATAATTGACGAAAAACTCATTTAGGCTCCTACCTTTGAAAATTATCAAGAACGAGATGTGAAACCTCCTTGGTATAATGAAAATAAACTTTTAAAATTCCATAAAATCAAAGGCTATACCACAAATAGTTGCATGAGATTGGAAAACATCATTCAAGATCTCATCGACAAAAGAATCATACACATAGAACAACCTATAGGAAATTGGGATCTTAAGATATATACAAATCCAATGTCGAATCATGGCAACAAAGGGAATTAAAAGGATAAAGGGAAAGGCACCCACTCAAATGTAAATCATGTGTATGAAACTATCATTGCCTCCCTAGATGAATAGTGCATAGTCATCACCATCAAAGGTGTCGATGCCAATTGTGGAGTCACCACAAGAGGCGGCAAAAATACCACCGCATAACCATCCCAACAAAAGAAATCCCCTACATCCAGACCTATTGCTAATGGCTACAATGTCCTAGATCAACTCAAGAGAATGCCAACACAAATATCCATCATGGAGTTGCTAAAAATCTCGTCCGCGCATAGGAAAATCCTTGAAGAAGCATTGACCTCATCTACTCTCCTTGTAGATCTTGATGCAAAGAAATTCCAAGCTATGGTCAAAAACATCATTATGCCTAATCTTCTCACATTCTCTGACCAAGATTTCCCAACTCAACTATCTAACAACCATGCGCTTCACTTAGAAGACATAGTACAAAAGAGAAAAGTGAAAAGGGTCTTGGTGGATGGAGCTGCGGGTTTAAATATATCTTCTCTCAACCTCATCAAACAATTGAAAATCTTAGAGGATTCTATTGACAAAGGAAAGGGTATCACAATAAGAGCATATGACGATCAAGAGAGAGTTTCCCAAGGCACAATCAAACTCCCTATTCAAGTAGGTCTGATTCTCATGGAAACCGTATATGTATAAAATTGGTCATGTTTAAATAATCCTGACATTTAATTAAATATTTATTATTTAATTAATTCCTCTAAAATCTTCTACATGTAATTAAATTTGATCAATTTAATTATAGGGTTCATTCATTTTATTCTTCCACCATAATTAAATAAATTTGTTTTATTTAATTATTCCATAGATCTACTTGATTAAATTAAATAAATACATTTTATTTATTTAAGTTAATTATCATCTTTTGAATTTAATTAAATCTGTTTTTTTAATTTAATTTAAATCTCTTTTCTTTTGTTTAGAAATTTCCTCTAAATTAATTAAATATTTTTATTTAATTAATCTCATAACACATGCCATTCCTTCTAATTTAATTAAATATTTTATTTAATTAAAGATCTTCTACTTTCTTCAAATCATAATTAGATATTTCATTTAATTATAAAATCTTTTGATTTCCTCAAAATCTTAATTAAATATTTAGTTAAGAAAAATCAACTTACACTCATAAATAAATAATGGAATTAGATAATTCATTATTTATCTTCTCAAAAATTTTCCATTTTTCTTCTAAAAAATAGATGATTTTTAAATCATCTCATCTTATCTCTTCCATGAAAATGGAAAAATCTTGCTTTATTTGTTTTCTTCTATTTTCTCTTCAATCTCATCTATCTTCAACCGTTCGATCTATCAGGGATTATCACAACCATTGACCAACCCAGCCAATCGAAATCTTCTAAAAAATCAATAAATGCACGTGCAAATCCAAGCATTGGTTACAAGACATGATGAACACAACATACGCATACATTATGCTTGCATTCTTGCATTTTTAGCATTTCAACAATATTCTTATCATAGCATAATCTTGCATTTAGCATAGTATGCATTTTTAATCTCATTCATCAGTAGCCTACTTCGTTGAGCTTTGCATTCCAAATCTGAGAGCAACTTGAGCGAAACGAAAAGTTGGAGATAAAGAACAATAAGATGACTTCGAAGAGGCTGCCATAAAACAATTTGCTTATTTATGTTTTTCTTTCAGTTTCTTTGATTTTAATGTTTTATTGATTATGTTTTTAATTGATTAAATAGATCATATTTTCATACACCCATAAAATGGCACCCACCGTGGGGCCTATGCCCCAATTTTAATATTTTCTTGCAGAGTATTCTGGCAGGTTTCTGCATTCTGAGTTCGACATTTGAAAAAATTCCACGTTTTAGCGCATCTGAGACTTTCTGCAGCGCTTATGGGACTGTAATTTCTTTTTGTTTTCGCAGGTATTCCAGCGCATTTGAGGACTATTTTAGCACTTCTGAGAGTTATTTTAGCACATCCAAGGGATAGAATAGCGCATTTAGTCCATTTCATTTTAGAGTTAAATTTGCATTTATTAAAATGGCACATTTAATGACTGTTTTAGAGCTTTTAAGGTAGGTTTGAGCACATTTGTTGTCTGTTTTTGTGCATCTTAGGTCTATTTGTTTGTAGTTTTGTGTTCTTTTAGCGCATTTAAGGATTTTTTTTGCGCATTTAGGAAATTTTTGTGGAACATCTAAGATCTATTTCAACACATTTAAGATTTGTTTGAGTGCTTTTAAGGTCTATTTCAGCGCTTATAAGTTCTTTTTTAGCGCATTTAAGGTCTGTTTCTGTGCATCTGGTTGTAACACAAAAACAAAATTTTGAGTCTGATGCCTTCCGCAGATAGAATTTTTTTTCCTGGTTAAAAAGAAGCAACCCTAGGATAGTCACATCTGGATAAAAACTAATCAATCCTAGGATAGGCATGGAACTTAAAATGAATTAATCTAGGATAGACACCATATAATGATCTTGCAGTTAAAATTGAACAATTTGTTTTTGTGAAGCAATATCTTTACTTAGATTAAATCATTGTGATTTGGAATTTAAAAAGAACATTTGTTTGCTTTGTATGTGGCAATAGCTCTATGCTCTCCCCTTAACTGGGTGATCAAAATACTAGACTTGCCTTTTCAATTTCATGCAAATTTATTGCTTGAATTACATCCCTTAGAGAGCCTGTCATAGTGGGAAAAAGTACTCACCCTATGGGAATGACTCAAGTGGGTTCAAGTCAAAGCCAGGCTATTCCACCCCACTATAAAATTTAAAGCAAATCTAAGGAAACCCTCTTTTTTCGGTAGTGTGCAAGATAACCATCCCCAAAGCCTTTATTCTAAAGGTTGGGAGGTACCTTGAGGGAGTTTATTATTGCTGCACCGAACGAAAACCCTTAATATGAACCTAGTGTAGAAGCCACCCGAAGTCAGTTTCTAAACATTCTAATAATCACAGTGCAAGGGGAGGGAAGAATCTACCCCCAAGACACTCACCATATAACTACCAAGGACTGTTTGCTCAGGGGATATGGTATCCACTTCCATAACTCTGAGTACACACCTGGAAAAGACAAAAATGCGGGCGCCCTTTTGGGGGTGACATGGCTGTGTGAGTCGATGCAGTTCTAAGATGTGAGCTGTTGATTACTAGAATGACCTACTTGAGTACTAAGAGTGAGTCTATCTAAATTGTCTTTCATGTGCTAAACCTGTGAAAACACTTGCTGAAAAACATTTTCTTGATCATACACTTGGTGTTAGTATTGTTAGTACAGGGTTTTGAAAACAACTATTTTTCAAAATGTTTGTTGTGTCTTCCATTAAATTAACTCAAATAAAAGATCATCCAAAATGAATGTGAAGAACAACAACTTAAACTGTTCAAAAATCATTCACATCTTTGGTCCAATAACATTCTTGATATTTTCTCTCATGCTTAGGAAGTGGAAATCAACAAAATTCGTCAAAAAAATCAATTTCCGCTAGAATCAAGAAACCTAAGAAACAATTAGGGTACAAGAAGTCATTGCAAAGAAGAATATTTTTGTACAAGAGTTGACATGTCTTGCTTCATTACTGTGGATTTCTTCATAGATACCAAGAATTTGTTAGGCGATTCACTAACGAGTATGCTGTAGATCCATTGGATTCTCGAGCTCATTATCAGAGATTAGCTCTATCTCAATGGCATAATATTAATTGACCTCTTGAGTTTGATAACATACCTCAACCTTCTATATAGAATCCCTCACATCCTAGTCAAATCCTCTAGTGATCTTGAATTCCTCCTTCAAAGACAAAGATCAAATCTTTAAGAGTGTGTCTTCCAATTTTTTTTTTCTAATTATTTGATTTACCTTCCCCAAAAGTATTCTGACATCCTTCATCATCGGAAGCCATAATCAAAAATTAGGAAACATCATTGATCATATCATAAGATCCCCATCTTATCAGATCAAGATATCCCCATTATCACACTCATCAAAACTGTGATCTAAGTTTAGAAGATTTCTTCAAAATCACATGCCTATCTTCACAAGATCCCAATACATCAAATCAAAGGAAGAAATCCAACAAGAAGGTCTACTCAAAACACTCAAGAAGAAGATGAAAACAGTAATCCTCTCTACAATATAAGTCATAACCCACTTTTTAACAAAGACATGGATAACATAGAAGAAAATCCCTTCCACAAGTACAAAGCCATAAATAATACTCCTGTAGATAGTGATGATGAACATGAGGATGAACACCATCTTAGAGAAGCTAAGCAAGATCCCAAATTCTACAAAGCCATAAAAAAGATCTTGCAATGCGATAAAGAGAAATATTTCCTCTATCTAGCTAACCAAGGAGCTAAATTACCACATTCAACTTTGATACTAAGATCTTGAAGAGAAAACCTAAAGAAAAACCCCCATCTGATCTTAGTGCTTTGACTCAACAAATTAAAGCACTTCAAGGACAAGTTAAAGAGTTACAAGGGGGAACCACCACAAAAAATATACACTTGAGGACATTTGTCCTTATCCTTTTGATCAAAGTCTCAACATGATTCCATTTCCCAAACATTGTGAAATGCCAAAATTTGATCGCTATAATGGGAAATCAGATCCAATCGATCATGTTAGAGACTTCTGAAACATGACATTAGAATTCCCTCACGAGGACACTTACTTGATGCGGTTGTTTCCTATGAGTCTTGGAGCTCATTCTATGGAATGTCTATCAAAAATCACACCTCCTGTCAAGAAATTTGAAGAATTAATCAATTTGTTTATATCCCAATATGCTTACAACATCCAACACCAAATCACTATAATAGATCTCTGAAAATTTGTGCAAAAACCTAGCAAATCTTTCATTGCGTTTCTTCAAAGATGGAGAATAATGTTCACTAGATATCCACGTCATGTTCCTAAAAAGGAAAAGATGGTTACCTTCATTAACAACTTGAATTCAAAAATGAACTATCATTTGAACTTACACTGTCCTCCTTCTTTCGAGAAATTGATCGAAGATTCCATAACCATTGAAGGTGCTTTGTTCGAAAGAGGAGTAATCAAACATGACAATCCTAGCTCATCTAATCATCACAACAATTAGGACAAGTCTAAATTTTGGACTCCCAACAAGAACATAGTGAATGATGGTGTTGTTGATGTGAATCATTCCTTGACCAAGCCATTTGTTCTTAGTGCTCCAAGCACTCGCCACAACAATGTCAACTCAATTACAAATCAAGGGAACAATCCTCCTCCTACGAGAAACAATGTAAATCAACATCATATTCCCAATCAAGGGACTATCAACAATCCAGGTTACCGAGGAATGAATAACAATGATAACTCCTTAGGGAATACCTCGAACACAAATCCATGGTGATTTTCATCCTTCTCTCGTAGAAGAAATTTTACTTCTATAGGGAAATCTTTAGAATCCGCACTCAAAGAATTGATGGCAAAAAATGTCATTACCTTGCCACCTCAGTGAAACTATGAACCCAGTGTAAAGCCTCCATCATGGAACGAGGCATACTATTGTGACTATCATCAGTGTAAAGGTCATCGAACAAATAACTATCAAGCCTTGAAGAATACTATTCAAGACTTAACCGACAATGACAACATCACGATAGGAGGACATCAAAAATCAAATGAAGAACACAAAGCTTTTCAAGATCCTTTTCCTAACTATCAAAAAGGTGAGTCTTCTGAAAAAAATGTGAATCATATTGAGGATTTGATAATTAATCATATCTACACTGATGATGAATGGATGAATGTCATAAAATTCAAGGAAAAGATGGAATATAGGGAGGTCAACGCAACAACAAGGGCACAAGACAAAGTTATCTTAAAGGGTGTCCCCTCAAAATCCACTGGACCTACACCTCAACATCAATATGACTTAGTTAACCAACTTTAGAAGACTCCTGCTCAAATTTCTATTTTTGAACTCTTGAAGATTTCCCTAGCACATAAAGAAATTCTCGAAAAAGCCCTCTTTGAAACAATTGTACCCACTAATTTGGATGTAGACCAATTTCAAGCTATGGTCAGACACTTGTCTTCACCCACATTCCTTTCATTTTCAGAAAAGGATGATGTTTCCATAACTCATCCTCATAACTCATCATTATATCTAGAGGTCATGGTTCACTAGTTTCGTGTCAGGCGAGTTCTAATAGATGGGGGCACTGGTTTAAATATATGTACTATGAAGTTGGTCAAGACTTTGGGATTTTCTGAAGACTCCATTGATTTCAGAAGAAAGATTACCATTAAAGCCTACGATGATGAGGAAAGAGCATCCAAGGGTCTAATAATGATGCCAATTAGAGTGGGTCCTATTATCAAAAATACCTTTTGTCACGCATTAGACCGTGATCTTGTGTACAACATCTTGTTGGGCCGTCCTTGGATCCACAAAATGCAAGTTGTCCCATCTACATATCATCAATGTCTTAAATTTCCTTATGATGAATAGGAAATCATGATATTAGCTGACAATTCAAATATTCAAACTTGTGCTAATATCAAAGTCAGTCAAGATACATTAGTTCCTAACAATCGAGAAGCTCATGCTAGTACTTCTCTAAAGATCGATACACAAATCGGTCAATTAGCCACTAGTTTTGACAAAAGTTTGAAATTCAAAGACTATGGAGTCAGAGAATACTCTCTTTGTCTCACTAATTTATCCACATCTCCTTGGTCACATGGACAACCTTTCATTGCACAACATCAAATATCAGTAGCATCAACGTCAACACAACCACCAACAGAGCCGATTACAAAGTTTAATGGACAATTCATCAAAGAAAAATTCCCCATGGAAGATCCTTAGGATAGGGAAATTCTAAACTGGCTCTATAAGGATGAAGATGAAGTGGTTTTTAATGTCAAATTACCAACAGAAAAATATGGGAAAGGATATTCTATCATGTAGAAGATGGGCTATGATAAGGGTCCCATCAGGAAAAGAAAAGGAGTAGTTGAACCTATTAATCCTCTGGGACTTGCTGAAAAGGAGAAAACCAGACTAGGTTATCATGCTACCTCAAAAGAAAGAACATCTAAAAAGCTGCAAGGCACTATTTTCACATTGCAAGAAGGTTTAGGTTCAAGAGAAGCATGTTTGGCCACAGTTCAGAATTTCATGGAAAATAACTCTGACACAGACTCTACTGAATATGAATGGGACACCATTTACAATGATGAATTCTGGAGTGATAAAGAGGTTGATATAATACACAAGTATACCCCAACTCTAATCAAAGGTGAAGGTTCAGGGTCCCAACCACAAGAATCTGAACTACAAAGTAACTATGATTCTAGTGAAGTTGAGTCAGATTTAAATGAATGAGACCATCACGAGAATAGTACCATCATTGACCAACCTCATACCTTGGATCCTACTGTCAACTCCATTATGACCATAACCATAGCCGATTTCACACAACTCGATGACCCAATACCTTTGATTTATCCTAATCTCATTGATTGGGATTCATCTGAACCTATCAATATACCAGTGTTTCAAAGTGATGAAGCTATTGTAAACTTCCTTTCCATAGAAGATGTAAATGATTGTTCCACTAGTGATTTTCAGCATAAAGTCTTTGATCAGGAGGGTGTCAATTCTCCCAGCTGCAAAAATAAAATTAAAAACAAAAGATCTAATGGTGAAAACTAGAATCTGGCAGTATTAGATCAAACAAAAGATAAAATAAAGAGTGTATCGGATGGTGAAAACCTTTCTAAGGTAACAGACGATGGGAATCTTGACACTCTCCTAGAGCATTACCGTGAGCGATCACGTATTTTGATTGAGCCTACAAATGTTGTCAATCTTGAAACTTCAGTCAAACAAAGAATTTTATAGCTGGCTACATCAATGACAGAAAAAGAAATACCAGAGTTCATGGAATTTCTAAAAACAAATCAAGTCAACTTTGCTTGGTCTTACGCGGACATGCCCGGTCTTGATCCTGATCTTATTATGCATCATTTATCTATCAAATCAGGAGTTAAGCCTATGAAACAAAAACTCAAAAAGATGCACCCCCATGTTGCATTATTAGTTAAGGAAGAACTGAGAAAACTCCTTGATGTGGGATTCATAAGATCAATCGACTATGCCAAATGGATCTCCAACATCGTTCCTATAGCCAAGCTAGATAAAAGTGTCAGAGTGTGCACTGATTTTAGAGATCTTAATAAAGCATGTCCTAAGGATGACTTCCCACTTCCAAGAATTGACACTATAGTTGATCTAACAGCTGGCCATGCCATGTATTCATTAACTGATGGTTTTTCTGGTTACAACCAAATCAAGATTGCACCTAAATACCAAGAGAAAATAGTTTTCATGTGTCCATGGGGAACTTACTGTTGGAATGTCGTGCCTTTCGATCTAAAGAATGTTGGGGCTACTTATCAAAGAGCCATGACTACGATCTTTCATGACATGATGCACACATTCATGGAAGATTCTATAGATGGCATATTGGAAAAATCATACACTAGAGAAGGACATCTAGAAATATTGTTTAAAATATTTGTAAGATTGGAGAAATTCAAAGTTCACCTCAATCCCAAGAAATGCATTTTTGGGGTCACATCTAGAAAAATCTTAGGATACATAGTATCCGAAAAAGGAATTGAAGTAGATCCTACCAAAATACAGCCAATCATGGAGATGCTTGCCCCAAGGAACATAAGTCAATTGAGATCATTACAAGGATGACTTTAATCCATACAAAGGTTCATTGCATAATTGGCTAACAAAAGTCTACCTTTCACACATCTCCTACATAAGAATGTTCCATTTAGATGGGATGACAAATGTGAGATGGCATTCCAACAAATCAAGTAGTACCTAATGAACCCACCAGTTCTAGTACCACCAAATCTAGACAAATAATTGATCTTGTACATTGCCACAACAGAGACATCCTTGGGTGCATTGCTAGCACAAGAAGACCATATAGGGAAAGAACGGGAAATCTATTATATTAGCCAAACATTAACAAGACATGAACTCAACTACACTTCCATTGAGAAGGCTTTCCTAGCAGTGGTCTTTGCTTCACAAAAGTTTCGACACTACATGTTAACTCATACAATTAATCTTGTTGCAAAGATAGATCCACTCAAATATCTGTTAAGCAAGGCTACATTGACAAGAAGGCTAGAAAAATGGGTTATGATCTTAAGTGAATTTGACATCCATTATATTGATTGCAAGGCAATCAAAGGACAAGTTATTGCTGACCAACTAGCTGAAGCACCACTACATGCAAAGCATCCCATGCACATTGAATTTCTAGATGCTGATGTCTTCAATGCCGAATCAAAACAAACATGATCTTTATATTTTGATGGTTCTTTCACCCAACATGGATTAGGGGTAGGCATACTCTTTGTCACCCCTCAAGGTAATACCATTCCTCAGTCATACAGGTTAATGTTTCCATGTACCAACAATATTGCCGAATATGAAGCCTTAATCACCGGACTGAAGATTGCATTAAAATGGAGGATTATAGAACTACAAGTGTATGGTGACTCACAGTTGGTCATTTATCAGATCAATGATGAATATCAGACCAAAGATGATAAATTGTTGCCATATAAAAAGATGGTCGATGACTTCAAGAAGTACTTTGTGGACATCAAATTCACACAAATTCCAAGGCTTGATAACAAAGCAGCTGACACCATGGCTACGATCACATCACTGTTACAATTCCCAGAAACTCAGACTTGCTATGAATTTCTAGTGGAACAATCATTTACATCGGCCTATGACACACCCAAACGCCAAATCATTTGCCACTTGGTAGGATCCGATTCACCTTGGTATGGCAAGATTTATGCCTACCTAAAAGACAACATCTTACC